>OY804258.1:56510688-57112826 GCA_963680825.1 Meiosimyza decipiens
ATCGGGCACCTACCCATTTTGGAGAAAACCGATTTTTACCTTTTTTTCATATTTTTCAGCTTTTTATGATTTTAGCCCTTTAACTGACGTTGACTGCAAGTTTTTCCAACCTTAATTAACATTTTTTGTTTATTCTGTAATGCATAAATATTGTGGTGCCTTCCACGTACTTCAGTTTGGGCACTCCTAAAGGTCATGAAGTATTCATCTATATACAATAAAACAAAGTCGGTTTAGTTATCCGCTTCTTAACTTAAGAACGGCTGGACCGATTTCATTGATCTCTGATTATTTGGATTTATCTTCGCCCCGAAAGTAAAGCTATAAAAATTTTATTTAAGGTGCATATATAGGGTGGCCCTTGCACAGAAATAATTTTAAAAAAACATTTTCACAAAGACCACGTAATCGATTCACACCAAATTTACACCACATAGCTTTTATATCAAGAAGCATAGCTTTGGTTATAAAACTTTTATTAAGAATGCATATTTAGGGTGACCTATGTACCTATATATACACATAATCGCTGGTGTGTCTGTTTGTGATTGCGTAACTTCTGAACGTCTTCACCGATTGAGGTCATGCTAGCCGGGTCGCTTGTTACACTATAAACAGCAGAATAAGTTAGAAAATAAAACAAGTACTATGTGAAAATGTTTTTTTAAAAATATTTATGTGTAAGGGCCACCCTATATATGCACCTTAAATAAAATTTTTATAGCTTTACTTTCTGGGCGAAGATAAATCCAAATAATCAGAGATCAATGAAATCGGTCGAGCCGTTCTTAAGTTACGAAGCGGATAACTAAACCGACTTTGTTTTATTGTATATAGATGAATACTTCATGACCTTTAGGAGTGCCCAAACTGAAAAACTTGGACGGCAGCACAATATTTATTTATTTATTACAGAATAAACTAAAAATGGTAATTAAGGTTGGAAAAACTTGCAGTCAACGTCAGTTAAAGGGCTAAAATCATAAAAAGCTGAAAAATATGAAAAAAAAGGTAAAAATCGGTTTTCTCCAAATGGGGCAGGTCCCCGATTTTAATTTTTACGGGAAATGTTTCCTTATGCACTGTAGAATAAGTTCCAATTAAAAAATTTGGATTAATTTGTGATTCGATAATAACGTATTTCAAGCTCACCGTAAGATCCATTCTTAGGATTTATTGAAGAAAAAAACAATGTGTTATGTCCAAGATGTTATGTGAAACATTTTGTTTTATAAAAAAATTAATTTTAAGCAAATTTATATTATGTAAATTATTTACATATCTTTTCATAAGACTCAAACATATTTAAGCAAAAATGATACTAAGAGTTTTTAATCACATTTTCCGTTTCAAAAATTTTTTAGTCAAATTTTGAAATGCTCATAACTTTTTTGAAAATAAAGTTTTTTAATTTAAATACACTCAAAACCCATCTATAGATAAAAATCAAAAATATCAGAGAAAAAAGTTAAAAGGGTGTGCAGTTAGTTATAGATTATCCGATTTGTGTGTACGTAATATCATTTAGAAATATTGTAAATCGAATTAAAAACATGCTCTAATGGTTTTTTCCTTCGATGTATATCGACTCTAAGTTACACCGTAAATAATTCGCTATTCAAGTCTGTTTGGGAACTTGGTTGAATCCCACCGTGAAAGCAAATTAAATCTTATTTCGGGAAGAACAGCCCATATTTAGTGGGTTAATATATCAGAAATAGATGATAAAAGAGCAAGCACTCTTATTTATATATTTATTTGAAGTAAACGATCCCATCGGAGAAAAATTTCAAGTTCATAGATCTTGAACATTGGTCAAAAATTTCTATATGCCATTTTAGGCTGGAATTTCTAAAAATACTCACTCGCTCTTATTCATGGCATCCAACTTTGGAAAACTTATAGTTATTTTAAAGTTCACTTTTTTAAATCACTAGATCCAATGTAACAGAATAAGACCTACTACCAGGGCCGAAAAACGAAGAAAATTCGTGGATCGAGTGACGACGGTAGTCTAGTCTGTTAAGATATGATTCAACATGAAAAACTAATAGCGATTTCAAGTGAAAAGCTGTGGAGCACTCTCTGTTACCTCTTATTGCATAAAAATTTAAACCGAAGACACTACTACTACTACTACGAAACAATGCAAAAAATATGCATCTTCCATAGCAATTAAGTGTTTTCTGCCATTTTGCTGCATGACGGAAAAGGTTGGTGACATTATAAAAGTTATTAAGTTCTTTTTTATAGGAAATTTTAAAATCTATATTTCTAACTTCAACCTCCGAATAATAGGGTTTTGAGCTTCGATCTTGTATATATCGCAACACTATCTCGAAATCATTGCAAACTTTTTAAAGTTTATAAAAAATTCTAATACCTTAGAATTTTTCTAAGTCCTAAACCTTATTTGACTTGCCTATTAGATTTTAATTGGAAACGCGTGCTCATATATGAAACTGACGTGCCAGCGACATGATTGCCTGTGAATTGAAAGAAGAGCTCGAAGGAAAGAACTTAATAAGGTGCAACCCGGATTTCAAATCATAACTTGATCACGTGCTTTATTTAATAAACAAAAATGATGACAGCAAAAAGAACTCTTATGCTCTGTAAACATTTTCATATGTAAATAATATGATTTCATAAATTATATGTAAAAAAATATAAACAAAACCTTTTTGTGAATATTATTGAGAATATTTATGCTAAAATATTATATGTATTGTATCATATCATAAGTGATAGCTCGAAATCTCGTATGGAATTGGATAGCTGAATTTGAACACGGCGTCCATTTTGACATTTAAATTTTTTATTTTGGTATTTTGAATGTCCATTTTTTGAAATTTCGTTAGGTCTGACTCTGAATTCAGTTTCACCACAACAATTTCCAAGCATTCATGTCAGTAGGTAGACTACTTTCGTCAAATGGTCCGGTAATTTTTTGTATTGCTGTATTTTAATGCCGCAGAATGGTTTTCCTGCTTTCTTTAAGCAGGATAATTTTTTACTAGATAACAATAGCAGCAAAAAACGTCTAATAGTTTCTTTCGCAGTCCTTTCAAAGACAAGGAGAAGACAACAAATTATATTTATAAACTCTTTATAGGGGCTTCTAGAAGCCATTTGAGATATGAAGTATAAATACATGTAACCCCCTTTGTTATCGTTGAAGAGACTCGGTAAAGTATCCTTTTGAGGTACATATTTAAAAGACATTTTGCAATGACTTAAAAAAGAGTTGCGTAAAAAGTTTTTTGCTTAGAGACTCTAAATATATATGTACTAAAGACTTTGTATGGATATTATAGACCTTCATAATATTTAATTTGATTTTATTATCAAATATCATTTTACTTACGATTTGTACGAAGGTTTCGAACCCATGTCTTTACGATCCATAGTCTACACGCTACCACTATGCTATCTGGGATACATTATTTCATACGTTAAGCGTTTGTCTTGGTAAAGCGCCTTCTAAACCCAAAAAATGGATGGTAATGTGCCGTCACACACGAAACATACCACCTCATGTCACTTGAAAGATATATCGCCTCATGTTATAAGCGTTTTATTATGAACAGTAAAAATGCATTAGCGTACCTAGTGGGCGAGGGGGGGAGGGGGCTTGACCCGGGCGCTACGGATTGGGGGTCGGCAAATTGGTCCTTGGTTTTTAGCTTATTTAATTAATTTTGTTAATATTTTTTTTTGTAAAGGTCAATTTTGATATGATTTTTCGAATGCGAAAGACGATGACCTTTTTTCCTATTTTTTAGTTAAAACAATTTTTTCATGGTGAAAGTCTGTTGGGTAGGAAGCGGCAAATTGCATCTTCGCCCGGGCGCTGAATACCTTATCGTATTCAATTACTTGCTAGCATCATTACTTTTATTTTAAACGGGAAATCTGAGCAAAAATTTTTATTCCAAACTTTTATGGCAAAGAAAGTCTCTCTTTCTAGCTACGCCACTAAAAGGGCATGAGCTCTCAATGCTCCAACTGGAATATCATTGAATTCAGATGCTTTATTTGTCTTAAGTTGTTGCATGGACAGTGTTAACTCTTCAAGAAAAGAAGGCATGATCGAAATAGATGTCATGTTTCTGAAAGTGTTGGCTAGTGGTACTGTGGAATTTATTTTTTCTAATTGCATTGTTGTCATTGTTCATTCCCTTGTTAATTGCGAAAATTCTGATGCTAGTAGAGTGACCTTCTTAATTTTGGCTGGGGGATAAGTGTGAATAATATATTTTCCTTAAGGTTTTTTCGTTTTTTGGGCCGGTATCAGATAAAATCAGCATGCATTGTTTTCAATGAAAAGTTTCTGAATTATTTACTTAATTTTGTTTGGTATAATTTCCTAGTCAACGATGGCTGATCGCTTATAACTTAAGCTGCTGCTGAAAATATTCGTTAACTAAAATTTTTAATTTTTTCTAAAGAATTTTTCCATAGTAAATTAATAATCACTTTAAAATAAAAGGTATATGTATTATACATTTTAATGAAAACTTGGTATAAAATATTCTGCGTTCAAGAAAAACAGAAAACACCGTCGGTAAGTTCAATTTTATAGATGATACTTCAGAGCGGTATTTGCGCAGTACCATCAGTTAAGTAAGTACAGTCATCTTAATATAAGAATTATTTATTGGTCATCTACATACAGAGCTGATTTTATAACACATAATAAATTTTATAATTTTGCAACATGAAATTTTCACTATAAATCACTTTTACTTCTTCTAAACCTCGCATAAAATTCCAGTTCATGTTAAAAGAGCTAAATTAACTATTCATGTATGTATCTCACCAATGTATCTTCATACGCATAAATATCTCTTTTTACGCATCCTATTGTACGCAATAAATTGCTTAACGCATGTTTCGATAGCATGCTGGTACGCGTATTTAAATGGTAAGGTGCTAATTAACCCCTAGGTTGCGTAAAAAAGACCACCGACAAAATGTCAGGTTGAGTATCTGACTTAAGAAATATAGTTTGTGTTTCGAAATACTGACTGAAATGTAAGTGTTACGCCTACGCAACAAACTCATTTTTATTTCCGTCTTGATTGTTGCATTGCAATCGCGGTACATTGCAGCCGTCGGCATTGTTCGTTTTCATAGATAATGCAATTTGCATATCTGCAAATGTGAAACGCACTTTTTGCTTAAACAAATTTTTTTCATTCAAAGAAGACATCCCCAAACTATAAAGATTCAATCAAAACAATAGCATACATTAAGAGACACCAGTACAGTGGATCAAAAACCTAAATTGAATAACTACTCTAAGCGGATATACTAAAAAATTAGCTACGAGTGACGCATATAAATCTAAAACAAAAATAATTAAGGTTTGAACAACTAGGATAAGAGGGCGTGGCACTTATTTTGCAAAGAGTGTCCTGAAAATGCAACACTAAGGAAGCAATTTGAGTTAGTGTAATGATATTAGCTTTGGAGTGCTAATTATCACACATTGACACTGGGTGGGCTTAGATGAATTGGCGAAGAACCATAAGGACGTTAAAGTTATATCCAAATTAAAGAATACAATAACTTTTGCAAATTAGAAAAGGATGGTTTTTTTATTTTTTATTAATTATAATAATAAATTCGATGCCATTGAGTACTGCAAAAGTTTGCCTTCAGCGTTGTTGTAAGTTTAAGCCACTTTGTGGCATTTGCTGTTAGTCTTCTTATAATGGTTTGAACATTTAGCCCTATTTCCTCTTTAATATTGTCTTTTAAGGCTGCGAGAGTATGCGAATTGTTCACATCGACTAATTACTTCAAATTCTTTAAAAATAATTTACAGGCAGTCCCGGATTAAGACTTTGTCCAGGCCTAAAAATGTCGCTTAAAATATACACAACCTTAAAACCAAAATTCAAAGAGCTTTTTCGTTTCGTAAAAATGCACAAAAATTTAAGATAACGTATGTTAAAAGGAGACCTCCAGAATATTAGTAAAATAAATTTTTCTAGCGCTGTAACTCACGAAAACCTTGGCTCTTTTGACGATGTTACCACAACATCGTTTTATTTCCCACTAGCTATTCCCGCGGCTTTTCCCGCGCACTCCCCGTTGTACAACCTCTCTCACATTTTACGAAGTCTTTACTGCAGACAATTGGATCCATGCACCAAATTTCACAACTTGGTTTAAGTACCAATTTGCGAGTAGACTAGCACAATCAGCGTACATCAATATATAAAGTTTCACAACTGGAGCTGTGTGTTTTTGTTGATAGGAAGGTTCTACGCCCAGTTATCTAATAGCGTCCATATTCCATTAGGTTCTTAGAATAGAGAATATATGAAGACACATCATTGTACTAAAAGATATAGCGTTTTAATTGATTTGGTCACCCCGTTGTCTCAGACTGTCCATATTTAGAAAATTTTTTTATCATAGGAGCCAAGACATAGCGTTTTAAGATCTTTTGGTTGAATAGGAATCGCCATGCCCTGTTATCTAATTCCGTCCATATTTTGCGAGGTGCTTGGCAAATTACCAAAATTTAAGTCTCTTCCTATCATAGGTACGGAACTAGAGCACTTTAATTGTTTTTGTTGTTTGGTAAGTGCCACGCCCCTGATGCACATTCACGTCCATATTTTATATATTAAATATATACATCTTAACACCAAATTTCAAAACTATTGCTATTATAGGAGCCAAGATATAGCGTTTTATACATTTTTGATTCATCGAAAGTACTATGCTCCGTATTTTTTATCATAATAAAATATAGCCTATGTTACTTAGGGATAGTGATCTTTCTATTAATAGAAAAATTTTAAGAATCGGTTCAGTAGTGTCCGAACAAACAAAAAACAAACTTTACCTCTTTATATAATACAGGATACATAGGGTATAGATACAATATACACAAATTCAGGAACTCCACTAAGGGTTCCCTTGAGCTCGGGACCTTTGGTGGGGTTGGCAAATGGCCGGGTTTGAACCGGTGAAGCCTAGAATTTAATTTCAAGCCCGGGGGCCCGACAGGAATTGAAAAATTTCGGAAAAAACCGGGATAATGTTTGTTACATGTACTTAACTTTTTGTTTAGTGAGCAAAAGAAAGAGGTCATCAAGTTCTTCCTGCACAAAAATTTGAATTAATTTATTTTTTAAAATTGTTGACCAAAATAAAAAGTGTTCCTAAATTTTTTTCCTAAAAAATTTTAATTTTTCTGAAAAAATTTTTCCTTATACCATTTTAAGGAAAAATTATTTTGTATTGGGAAGGCCAGGAATTCCTTCTTTACAATCTAACCCTACCTGATACCGCAGGCGAATGAAAAGCGCTAAGTCGGCAAAACTTCCTTGCGTCGCAAGTCACCGCATTGTTAACGTAAGTAACGTGTAGCTATAAGCATCTTCATCCACCATCGGAACCAACACCGTGCCACACCGTAACTTTTAGAGGATATAAAAGCTATTTTCGATAATTGAATTATAAAAAAGTTCTCGTCATAGAAACATCTTCAAGTCGTTGACGTTTTTGAACCTCGCGCACAGGAATAATATTTTATGGCGAATGGCCTGTCCTTAGCATGTCAGCCTTTAAGCTTTTGTGAAGATAAGAAGAAGATAATGTTACAGATTGATGTCGATCGGGGGAGAAACTGATCAATTTTCCCAGAATTATCTCGTCAAAATTATTCAACGTTCATAAGAATTTTAGCAAATATTACCAGGGCAGGGGTGGATCCAGAAATCGGAAGGCTTTTGAAATTTTTGATAACTGTTTTTCAATTTGGATTTATAAAATTTCATTGCCACATTTGAAGTTGGCGAAAATTCATTGAAAAAAAATATATTTTTCTTATATCCATATTATATTTGCGTAGACATATCTCAAAAGAGAAAAAAATATTTTTTGTTTACTCTTATCTTATATTTATTCTATATTTACTCTTAACAAAACGTTTATTTAATGAGTCTGATATTTCATATAATATATCATAGTATCTTTTAATTGAAATTTTTAATTTCAATTTTAAATTACAGTTTTTTCTCAATGTCGGTGTGATCGTCCCTAGTAAAAATCACATACAAATCCTTTGTGATGATTACTCATGCGCCAACTTGTATTCAAATATTTTATTTATTGTATAAGTAATTGTGTTTTACAAATCTTTACAGCGTTTCATCTAACAAAAAGGTATTAGGTTTATATAGGCTTGCGTTATAAAAGATATAATACCTTTCTTGTATTCACATTCAAATCGATGCCTTATTCGTGTATGTGTATATTATTCAAAGAGTTACTCTATTCGCGTTTTTCTTTAAGTACCTTATTGGAATTTACGTTCACAAAGGATTCTTAATCGCGTTTACGCTAGCACCTATTTGAGGTGTCTTACTGAATAGACAATAGAAGCAAAAAAAAAAACACATAAGCGTGAATGAGTTCTTTTGTGAATGTAAATTGAACTAAGGTACTTTTTTGAGCGTAAACGCGAATATAATAAGTTTTTTCATGATCGAAGCTATAACGAGTAATAAAAAAACAAAAAACTATCTACTTCGTGCCAACAAATCCGTTACTACTGATACACAAAAATAGTCATTTCAACTGATATCAGCGGTAGAAATCGTACGGTCAAATTGACTGACTTGACAAACAGTAATTTACAGTCTGATACGAAATTTTCAATTCCTACAAAGCCGCCGCTTCGGCTTAGTCGCGTCAAAAGTGGCCACTTGGTTGTTTTGGATAGGTGCAATTCTAACCTAAAATTTTGCTTAAACTTACAGATCCTACCGTAATTTCAAATTTTTAAATTAATTGTGCAGTACTGCTCCAATAGTTTTTTAAGATTATTAAAATAAAAACACCAACGGTAAGAAAATTTTGAAACCTTCATACAATAATTTTGTTTTAAAACAAAATTTAAAAAACTATAGAATGCAATTTTTATCTGTGCATTTCCAAGCCAAACTTTCAATCATTATTAATGTTGAAAGTTTATTGAAAATCACTGTCTGCTTCTGATTCAAACAGAAATTTATATTTTGTTATTTGCACACAAGTCCATACATACGTTCTACAATAGCATGTACGAACACATATGTTTATTATGTTGCATATTGGTTAGTTTACTTTATAAACTTAAAATTTTGCAAGTAAAAATTTATTCGCAAAAGTGCTCCAATTATGAGTTCATTATTCTGTCGTGTGTTCGGGCAGGCATCTATCAAAGATTAGCTGTCTAAAGATGAAGATAAATGTAAGTTATTTTAGCGTCGTGTATGCAGAAGTGATTTATTTGCAGCACAATAAAATTATCGATCCGAAGAAAAGTTAGATGTTTGAATTGCGAGTGCAGGCTGCATACCATACGCTGCTCGCATGCCCATATTTCTCTAATTATAGGTTCGATATCCTTCTGGGATATTTAGAGATCCGTATATGGCTTAAATAATTTCTGATTGATTAGTTTCAAAACTATATGAAATTGAGTATTGGTTACGTTAGGGTCCTAAAAATGCTAACTATAATAGGCAGAGAACTTAAGCTTGTTCAAATTAAATCAATGTGGGTAATAAATCACCAGTTAAAAGTGAAGTTTAATCGAATGAATAATATTATTTGAAATAATAGGAAAATTTTTTTTTTAACTTATGAAATTCTTGTAACTTAGAAGGAACTATGAAACCATAAGGTTGATATCCAACTGATCTTACCAATCAGAGTAAAAACTTCTGAAGAAAAATTTTGTGTTGAAATTGAACACAACTCACATGAAAATGTAATTAAAATAAAAATATAAGAATTAACCTTAGGATGAAGAAATTGATTGTAAGCGCTTAAAAAGTGTGACCAAATCCTAATAACTATATGCTTTCATTCTGTGTTTCAACGGAAGTCCTCGAGTCTCTACTTCTGTTATGCCCATTTCCGGGAAAACAAATCTGGAAATGAACTCATCGCATCGCTTAGAGCAAAACATTTCTTAACATAAATGGGACCAAAAAGGTCCTTTATTTGCACCAAGCCGTTTCAAACTTTCCCAACCACAAATTTCCTTAAATGAGCCTAAATTTGTATTTTCTTGCGTCTAAGGTGCACTTAGTTACGTTCAAAATCCCTTTTCAACCATTCCCCATCGATTGCTGCAAACTTTTTTTTTAAAAAAGTCCAATTTCAACATTTTTCGTCGCTTGGCGAACTGTGTTTTTTCAATGAGGCTTAACCATTAGAGTGGTTGATGTTTAGTGACATCCAAAAAGTATTTTCCGCCTTTTCTTATCAATCAGCCTCTGTATTGTATTTTGTAGTTTACATCTCAATGCTCGTCACAATATATTAGATACAAGGTATTAATAAAGGCAACTCACTTGCAAAGATCAACTCACTTGAAAAATTCAAGCCGACTTGAAAATAAATTCATATTTTAAGAAATCGAAAACTCAAAACAGGAAAAGGACTGATCCATATAGAAGACATCACATGACAGACATTTCAGGATTTGACTGGAATACGTTCATCAGCATTATATAAACTTTATAATTATTTTTTATAAAAAAAATGTCAAACACAGAGTTCATTCTCACAGTGAGCTTGAAATACGTTATTATTGAATCACAAATTAATTCAAATTTTTTAATTGGAACTTATTCTTCAGTGCATAAAGAAACATTTCCCGTAAAAATTAAAATCGGGGACCTGCCCCTTTTGGAGAAAACCGATTTTTACCTTTATTTCATATTTTTCAGCTTTTTATGATTTTAGCCCTTTAACTTAATAAAAGATTTATAACCTAAGCTATGCTTCTTGATATAAAAGCTATGTGGTGTAAATTTGGTGTGAATCGATTACGTGGTCTTTGTGAAAATGCTTTTTTAAAAATATTTTTGTGCAAGGGCCACCCTATATATGCACCTTAAATAAAATTTTTATAGCTTATGTTACTTTCGGGGCGAAGATAAATTCAAATAATCAGAGATCAATGAAATCGGTCCGGCGGTTCTTAAGTTAAGAAGCGGATAACTAAACCGACTTTGTTTTATTGTAAATAGATGAATACTTCATGACCTTTAGGAGTGTCCAAACTGAAGAACTTGGACGGTACCACAATATTGATACATTACAAATAAACTAAAAATGGTAATCAATGTCGGAAAAACTTGGAAAGCTGAAAAATATTAAAAAAAGGTAAAAATCGGTTTTCTCCAAAAGGGGCAGGTCCCTGATTTTAATTTTTACGGGAAATGTTTCCTTATGCACTGTAGAATAAGTTCCAATTAAAAAATTTGGATTAATTTGTGATTCAATAATAACGTATTTCATGCTCACCGTGTTCTACATTGAACAAAATCGGGTATTGCATTTTACTGACAGTTCGAAAAATTATGACGAGGCTACACTTGTAGTGGTGAATGTCAATGGTTCCATAAACGGATTCCTCCTAATGGTTGGAAGTGCTTCTGATTGCGAGATACAAGCCATTCTATCTGTCCTTTTAGTTGCCAAATCAACAAAAGGGGCAATCGTCTTATAGGCTATTGATATATCAAGCTGCAATGGGTGAAGCGAATAAACAGAACTATGCAAATGGACTACTCGATAAATTTTAAGGAAAGATTTGCAGATGATATTTGAGTGATCATTTCGTTTGTAAAACAATACGTTGATTTAATAAAGCACACTAACAAATACATATGTAGTTTTTAAGATATTGTCAAAATTCAACTTTATAAGTTTTCAATAAAGGTGTTTACAATGTGCTACGAATGACTTAAACCAAAAATAGTTTCAAGCTGAAAGAATAAATATTTTGGTAACAAGTCATGAAAAATGCCAAAAACTTTCCACCTTCGCTTCACTTTTTTCCAGAATCTGTTGAACTATTTTCTAATTTTAATGATGACAACATGGAAACTTTTTATAATTTTTTAAACGATATCCAAAACATTATTTATTTCAAATGTGCTAAAAAACTCGAAACACTGGTAGCTGCTTTCTTTGGTATATTTTTTGAACTTTAAATAAATTTAATATATAAATAAAATTTTTCCTTATTTATATAACTCTTATTATAAGTCTGACATTGATTTGGAGGTTCTAATCAAAGTTTAGTCCTAATTTATCTTTTTTAACGGAGTTTGATGTATTTGTTTTTCAATAAAAAAGTTACATTTTATTTTAATATAGAGAAATAACCGTCCATAGTTTCATAAAAGTGTTAAATGGTGGTAAAAGGCATTTACGTACATACAAATTTGTGTTCATACGCAAAATCACTTTTTTAGTCATCAAGTTAAGAAATCAAAACTTTTATCAACTCCGTTGTCTACATTTTTTTGTGAAACGAATAAAAACTCGTATTAATTCCAACATGGTAATAATGAGAGCAAAACTACTTCGCAACCAACAGCTTTAATGGTTTGATTGTCCAATTTATTTCCCTCTAACGATCATTTCGTGCTATGGACAAGTATGCATTAAAAACCTCTAAAAGAATATGAAGAAGCAAGTGCTTCCTTTAGCGTAGATGGTGGACTCGAAGTCTGAATTCGTCTTTGACTTTAACTCCAACGCACTGTAAATTTTCTCACATCAAAATTTAATTTGATCGACTAAAAAAGGCGCCTCACGCAATGCGATATTCACGTTTTATGGCCTAATGAAGCGTTGGTTCCATGACCGAATCGTCCACGACGACGGTGATGACGAAAGTGAATTCACTCTCTTTTACTCACTGTCTGAAACATACGTAAATACTATGAGGAAATAATCATAGCCTGTAATGAATGCATGCCGCGGCGTTATGACAACATTTACACTGAGCAAAATGTGCTAACAATTTCTTATACTAAACTAGCAATTAAGCGATGCATTTAATATCTCTTTTACAAATTTCTTACCATTTTTAGCGCATTTTAACTACTTAAGTAAGTTTCTAATAAAATGGCATCGCGGAAAAATTGTCTTGCACAACATTTTAAAAATACCCATTGCCTTCGTATTCTAACCATAAAGTATAAAGTAAACTATATAAGAACATTTCAAAAAAATTCCCTGTTGAAACTTTCTGATATGTTTAAAGTTTTCGTAAAAGAAATAACATTTTTTTGGACATTCTAGAACCCTATACTTCATTTTTAAGTTTCGGGACTATTTTGTTGGGAAGGTGGAAATTTGAATCGAATTTCTTACGCGAAATATATTTTTTGAGTCAATTTTTTAAAATAGCACAATAAATTTTTTTTTCTTATCAACGAAATTGTTGGGCAAAATAAGATTTCAGTTGCCATCAGAAAATTGTGCCAGTACAGTCATCTTGCTATATAATGTTTCACATACAAGCTTGCATGAATTAGATATTATAAAATGTTTTTTCATGCAGCTGTTTCAAAATTGAACGTCCCATTATAAATTTGGGTGCAGCACCCTCAAGAAAAACATTTTCAATATTTTGTCAATGTAAAGCCTTTTAGAGAAACCTAAACTGTAACTTTTTATATAAAAAGTTTACGAATTGATTAGAAGAAGCCTTCCATAAAAGGAATAAATACGCGATGGTAAACGGTAATCTGAGAGAGCTAAGTTTATAAAATCAAATGTCAAAATATAGTGAGGGCCGTACCGTGGAGTGAGAGAGGTGAAATCTGATATTAAAAAGTAAGGGCCTGGTTTTGTTTTTTTTTTGCTCAACAATTTGAAAACGTTAGGAAAGTTAACAAGTTCTTCCAAAAAAAAAAAAGGGGGAATGTATAAAAAAATGTTCCTTATTAGTCACAGACAAGCTCACGGTACGAGTATATGTATTTGGGTTAAAGGAAACGTTTTTCTTGGGTTAAAAGAGTTACATGAACATTTTGGCTCTCAACCAGGGATCGTTAATAATCGTTATTTTATGTAATTGAGATCAAAAAATCACAATGAAGGAACAGACAAAATGTTAAATATCCAAATGAGTTCCTTTTAACGCGAAGCGTTTGTGTATAATAAGATTTTAAATAGATTAATTTTTATTTTAAAAATCAATAATAGTCTTTATTTGGGACTTTTAACTTTTTCGATGAAAAAACATCGTATTTTTCGATTTGAAATTTTTTTTTTTTGAACCGAAATAATCGTTATTTTTGATTTATATTTTTTTTTGATCAAAATAATCGAAGCATTCAGTTTTATTTTTTTCTTATCAAAAATAATCGATTTTTAAGATTTCTATATATTTAGATCCAATATATTTTTGATTGATAAAATTGAAAATTCAAAATAACGATTATTTTGGATTAAAAAGTATACAAAATTACGATTTTTTTTAATGGAAAAAAATAAAAATCCACTTATAACGATTATAAATACAATAATTTCCCTCCTCTCAGCATAAATACTTTGTGACCTTGAAGCGAGAGGTTTTAGTGTTACCAAGTGTTTATTGGTCTTGATATATTTTTTAATAAGCTATATTCGATATATGATGGCTATTATATCTTAATAAATTAATTTATTTCTTAAATTATTAAGTTTTCTAACCATAACGAAAATAGAATGCTTCATAGATAAGACTTGAGAATTTCATCTTATGACGCCATTTTCTTCTAACCTGAAAGTTTTGCGTAGCGTAGCCAGATACGATATGTACAGGGATAGCAAAATATATTTTCTCTCTCAAGGCTTTCCGGCTCTCCATATGAACAAATTTTTGCAAGCTTAAGAGCTTTAATTTATAACCGACTTCTTCGTCGAATTAGTATTTAACACAGTATCGTGTACCCACTTGAGAACCACAATTTTTTTGATGTTTTACCCACAGAAAGAGTTTACTGGTTAACATGATTGCACTTTTTCGAGACCCTCAGCCGCAATAGAAGCTTTTCGGTTAAGTAAGCAGTAATCCCAGAGCTTAAGTTTGGTAACTCTGAAGGACTTTTCGATGGGCAATTGTTTGAACGGAACATGAGCTTTGTTATAAACTGCATATACAAAGTGGATGAAAACTAAAATTGTTAATGAATAAAAGTAAACTTTTACCCCGAAACGAAAAAAGCGTTTACAGTTTTGAGGTATCAGTTTTATCGTCACTATTACTCTTTTATAAATTGTAAAGAAATTCGTTTTTTGCTTATGAAATCTTTTTCTCAGTGTTCACTTCGCTCAAATTCCATGAAGCGAACGCTCTTAATTTGGTGCTTTATTAGTTGCACGATAATTGCCTATTACGACCATAAACTCTATACAAGACATAATTTTTGGCAATAAATATGAGTTTAAGTCGGGTTTGTGTAGGAATTGTAGATATTTAATGATTATTTTGCATCCTAAAAACAGTTGTAGTGTAGAATCGCATGCACTCCTTTATTGCTTTTGTCCGGTAAGGGGAAATTCAAAACGGTTGTTTTAAATATTTGCTGTTTTTGTTAAATGATAGCGATGAAGAAATAAAAAATTCAAAATAAAAACACGTGTACTTGCAAACAAAAACGCCTAATGGCTTGCCACCAATTAGCTTGAGCGACATTTTTTAGCTTGGAAATCTTCCGCAGCCATATATCAAAGCAGCTCGATGTTTGATGCTCGGTACACACTGGTGTCCAACGACAGCACGCAACAAGAGCAGAGCTCCAGGCAACAACTGCGATTGGACCATGAATCGAGTTGCTGTGCATCAAGTGATGAAGATGCTGATCGGCAAAACAACGACAATGAGCAACAGCAGATCACAGTATTGCAACCAACCCGGAGGCTGATAGCAGCATAGATGAAAAAGGTGATTCAAAAACTTGCACAATAACGTAAGACATTTTCGTTGAATTAATTGTGAATTTTTCTTGTGTTTTACCGTACAACTTTGTTTTGTGATGCTCAAGAGAGCTCATATAAGCGATGTCCATTTAAATATCTGTTTTTGGTGCACAATGAAAGCACCTGATTATATATATATACATTTTTTATTAAGCAATTTCGTTAAAAGTTGAAGTTTTTTATGATTGAATTAAAGCTTAAAATTACTATCTTCAGTACTTTTCAAACTCAAAATGCAATTTTCAATTAAGTCTTTTATGTTAAAAATAACAAGAAAAATTTTGTTTTCATTATTTTCACTCCCAAAATTTGCGGCTTTACATCAAAAATAAAATTGTCAAAGTTGCAGCAGAGTGTAGGGTTTTCTCAAATTTCCATATTGGTCTTAGACACTGCAAAAGCTCTGCAGATATCATATGATTGTATGTTTCAACTAGAACCTTTCTTTAACTCTAAGCTCAAGGTCGTTTATAAGCTCTCATCACAATACTTCTCATGCACAATGATTTGCATAACCATAATAGAAAACAGTTTTGCCGTGAACCTTCATCTCGTTAATGAACCAAAGATTTCTCTCTGCAACATCAAAAAATTTAGACGTGATTCCAGAAAGCCAATTGCAGTTCGAAGTTCAATTGTAGGCTGTGCTGAGATCACCTTTTTTATCTTCTATCATAGACAATTAGCTTTTCGTTTGCTTCAAATCCTTTATTAGCCCTGAAAACTAGTTGACGTCAAAGAAGGTTTTGAAAGTCCACGCATAAATTGCAAAAATCCACAGCATTTACTGCAACCAAATTATATGAAATGAGTAATTTTTAAAGACTCGGGTTGATCTGCTTGTATACACAAAGATTTTTCAACCTTCCTCCATTGAAATTAGCCAAAAACGATACTTAAGAATGCCTGAGGGTTTCGTGGTCATGTCTACAGTTTATTTCCGACTTTTCCGCGATATGTTCAATATAGTTCTTTTATAAAAGTGGATCCTGATCAGGCCCATTGCCCCCAACAAAAAAAGACACTAGTCTTTTTTATATTTTAAATACCACAATACTGCCTTTATAAGCACTAAAGCGATATCTCAGTGGAAGTCAGTTTCGAGCAAATATGTGTCGCTTTTTTGAAATGCCTCTAAAATTGAAATGGAGGAAATTCTCTTAAAAGATTTTTTATATGTTTGAACTAAGATACCGGCATTTGGCGTAGCTCATTAGACGCGCCATTAGAATCAAGAATATGCACTTTTATGAGATACAATTTTTGCACTTCTGAGTATAGTGTAGTATTCTTCTTAAGATTACACAAAGAATAATTTTGTTTCTCAATATCAATTCAGTAGTTTAGGTGCTATAATTTTGCATCAGCTTCTGCCTCAGCTCCATTTTTTTACTAGAGTAAGGCAGAAAGTAGTCGAGTATTGATTAGCTTCTTATTAGTATTATTTATTATACTTATTAATACTGCTCAGCCCTTTCTGCTCTGGTACTGATTTGTTCTTTTTTCTTTTACCACTCATATTTCTCCTTATTTTTACTTTAAATATATAAATGATTGAAGTACTCACAAATGCAAGTAAGCAAATAAACTAATACGATTAGTACAAGGTTTAAAAAAAGGAACCGAGAAGTACAAAATATATTCATTTGTTTTCGGTATCGTATCGTATCGATGCTCATTAGATTTTGGTTTATTGAAATCTCGTATGAATGCACTAACACAAGCTAAACTGCAGTTAATAATCAAAAAAAAGCAAGGATCACCGAAAAAGTCGGTTATATTGAATTGTACCGAAAAAATTAAAACAGTAGGAAGTCATCGGAACAACATCGGATATCTTAAGGAGTATTGAAAATCATTGAGGAAGAAGAATAAAAAATAAAGTTTACTGAAACAGTCGATAAAATCCGAAATTTATCGCATTGAAAAACTACAACAATATTAAATAGTGGCAAACGGTATTGAAAGATTTGAACACTATTGAAAAATAAAGATACAAATGGCAAGGCATTGAATATCATTGAACAGCACTGAAAAAGTCTATGAAAATCTAGATGTATCGGATAAGTTGGATAGAACAAAATATATATTTAGAATATATCGAAAAACATCGATCTAGTCGACAAGAGTAACGCGTAGTAAGGAAAGTATCGAAAGTCAATATCGGTGTAAGGAATATTTGGCTTTACCATCCATTTTAAAATACAACTTTTTTATAATGAGTTAATTTGCAAGGAAAACTTAACTCTACTGAGAGTTCATTTAAGTTTTCTCATTAATCGTCACAGTTTTTATTTACAACTTAACGTAGTTAAAAGTACTCGTCAAGATTGCCGAACTAAGTCTTTAAGTATCTCATGACCAGCTTCGATTTCGATATCTTAGTTACTCTGAAGTGGTGGCAATTACAAATTATTGTTTTGGCCAGATATTGCTGTAAAAAGTATTAGACCCTAAGTCGTTATTCTCAATCAAAACCATTAACACAAATGTGTTACTTCGTAATTCTCCATTACCACCCTAACTTACGATATCTATGAGGGACAAGTGCAGGCAGTGTTTATTATGGTTGGTATGTACTCTTCAAGTTCGTAAATGAGCAACAGAATGAACAAAAGCGCCTCCAACTTTGCCGAATTGGTGAACCGTACCGTAACGAATTGCATTCATATGAAAGTATGGTAACGTAAAAACTGATTGGACAATGGCCAATTGCAGCATGGCGGCTCAGTAGGTTGCATTGCACACAACTTCGTCATGGAAGTTGTTAAAATGAGCGACAGGCATGTTGCTGATGTTCTTATTTAATGAGAATTTCAGGTCGCAAGCCATATTGGCCGCATATATCTGTAAATTCGAAATAAAGAGCGGTAGATTTTAATGAACTATGAAAGCCTGCAATGGAGCTCACTGGCGCATAGTGTACAATAAGACGAAGTAAAATATTAACATCAACTTAGTCCAGCAATTGAGCAGAGTACTGAAATATGAGTAGTCTCGAATGGAATTTTTTGTTGCGCGTTCTTTTAGATAACGCTGTAGTTGCTGCCGCTGCTCTAGAAAATGTACGCCTGCTGCAACTGCACAAAATCCATCCACTAACTACAAGGACATCATCCCCCGCGGCATAACAAGCAACAGTGCGGACTCCTCTTTTTTAACTTCATCATCATCATCATCTCCGATGCGATAACGTTGGCTCACAAAAAGAGAAAACACAAAAATGACAAAAACAAAAACAAAAACACAATATTGAACTCCGCTTGTGGCCGATGCAACTGCAAAAGAAGCACCAAATTCGATTCTGTCCGCATCTGCAAACTTAACGAATTTAAACAAAATCGCCCCGAGGGGGCTTTGAGACACAGCATTTAAATACACTGAAATATTTTTACTGTGCGGCGAATGGATTTCGATTTTTTTTTTTTTCGTTTGTACTTAATCTCTATCTACTACTGAAAAGAGAGAGAGAGAGAGAGAGAGAGATAGAGAATTGAGAACGAAAATGAGTGCAATTTATAAGTTTTAATAAAATAATATATGCTCAATCTTACTGCTTATACAGTTTCAATCAAATACACGGGGAAAATCATTACTTTTAAGGTGACAGAGAAGCTTCGGGCCGCAAATAAAAAATAAGAAATTCCGAATAATTTAGACCTGCTCCTTTCTTTGCTTAATGTAATGGTAAGGAAACCTACTACACGTGCATATGTAGAGTGGTCCAAAGCGAGTTCCATATGTTGGCAGCCAGTTCGATAGTTGTCAATAATGACGCAAGTTCAATGTGTTAAATATTAGTTGCAATATCATATTTACGAAATAGATCCTTTTACCACTGCTCAACGTTTGAAAATAATCCTGAAATAACGACTTTGTACAAACTGCATATTCGGAGAAAATCTTCTTCTCTGATGAGGCACGTTTTTAACCTGTCTGGGTTTGTTAATAAACAAAATTACAGCATATGAGGCGTATGCAATGTGCAAAGGCGGCTTAATTGGGCGTCACTGGCTGTAACATGTAATATTGAGCGCTGTAGGCTCACTGATTATTTTTGTCACAAATTCAAATATCTTGTTGTTGAAACCTAAATTGCAGGGAGAAAAAAATGTTACGCTCAGTATGGAGTTGTCATTTTTCAACCTGGTGGCCGTACCCCTCTCTCATGTCAACCCAAACAAAGGCTGAAATTACATTCCCAAACATAACTTTACTTGGCAACTATTTCCAATATAAGTCGTCTTATAGCACAAGCCGACAAAATTTGGCCAAACCTCTGCCACAGAAGCCAAAATATATCTTGTTTTGTCTTTGAGAAATCGTATGTTGAATTTACGTTGGAAAATTTGAAAAAAATTCGGTAAATTTTGGGCACCGGGACGCGCTTTGGGAAGGCAATCCTGGTTAGTTAGTTTCACAAAAATGCATCTCCATCTTTCCCATACATCTCATCCTGTAATCTTATACACTCGACCTTTCGACAGCGGGCTCTTGGGTAACTATCCTTATCAATACATCACAAGAAATCTGAGACCACCCATAACAAAACTCCTGCATATTACTAATTAGGGCAGATGGCGAAAACAGTAATAGCTAATTTTGTTTTTTTTTTTTTTTCAATTTTTAAATATACCTTAATGTATAGAGATTACATACTAAAAATTTCAAATAGGATCAACATTTGCTTGTTAGTTCTCTTTTTATAACGTTTATAAATATTGCAGGCTGTGCCACGCCCTTCAACAATATTTTCCAGAACATTGAATAAACTTGTATTGATAACTACTTTCAGTGGTATCATCCCTAAAATATTAATGAAAATCGTATGTGCCCATTTGGAGTTATACGAAATCCAAATTTTCAATTGCTAAAGAGTGCCACGCCCACTTTTACAATTACGTCCACTTTATGCGCAATTCAAGATTTATAAGATTTGTGTTCGTGTACCAAATTTCATCACAATATCTTGCAAGGCTTACGAGCTATGGCGTTATAAAAGTTAAAATTAACGGCTGTGCCACGCCCCTCTAAGAGTCTTTGCAAATTTCAAACCTAGCCTCATCTTAATTTTGTTCTCATCTTCACCAAATCACCAAGTTTCATCAAAATCGCAGCAACTTTTTTCAAAATGGACTTGGGTATATTTACATAGAGAATGGGCGGAAGGCGTGGCCGTGAACCGATTTCGCCAAATTTTATATGCTAGCAGCTTGCAAGAAGGTTTGACCTGTGTGCCAAATTTCATTCAATTAGCGTGCTTAGTTTTCGCGTAAACCTGATTTCAACAGACAGACAGACGGACACAGCTATATCGACTCAGGTGGTGACGCTGATCAAGAATATATATACTTTTCCATACCTGCCACGCCCCCTTCTATGCGTTACAAACGGAATGACAAAGTGAATATACCCTCTGTGTAGGGTATAAAAATATATCAAAGGCAGAAATAGCTGGAATTATTATTTAGAATGTTTATTTCCCGTTTACTACAAAAAAACAAAATTAAATTTCAAATCTGAGTGTAAAGGGTGTTAAGTACAGGCACTATGATACACCGTTGTTTTTTCAAGTATTAAGTAAAAGTTAATACTTTCTGGTTAGTCTAAATTCATCTTTAAATGACTGAACAACGAGTTTCCATTCTTAAATCTTATTTTAATATGGTGATAGAAATTAGAAAATCAAAATAGCAGTGCAATTATTACAAATGGAATATGAAAACAAACTTCTGTAGTCAATTGGAAGATATTGATGAATATCTTGAATATGTGGTTTCAATAGGACGGCGCAACATGCCACACAGCGAGCGACCTTTTGAAGAAGAAGTTTAATAATCGAATAATTTCTCGAAGAACAGATATAAATTGGTCACCAAGATCATGTGACTAAGCACCATCTTGTGAGGTTTCTTGAGGAGCAAAGTCTGTGCGGAAGGATAATCTTCAAACTGTTCAATATCTCGAAGAGAACATCATCGAGAAAATATCATTAATTGAACTCTCATTATGCGAAAAAGTTATTCAAAATTTTGGTAAGATATTGTTAGCCTGCCGTGCTAGCAGAGGAGGTCACTTGAACTACATTCTCTTTTATTATTAGCCCAAACCAATGAAATTTAATTTACAATAAATAAATAAGGATTTCACACAATTCTTGTCTTTTATTCAAAATTTCAAAACATACCTCAAATTTACATTTAATATTTTAGTATAAATAAGTTCTTCATACTACTTCAATTTATAGAAGCCCATATCTTAACAACTAAGCTTTGTACAAAATAATAATTATTGGTTTACATTCACACTTTTTAGAACTACAATTGGGCAAAATGTGAACGAAGTTTAGAATGCCACATTTGTTTCCTTGACCCCTTCACATAAAATGCCCGCTATCATAATTACGAATTGCTCTGATGATCGGCATTTGACTAATTCTGAAGAAACATGTTGTCTGTGAGTTTATTTATTGTTACTCTTGATTTTTTTATTAACGCATGTAACTTACCCAACTTACTTACCGTCTTCTGGCATTTGTCGGGAGTATATTTAGAGTAAATTTCTCAAATCCCCTTTGCATTTGATTCGTTTTCCTTCGAAATCGAGCTCATTAGTTACGATTCACTTGAAAATAATGGAATGTAAACAATATATATCATGAAAATGATATACTAACCGAGCCATTATGGACAAATTTTGCAAATTTCTGGGTAGTGCCTTCCGAACCACTTCATACAGGAAATCGTCCAAGCGCATGAACTCGTAATATTTGAAATTTGTAGTTGAAATTATGAATCGATTAGCGAAAGAGACAAAGGGTTATCTTTAAAAAGCTCCAAAAAAAATGTCGAATTACGAAGCTTTTGACTTTAGCCTACGATAATTAATCTTAAGAAATTTTTTGTTTCTTAATTTTCAATTCAATTTGTTGACATATTTCTGTATTTACATTTAATATGTAATGGATGCGTAAGAAAAACTTTGAATCCGTCAACAGGTAAATTTAATTAAAGTTGCGCAAATTGTTTTATTTTCTTTTGATTCTTATCCCTAAACTTGGCGCGGTTTACAAATCAAATTACTGTGCCTGCCCCTGGCATTGGTGGTTTTATTATTATAGGATTCATTCGTTTTGTTTGCGTAGCTTTTGTTTACTTCTTAGCTCCTAGGCGACAATAAGACTTCAATCTTTTTATTTGCATTTTAAATTTAGGAGTCAGTTAGTAATTGAAAATTAGTTTTGTCTACGGGAAACAAAACACAACTTAGTTTGTTTTATTATGTTTAATAAGGTTAATTTTTCGAGCATTTGAAAAAGTATTTTATATGTGGCATATGACGTAAAGGTAGACAGGTTTTATGAGTAAGTGTTTATAGTGTCACATATATGGAACACTCAACATTCAATGTAAAATTTTAAGTTTTGTTTTCTGGATTTGTAATATCCATTACAAGTTTTAACATTTTTAACCTGCAGCAGGTATTTATGAAAATTGCTAAAATTTCTGAATTTACCAACTAATCATGGCTTACTTATGTTACTGAAAACCTGCAATAATAAGCACCACAATGCATCACTTAGAGGGCAAAACTTGCACATTCTTAGCTACAGCATATACTATATACAGTAAGCGTTACATTAAGGTGCTCCCGCCAATCGATAGGCTATTCAGGTGCATGATCCAATTGATTCGCTACTATGTGCATCCATTAATTTAATTTTCAATTTCATTACATCCGCACGATGTACGTCGTACCTGCCTATTACGAGAATTAAACGAATCGCCATTTTGGTTTTAGCAGGCACCATCTCATTCGTAGCTGCCGAACGATATCAATTTCGGCTTTTTAAGAAACGTGAGTTACTGCTGAATATCTGCAAATGGTAACGGCCACGGTGCCCAATTCACGATAACGTTTTTAATGCATGGCCGCAAGGATAACTCGTGAATTGCCTTAGGAGTGTAGTTGCATTACAGAAACTTCCTTCGTGGAATTATTTTGTGTATTTTTTTTTTGTGTCTTTTACTTTTGTGTTGCTTCACTCAACTACTTAAATCCGCAACAGCAGCAGCAACAGCAGCGGGCGGCAAAGAAAGCAGTCGCCTTGCTGCATTTTTAGCTGTTGCATTGCACTCATTATTAAGTATTTGCCTTACTTCTTCTGAATGTAAGATGTTGCATGCAGTATTTGCTCAATTGTTTACATTGAATAAAAACATAATCAAGTTAAAATTTACTTGGTAATTTTGAAATCAATTTATTTGCTCAGTAGACGTCTGTGGTCGACACATATGTACCATATATAAAACTAAATATAGAAGCGGCTTGCTCCCAATGAAAACTCCTCCAAAAAGGAATAGAAAGATAGATCTAAATCTCAAACTAAACTGACACCTGTTACAATAAATAATTTAAAAAAGGATTTAGCTTTCAAAAAGTATTCTTTAAAAGGCACAATAAACTTTCCCTATGTTCTGATTCACATTTTACAATAGTTTTTGGGGTTACATAACCCTTTTTTTGGGAAGATATACTAAAATAAAGACCAAAAGAAGTTTTTTTTGAGAAAAATTCGCATTGAACGAGTTACTGTGTCATGTAATGGGAATATCGATATCCTACGTGGACGGAAGGACGCCTGCAAATGGTTAACAAAATATAATGAGTACAAAGCCACGAATTCTCGTTTTGTTTCACTAAAAAAAAAAGCTTTGTATTAAATATTTTGAAATCATGTAACACTTATAGAAAACCAACAGGGAATTCACAAGGTATCAAAGTCACAGGTCTTATTTTGAAAAAATATGACATGTGTGAGCCAGTGATGGCATTTTCAGTACATTTTATCTTTTTCTGTACATTCGTGCTGTGAAAAATATACGTAAGTATATTAGACTCATTTTCAGCAAATTTTTAGTACATTCCAACTCTAAGTACAGTACATTCTCAAAAATTCCAAATGAGACCACTGGTGTGAGTACCATAAGAGCGAATGTTTCTCCAAGAAGTGTGACTCGGATCTAGATTAAAGAGGGTTTTTAAAATATCGAAAAAAGGTATTAGGTATAATTTAACATACAGTTGAATAGCCTATACATTTTTTGAAGCATCAAGTCAGGCCATGTGTACCAAGATCCTTCATGCTTTTCAACATGGCTTAATTAATGTTTGATCATGTAAACTCTAGAAACAGCCGCTTGACACTCATGTTGGAAGGATTTCAAAACTTTTTGATTTTTCTGTTGACTTGTCCATCCGTACAATTTGTGTAAACGCTGGCTGTCAAGCCTAGTGCAAATTTTTCATTTCAAATAAGATTTCATAGAGTGAACCCGTGAATAATTGTTAGTTTTGGCAAGATTTTTTGGAGCCTTAGACTCTTAGTTTTCCATGAACTTGGTGAACAAATTGCGAAAAATACAAAAACCGGAATGTAAAACGTAAGGAATATGTACATATAATATATTTTTTTTAGAAAAATAAAAGGAAATCGAGCAAATGCTACGGTTGAAGCATTAAAAAAATAAATCAACACTTTACGATTTTGCTAACGTAGAGAACTTAAAAAAAATAAGAAAAGTGAAAGATCAGGCTCGGGCACCGACGACATATACGTCCCGAACCTTTGGTATTTCCATAATTTAGGTTTCTTTCCTAGTTTTTAGGGAGTTGAAAAAAAAAATTTTTTATAATTACAGGAAGCAAAACGCAAAACGGTATTTATTTTTAAGTCAAGAAGATGGATCCTGTGAACTCCCCTAATAATAGAATTTTATATGATATATGAATAGAGTTGATATAAAATAATCAGGGCTGCAAATAGAAAATTTGAGCTCGGAGAAAACTATTTGGTATGAATAATATATGCTTGAGGAAAAACACTCTGAGGTTTTTTAAAATTTTATTCTGTGCGTAAAATTATCTTTCAATTATAGCAGTCGGTGTAGGGATTTTATGAAGACTCCATCTTAGTCTTAGACGGTTATTATATCAAAACTATGTAGATCCGAGCCATCTCCCATTCTAAAACAATCACTTTCATATGCAAATTTTTCAAAAAGGCGAATGTATTCCGAATAAGCCTGTGTCTTTTCTTGCGAAAATGCGCCCCGAAATGTTACCTCACTTCACCTAATTTCTCAAAAGGACAAATGAAATATCCTTATTGGTGCAATATAATATCTATTGCACTTTCTATTTAAATCTCCCTATCTCTTTTCAAATCAAAAATAAGGAAAGATGACAAAGGCGTTTTGTTTGTTTTATTTCGGCAAAATTCTTTCAGAGATATAGCTTGGTAGGGTATTAAAACAAATACTCCTAGTTTTATTTCTTAAAATAAATTCGGACAATAACTGGCTCACTGTATTTAATATTTTGTGATGATTTTAATTCCCATTTTGGTAATGCTGCCAATGTCCGCAATGATAGGGAATGAGGTGAAACTGATGTTTTTGGCTCCTTTGGGGTGTATAAGCTCCCAGCCAAGCTTCGTTCATTTAATCCCTCCCTTAAGATGAAATTTTTGACGAAACGACTGATTTTTAACGGGGGTGGATTTTACACAGCTATAGATAAGAAAAATAGGAAAAGAGTGGAATGGAAACGGAATATCTGGAATACCCGAATGGGGCCGCAACTGAAGAGTTAATCAACAATAAAAAGCTAACACCAAAATATTGCTGACAAAAGCTCAATATCGGAACGATTTCAAAGCACCGTTTTAGTGGGCTGAAATGAAATTCATGCAACCATTAATGTCGTTACAGAAGCGCTGATGGTAGTTAGAAACTCCAATGTATGCCAAAGCGAAAGAACTGTCAAAATAGTGAACTTCTCTGGTGTAGAAAATAATACCGTCCCGTTGGTCGCAAAAGTCATGCTCGTGATATTCTGGAGCTCGCAACTCTGATCTTTCGAAATTTATACAAAATTTTATAGCGTAAATTTTTTTATATATAGTCTTAGCTAGTACTATGCACATATTTGCACGTTTGTTTCACTGTTTAAAGATTTTGTTTTTATTTTGTTGTTTTCATTTAGCCATTGATCACAGCTTCATATTGATGTTTTTGTAATTACAACAACTTTGTATCATTGTGCTAGTAATTTTTTTTTAGCAGTAGATGTGTACCGGCAAATTAAAGGGAAGCAATAGCACCAGCAGGAGCGGAGTGGGAGCAAGCGACAATGGCAGCAATAATGGGCAACTAAAGGAGCAGCAAGGATTTTTCATTCGATGCCTAGCAGCAAAGTTGACGCGCTATTCAAATGGATTGCTGCTATTGCAGCAGGCGAGTGCGCAATGTGGAACGTTGCCCCAGCAAACAACAACAAAAACAACTACTACTTCTACAACAACAGCAGCAGCAGCAGCAAGAAAAACAACAGAGCACATCAAATGCGAATTGCGGCATGCAGCATGCAGTAAAAACAACAGCAACAACAACAACAACAACATTAGCATCATCATTTCTGCAACTGAACAATCACCAACAGCATCACCACCGCCGCCACCATCACAGTCATTGTAGCTCCCGTCCTTCCTTTCATCCTTGATATTCATAATAATAATCCTGCAGCTGACGCAGAGGGTAAATGAAATGAAATCTCTTGGCAACCGTTTGTTTGTCTGTTCGTTCGTTTTTTTTACTCGAACAGTGGTGCCAGGCTTACTTTCTATTTTCCGAAAACTGAATTCAAGCAAATTTGCTATATAAAATTGAATTACTTTAAAATAAATTGAGGGAAATTTCACTTTAGTGTTGTTCACAGTTTCATAGATGAAAAAATAGGGTTGCTGGACGTGCAAAATACCAAAACCCTCTATCCTTAGCGGGGTTGCCAGACTGCCACCAAGATATTAAGCACCGATTTAGGTAGAAGTAAATTTTGGACTTTTTATTGAAATTCGAAAGCTTATACGGTTCATTAATTTTCTAATTCGGTTTGAGAACTCATAATATTAACATTTATTGGTAGCTCCTCAACCTGTTTAGTTTTTCATACGATTTATGTTGAAAAAAATGCTTTATTAGACAGTTTCATCTATGTATATCTCCAGAAAAAAAACTTATACGATCAGAACCAAGCTCATCGGAAAGAGCATAAAGTTTTATAAAAATGAAACCGCAAAAAAATATTTTTTTTTTATTAACCTTCGAAATACTCCTAAATTCTAAAATGAGCTCAGCTGATAAGATATTATCTTCCAACAAAGTAATCTGATACATTTTTATGGAAGATTTTATGTTCTCTCCAATGGACTTAGTCCCGTTTGTGTAAGACTTTTCTTTCACGAGATATAAACGAAACTGTCTTATATAGCATTCTTCCCATATAAACCGTATGGAAAACTTAAAAGCGCGATGAGCCACCAGAAAATATTATTATTATGAGCTGTACTTGCACCATAATTATTCTGCCATGTATCTTGAACTTTTAACTCTGTTTGAAACAAAGAAAGTTTTGAATCACCCTAATGAACATAGAAAATTAATGTATTCCTAGTCAGCACCACGTCCTGACTCGATATCTGATGTCTGATGAAATATGCAATTTCATATTAGGCTGAGCAATAAAACTGTGACAAATCTTATAAAGATCTTATAAATCTGAGCCCACCACGAGATTTGTTAGTTGTCCATAAACAAATATTTAGCACTATCTTGACAGATTTAACTTATTTAGACATCATTTTCACTATATATATACATATACTTATATGATTTTTATGAATTAGATATATATTCAGAACAATTTTGCAGATGCCACACCCTCTTCCAATGTAAATAATTTAGAAAAGGTTAAGCTTAAATATACTCATTGAAAAGTGCTTGGTTAAGCTAACTTTATTTAATATTGCAATTTGCACAAAATAGTAATAATCATTACGATAATATTTAATTGACACATTTTCACGTGCACAACTACTTAAATATCGTTAGCTGTCATTTTTTGTAAACCAACGATATGTTGAAATACGTCTTCACGAACTTAGACAACAAAATTTGCAGGTATTTTCTAATAACAGTTATAATAACTATTATAATGTACAATTATTTCATTGTTCTTTACTTTTTCGACGATAAAAAAGTATAGAAAAGTACAATGATTTGTGGATTGATTATATCTTGAGATGTCGTAAAAATAGCAGCGTTAACTCAGTTGGTTAGTGCGTCGATTTGGATTTGTGAATTTAGAAATTCACACCTAGCTTGTAATAACATGGTTTTTAATGTAAAATTTTATTTTTGAATTCATTGAAACATACTCGCAATTAAAAATATTTACATATTCAGCTGACTTAATCATTGTCTGACATTTCGCTGACCATATATTTTTATTTTTTAATCTCTTAATGCAATAAAGCTCCAATAAAATTGCAACTGCTTTGTATTATAATTAGATGTATATGGATTTAAGAGCAATATTTGTCAATATCTCATATTATAATTCATCAACTGACTTATTTTTTTGTAAAGAAATACATTTTGTTCCCGTACTCAATAAAAGGTACCATTTTGCTACCTAAAGTAAAGCTGACTAAATCCTGTTCATACCATATCAACTGAGTGCAAGATAGATCAGAAACAGCTGATCACTTCCCCTAAAATATATAACAAAGTGTGGACCAAAGAGTTTCTTAGGTTCAAATTTTTAAGTGTCAAAGAAGCAACAGATAGAAAAAAAATGTTTGAATACAACACTGGACTTAGAAAATAACAGTAATTATTTGGGAATTCCTTGATCGAATTGAAAAATAATGTCGGTATAAATTGAGAGGAATTTCAATAAGCTTTCAAATTATTATGTTAAGGTTCCTAATAAAATCCAAATATTGACAAAAGAAAAAAGATCGAAAATCTTACAAAAGGAATGGCATCTTTTTTTCTTACTTTTTCCAATAAATTTACTTAGTTAACTAAAATATTTCTCAATTCATGTTCCCGTACTTTGTGAGTTAAGTCTCTCACTGAGAGCAATTTCACTTCTTCTCTCTTAAATAATTTTCCGAAGTATTAATTTAAAAAGTATAAAAGATCACTTATAGTAAACGCTAATAGGACAATATTTAATAATGTTACAAAACATAATTTAGCATACGATGACATGAATAAAATACTTTTAATTTTATATTAGGTCAGCTGAAAAAAGTTAGGAATATAATAATTTGATGCTGCCTTAAATGTGTTGTCATGGGCTCAGGTTTCTTCTACAGTATGACCCCGTGACAGGTTCAGGTAATAAGTTGTAACTTTCCCCAAACTTTCAAAACATGCAGTATTAGATCTGTAAATTAAAATATTATTTTTTTTAATTTTGAAATATTGTAAAGACGTGTTTTTATAAAAATTATGCGTAATCTGGCAACACTACCGCGTAGTATATTCGATGTAGTTCGTTCGTTTCGGCTCGTGGACTCATAATTGTAAAACAGAGTTTGGACTAGAGGTGATTCGTGATTGTAAATTCTGCCCGAGGATATCAGGAATTTTTCGTAAACATTTCAACAAATGCATCCATAGGTTGCTCCACGCATCAACCACGAGTGTATCAGGCAAGCGACAGCAGCCTCCACGCCGTGGTTGTGTGTGTGTGTGTGCGTCCATGCGTACTTAGTCAATATTCTTGCACGTATGTTTGTGTATGCAAATTCCAATTCGCAAAACATTTCAGAAGAATTTTACTCTTCTTTTTGCTCTAAATAAAAAATATATCAATTTCAGCAATTTCCAATATCGCTTTTTACGGATATTAAAAGGTTAAAATAATGATAGAGAATTATTTTCGTCGAATACTCAATTACATATGCACAGGGTGGTGCAAAATTACTTTTATGACTTAGATTATTTTTTTATTTCAGAGAAATTTATGTTCTTTTAACGTACAGCATGCAAATGGGGAATCTTAATGGCCTAAATGTTAGAGTTACATTTCGAAAATAGTGGGCATTTTATGCTTTGCCCATTCGTATTCAGTTTAACACATTTTCCATGACCTTTCGCAGTTGGCGGATTGTCACTGTCTTATTAAACTACACTCGTTCTTTCAAGTAGGCTAAACGCCCTCTTGCCAAGATCTTCTTGCTGTTTGTCTATTCTTTTTATAAATCATTCTATATTATCATCTGAATTATCTTTAAGAAAAAAAATTTTTCGGTACATAGCGCTATAAAGTTTTTGCTTATTCGGGAGGTTCAACGCCCCCTTGTCAAAATGTCGCCTACTTTCTGTTTAGTGATAGTCCAAAACATTTCTAGCTATTGAAATTTAGTTGCATTACCTTAAATAGGGTAAAAGTCATCACACTCTCTTGTTGGTAATCTCTTAGTATTTGTATTTAGCGTTTCAAAGGCTGTATTTATACAGCGATTAACATGTCCATGGACTGATTTTGCTAATTTTTAATCTCACGTGAATCAGGACTGACGAATCAATAATATATGCACATTATTTTCAACCTGACACGCCCAATGCTATGCGATACAAATGGAATGACATAAGGAATGTTGTTTGGGGTTTTATTATAAATAAACCCAGTAAAAGAATGAAACGGTCAAATAGAAAAATAGATGCTACAATATAAGCTGTCTTTGATTTTATGGTTACTTCTTTTTAACACACGATGTCATTAGGAATCAAACGCTGTCCTTACTGTGGTCCTCAAGTTTGCCCTAGATGAAGAAAGGTGTCGACAATTTTTAGCATCACCGTATGTGCATTTATGCATCACTATATTCTTTTACAGTACAAAGCAGATATTTTTACAAGTTTCATTTTTAAATTCAATACTAAAATTAGTTCAATACATATGTACATATAAAAAAATAAGTAAATAAATAGAGACTACAAATGAAGTCTAAGGAAAACAAAGGTAAAAAAAGAATGTAGTGAAATGGTTTCTTATAAGCTAATTCAGCAGAAAAATGATTTAAAATTTCATTTAATTTCATTTCATTTATTTAGATTAGTCAATGAATAAATCTTACAGACTAAGTGAACAAAAATCTTAAAAAGAAATTCATAAAATTTATATATAAAAATACAATTCAAAAGCTTATATTATTTTACAAAACAATTATTATGTGTACGAATTAGCTAATAATCTTTCAAATGCTTCCCTCGGAATCGCAAAATCTATCATTTGAGTTAAATTAAGATTATTCAATTCATTTAGAGCTCTCGTAATTGGGGCATTTATGGAATAGTTTGTTCTGCAAACCTGAAAAAAGAACAAATTGCAATGGCGTAGAAATCTAGAAGGCACTTTGAAACTGATAATCTCAAGTAAATAGGGGCAGTCAATATGGCCTGAAATAATATCATACACAAACATTAACGAAGCAACCATTCGCCTTGATTGAAGGGATTTAAGGTCAATTAACAAACAGCGTGAACTGTAAGATGGTAAAGATTCCGAGAAGGTAATACTGCTAAGCGCAAATTTAATAAACCTTTTCTGGACTCTCTCTAGTCGATTTGAATGAACAGAAAAAGAGGGATACCAAATTACAGAAGCATATTCAAGTTTTGATCTAACATAAGCTGTGTATACAATTTTACGTGTATCTTTAAAATCAATACTATGACGTCGAACAAATGCCAATATTGAATAGCATTTAGGAATTATAAAATTTATGTGATTTACAAAAGTGAATTTTGTATCAAATAGAACTCCGAGATCAAGCATTTCACTAACAGGTCTTAAAGAAATGTTGTCCAAATAATACGACGAAACAAAACAAACTGATGACTTGCAAAAAGTTACAAGGTAACATTTTGTTATATTTAAAAATAATTGATTTTGCATACATCAAAAAATTAGATTATTTAAGTCATTCTGGAGGGCTATTATATCCAAAAGGCTACTTATTTTGAGGAATAATTTTAAATCATCTGCATAAAGAAGGAACCTTGCATTTTTAAAACAGCAGCCAATATCATTAATAAAGAGGATGAAAACTAAAGGACCCAAAATACTTCCTTGTGGAACACCAGAGCTAGCCACAAATGAGTTGGATCTAATTCCATCAATATGAACAAAGTTTACTCTATTACTTAGATACGATTGTATCCAATCTAAAAATTTGGAATGAAATCCAAGCTTTGATAACTTAGCAATAAAAACTCTGTGAGGGACTTTGTCAAATGCTTCTGAGAAATCAGCATAAATTGAGTCAACTTGCAAGCCATTAGAGAATGCAGAGATGCAATAATCAGAGAAAACTGCCAAATTAGTAACTGTAGATCGTCCAGCAAAAAATCCATGTTGCATTGGACTTATAGCAGTTTTAACTGCAAAAAATATTTTATCTTTGACAAGGCTTTCAAATAATTTTGAGACAGTGGAAAGCTTAGAGATAGGTCTATAATTTGAAATGTTACTTTTGTTACCACTTTTATGGATAGGGGTAACAAAAGCAATTTTCCAGTAATCAATAAAAATACCCGTAGACAGGGATTTGTTGAACAAAATGCATAATGGCTCAGATAATGGCTTAGCACACTTTTTTAGTAGAAAAGGACAAATTCCATCTATGTCAAATTTTTGAGAATTTTTCAAGTTGCAAATTCCTCTAATAACATCATCTAATGTTAACTGAAGAGAACCAAAATCTTTTAAGGGATCGATTTTTTCCAGAATATCAAGGTTATTCCACGGACTATCGGCCTCGAAATTCGATTTAAAGAATTCAGCAAAAAGATTTACCGAAGTCTTCAGAGAATTTGGCGTTACATTATTAAATGACATTTTCGAAGGAACAGACGAACATATTTTTTTTTTGAATTTATGAAATTTTAAAAAGATTTGGGGTTGCATTTAATATTATTTTCAAAATGGAGCATATGCTGCTTGTATAAAAATTTATTTAAGAAATTAAATTCTCTCATAGAATGAAGCTATTTCTTTCTATGCTCGTCATCATTTGATGTCTTGAAAAGCTTATAAAATTTATTCCTAAGATTTTTAAGCTTCTTAAGAATTAAATTTCCCTGTACCAACGATCGACCTTCAAGGTATGGCAATGAATTGCATAGTCTGATAGCATTGACGAATAAAGTCTTGAGAAGTTCAAACAATGAAATCTTGGAATGATTAAGGTATCGCTTCGTATTGAGTGGCTGAACAATAATTTTTCATACAATTAAGATGGTCTTTTATTACTTATATACATATCAGATTATGTAGAAAGAGGCAGTTCCTGTAACAAAGAAAATTTGTTGTATCACAATTTAATATATTTTTTTGAGCTGCGATATGTGCTCAAACTATTTTAATCCATAAACATAACGCGTGGCATGATTGAATGCTATTTGCAATTTAAGCTGTGAACTTGCATCAAGTTTACTTTATACCACCTCAGAATATTTTATTTTAGGAACAATAAGTTGAACTACCAGTGTATGCCTTACTTCAATAGGTGTAACCTCAGCTGAGGCTCTGAGGTTTCGCGAAGTAAAGTAGAGTTTTTTAACGCGACCATTGATGTGATCGGCGCACGACAACTTGGAGTAAATATGGAAACCAAGACTAACCGCACTGCTAACAAATCTAAGTTTAGGATCACCTATGAATACATCATGAAATGATAATACAAATGATTTAGAAGCATTATGTTTAAGTCCATTACACATTACCCATCGATTTTTGTTTTTATACGAGTATAACTAAGCAAACATCGATGAATATGAGTCGTTCATTAGGTTTTATTGTTAATGGTTTTTTTATAACCAACATAGTGAACTTCTGTCATTACCACCGTACTTCTAAATTCAAATTTCAAATGAAGTATAAATCAGTATAAATTCACCACAATTCACCAATGCTTAAGTTTAAACTATTTTCAATCTAAAAGTTGACACCGACGCCTGTGCGATGACACTTCATCTGGACCTTTTTTTTGTCCTCAGTTGTATCTGATACGATTGACAATCATCCGTGACAATGAGTGCGAGAAATGGAAATTAATTATATTTTACCTCTATGAAAATTTAAAAGAACAATAAACCGAATATGTACATTCTTGAAATACTACCTGCATATTAAAAAATGTTCACAAATTACTGAAAAACTTTATACAAAATTATGAACAATCATACAAATTGATAACAAATGAAATCATTGATGGGCGAAAACTCATTCCTTAGAGTAAAACAACAAAAAAGAATAACGAAAAGGATGTAAGGATGAGGCATATTGCACAATTTATATATTCTCTCCATCAGTCACAGCTTTGAAGCGTTCACTTTGTAAGAGAAGATGAGCAGTTTCAGTTAATGGCCTTTCGCGGCCTAAAGCACTTTGTTTTGACTGATTTGTTCATTTGAAGAAGTGTCAGGTAAGAATAGACTTGGATCAGCAGCACAAGGCATAATAACTGTAAACTAGATGAATGCAACGGTTACCATTAAAGTGCCAACTGCATGCCTTATGTTAGTAATTTCAAGTAAAAACGTTTAGAGCTGTGTAGTTTCCATTGGTAATGTGGATTGCATTTTTTGTAAAGCGGAATCTGATTTTTACAATACATACTTTGAAACATCTCAATATATAAAAACAACCGATTTATTTATTTATTATTAGAGATAGTTACAATTTGAAGATTATAGCTATGAAAGCACTTGCTATGCCATTCTACCCACCGTTCTCAAACTTAGGTTGAATTAAAGGTTTTGTTGATGATATAGCGAAATCGCATGAAGTGTGAAAAATAATATGTGGAAAAATTTCGGGTTTCACAGCGGAAAAAACTGTTAACGTTACACATTTTAGTTACATTTGTAACGATACATTCAAATTTATGGTTGCATTTCTAAGTATCTGCCACTAGATTTAACACAAAAAGTTCAGCTGCAGAAAATATACAAAATTTGTGCAGGGAGTATCTATGTTATTAGTAAATATTCTGTTTTATAGGTATTTGAATAAAATTGAATCCACAACCTATGTGATAATACAAACAATTACACTCAAGAAACAAATCACTACACTGAGAAAAAAATTTAATTACACACACCAAAATTTGGTAATAATTAACAAATGGTATATTTGATATACGCGAATTAAATATTTGATATATATTAAAATGTCACATATTACAAAGAATTGAATAATATTATTGTATCAATTATATATTTAGTAATTACAAATTCATATTTTGGCTGAAACAATTATTTTAGTTGCAGCATTCATTCGATTGTTAATAATCACTAAATCATTTATATAACTAAAAAATATAAAACGTATACGTTAATTAATATCGATTTGTGTGTTACATCTTTATATAGGATGTCGTTTGTATTTATACAACCATAAATACCTAACTTGCGTACCAAGCAGAATACACTTAAGTAGTTTTTTACTTGAATATGTTGTGAATTGCAAAGTTTTCGTGTTAATGAGAAGTGAAATCAAATAAAAATAGGATTAACAAGTGTAAAATTCAACGAAACAAATTTTTTCAATCTACTCAAACTAATAGAAAGTTTGGTCCAATAAGCAACACTTTAAATTTCAATTAAGGAAATGGTAATAACTACCAAAATTTGTTGATAGTTAACAAATATTTTAAAAATCTATCAGCCACATATATATATTTAAAAGAACCATACATTTTTCTCAGCGTAGTCTTATGTTTGATTCAATTTTCATTGCTTTCAATTGAGCGCCAAATCCAAAAATGTTTAAATTGAAGAGAATTATTTTTTGATTTGTAATCAAAACAAATCCACATTTATGGTCAGTTGAGACTGTGCAAATTATATATTCTAGTGTCGCTGAGAAAAGATTTTTATATCCTTTGACGTTTGTGAATTGCAAAGTTTTCGTGTTAATGAGAAGTGAAATCAAATAAAAATAGGATTAACAAGTGTAAAATTCAACGAAACAAATTTTTTCAATCTACTCAAACTAATAGAAAGTTTGGTCCAATAAGCAACACTTTAAATTTCAATTAAGGAAATGGTAATAACTACCAAAATTTGTTGATAGTTAACAAATATTTTAAAAATCTATCAGCCACATATATATATTTAAAAGAACCATACATTTTTCTCAGCGTAGTCTTATGTTTGATTCAATTTTCATTGCTTTCAATTGAGCGCCAAATCCAAAAATGTTTAAATTGAAGAGAATTATTTTTTGATTTGTAATCAAAACAAATCCACATTTATGGTCAGTTGAGACTGTGCAAATTATATATTCTAGTGTCGCTGAGAAAAGATTTTTATATCCTTTGACGTTTGTAAAGGGTGATTAGCTTATACTTCCCATAATTTTCATCTAAATATTTTTCAACTACTCACTTCTCTGTGAGATAGTTCCGACCGCTCGTACATTTTAATTTGGGGAAAAAACTAGTCTCAAATTCCTAAAGTTCTTAAAAAATTGTATATATACAAAAAAAAATAAAATGAAATTTCATTTATGAGACTTCGTAAAGTATTACCATCATCGGCCTCCAAAGACGGTGCATAGCCTGACAAATAATTAATTGTCACGGCTGTGGTCAAATAAGTAAGTACAGCCAGAGAAAAATTAATGATATTCCGTGTGATTCGATCATAAACAAATCATATTTATCAAAAGAAATCCACCTACATTTTAATTGATGTCATATTTGATTCAAATTATCTCACCTAAGGACTACAGTCCCAGAAAAAACTTGCGTTTTGGTTTTTTTAGTTATAAAATAATACCAAGTAATTTTTTCATTTTTTATCAAAATATAAATATCTAAAATCTAATTAACAATTTTTTTTTTTTTTTTCTATAAAAATGTCTTACTTTTTTCTTAAGGCCCTTCATTAAATTTTGTACAGTTGATCATCGACAGTACGACGTTTTTCACTTAAGCCTGAAGTCTTGTAAATTTTTTGCAGTCTTGCCTTTCTTTCGAAGATTTCTTTTCATTAGAGCCCAATATCTATCAATTGGCCGGATTTTCAATTTTTGGTAAAAAATTTATCCTTTTACTTATATACCATTCCATCGTAGCTTTGGATTGCTAAATCAGGCCAGAACATCACGGTACTCTCATGTGCACGAATAAATGGTAGAAGACGTTTTTCGAGGCACTCAATTATATAAACTTTGGAATTGATTGTGCCTTGCGTATCAAAGAAGCTGCTTCTGAAATAGCAGGTGCATATGGCCTGCCAAACCATATATTGCTTCGGAAATTTCGAAATTCGTAGTCCATAACACAGCAATTAAATTTAGTCAGGTACCTTTCATACAATTTTCGGGTTCGCATCGGAGTTATCAACTGCTTTTCATCAGAACGGTCTGGTACTTTTTGAACTCTATTTGTCCTTACCTTACTTTTCTCCATTATCCTTTGTACAGTAGACTTTGATGTATCTGCTCCAGCCGGCAAATCTTGCTTTGAGGTGTTGGGATTATGTCGCTACCTTTGGGTTAGAAAATTCTGGTTTTCTGCCAAAACCCTTTTTTCGTGGTACAGGTAGACCTTTCTTGTGATTAGAAATATCCGTAAAGACAGTTTTTTCTGTTGCACCAACTATTTTTGCTATAACTGAATATTTTAATTCTGGATTTTGCAGGTATGTGGACACAATCAGTTCGCGGACTTTTTGTTGCTTGCTAGACATCTTTGTCGTTAGAAGTGCTATCTTCAAGTGTTATACATCATATTAAACGTCACTTTATAAAGAACAAATATTGTGTCTTTTTAGACCTATAAGATTATCGGGTAGAGTATAATAAGAAAAATAAAATATGCAAGTTCTTTTCTGGACAGTCCTTACTTAAAAAAATAAAAAAGTATTCAATTATCTCGCTTGATTTGCTCATAATCGTGGCAGACTGCCAGACAGACAGGCGGACATAGATCAATCAGTTGATAACGCTGTTCACGAACACATATTTATACTCTTCTATGCCTGTCACACCGCATTTTTATACCCTACACAGAGGGTATATTCACTTTGTCATTCCGTTTGTAACGCACAGAAGGGGGCGTGGCAGGTATGGGAAAGTGTATATATTCTTGATCAGCGTCACCACCTGAGTCGATATAGCCGTGTCCGTCTGTCTGTCTGTCTGTCTTTCTGTCTGTCTGTCTGTCTGTGTGTCTGTCTGTTGAAATCAAGTTTAAGAGAAAACTAAAAAAGCTAATTCAATGAAATTTGGCACACAGCTCACATCTTCTTGCAAGCTTCTAGCATATAAAAATGTGCGAAATCGGTTAACAGCCACGCCTTCCGCCCATATGATGAAACTTGGTGATTTGGTAAATATGAGACAACATTAAGATTAGGCTAGGTCATAAGATTAGGATAGGCTCTTAAAGGGGCGTGGCACAGACCTAAATTTTAACTTTTATGACGCCATTGCTCGTAAACTGTGCAAAATATTGTGATGAAATTTGGTACACGGATACAGATCTTGTGAATCTTGGATTGCGCATAAAGTGGGCGGAATTGTAAAAGTGGGCGTGGCATTTCCTAACAATTAAAAATTTGGATTTCGTATAACTCAAATTGGCACATACGATTTTCATTAAAATTTTAGGGATGATACCACTGAAAGTAGTCAACAATACAAGCTACGTCAATATACTGAAAAATTTATTCTAAGGGCGTGGCACAGCCTATAATATTTATTAACGTTATAAAAAAAGAATTAACAACGCAATCGTTATGAAATTTAATATGGCGGATACACTTGCTAAAAGGTGTCCTCTTGCAAAATTTTGGCACAATTGCGCCGGTGGGTGTGGCACCTCCCATATAAGCGAAATACGTTTAATGCTATAGATAGTGTGTTATGAGAGTAATCTTCATAAAATTTTGTGTAGAGGTGTCGGTTACTATAAGCTTTGAAATAAAATGAAGCTTGACAAAATTGAACCAGTGGGCGTGGCACCTCCTGTACAATTAAAATACCTTAAGTGACATAAATATCGAAATATATGAGCAATCATACTGAAATTATGTGTAAGAAGTTTATCTAAAGCTATTTCTGGATAAAAGTCAGACTGGGTTGTACATTTGGGTGTGTCACCGCCCTAAATTTCAAGACTACGTCATAAAGCGCAAACTATACAAGCTATTGCGCTATTGTGCTAAAATTTGTATGCGTATGTATGCTAATTACGAATATTATTTTTATTCCAAAAGTAGGCGGTATTGAAGGAGTGGGTGTGGCATATTTCGTGTTTTTCATTTCTATTCTATTTTTTTTAACATTTCCCATATTCTTTTGACATTTCCAACCTTTTACCATTCCCCTTCAATTTTATTCGACATTTTCTTTATTCTTTCGACTTTTTCATCAATTTTTCAGCATTTATCATATTGTTCGACTATTTCAATTTCTTTCAACTTTCTTCAATGGTTTTCATATTTTTTCAACATTTTCAGTTTTTTCCAACACTTTTCATTAGTTTTGAACCTTTGTACATTATTTTCGACTTATTCAACCTGCTCAACATTTTTTTAACATTTATTTAAAAAGCACTTTCAATGCAGTGTAGGGTATGTGAGTTTCGGTCTGGCCGAAGATAACACCTTTACTAGTTATAAATAGCTTAAGATAGTTTAATTCATTTCCTTTAAAATAATGTATTATTTGTTTGTAATACATACAGTTTTTACATACATGATTTGGAGAAAATAACAGATTTTTGACAAATAGGTACTCAGCAAAAGAAATTATAGCTTTTATAAAATAAAAATCTTTGTCAAAGTTCCGCCCAAGCAGGTGGCAACGCTATTCAACTGTCAACAATTAGTTTTAATTTAGTGCACAAAGTGCGCGTTAATTACTCCGACTAGATTTGGCATTTTTAATATTATATGACATGACGTGTTTTTAGTATTAAGTCCAATAAAATAAAGTTTAATCGGCATCATCGGCAGAGCCACCAGTGTAAATACAGTGTATTTTTTATTGCAAATTGAAGCGCAATTTTATTGGAAATATTCTCACATACTCAACAATCCATAAATGTTTAATATTAAATTTAATTTTTCCAATATTTCAAGTGTTTTCTTTAGCAGTTCATACAGTATTGTTCGAATTAATGTGTTTGTAAAAAAACATTTATTAGATATAACCGTAGAAAAAAAGGGAAACGAATACAATTTAAATTGTTTTAATAAGAAATATTAACCCCCCCCCCTGGTTTTTATACCTTCCTCAACACGTTTTGGCATAGAATCCACGAGTATTGTATACATTTCTGTTACTTGCTGGTGTCGATACCATATCTGGATTACAGCCTCAATCATATTTGTTTTTGTTCTGCAGTCTTTTTTACGAAGTCTAGCTTTACAATAGCCCAAAGATTTTCAATTGGATTAAGACCCGGTGTGATTCCTGGCCGTTCAAGGCATGATATCTTCTTGTCCTTGAAATATTTCAACATGGCCTTCCAAAAATGACATGGAACCGAATCTTGTTGAAAAACTGCTTGACCGTTGGCATCAGCTTTTCGTAGTTTAGCTTCCAATCTTTGTTGTAGTAATTCTTTATACTTTTCCGAATACATCATGCCTTCGATCGGCACAAGGGATCCGGTGCCTTTATAAGAAAAGCAGCCCCAGAACATATCTTTAAGGGATGTTTAACTATTTGGTCAATATACCCAAGTGGTTCATAATGCCCTTCTTTGATGCATCTATTCTTAATACTGTACTACTTTAACATTAGTTTCACAATGCTATGTTGACAGGACCGGGGCAAATGAAGAGCATGTTTTCACTTAGATTGTTTTTAAATTGTTGAGCAAAACAGCACGCACTTTTTAATATATATATCTGACTCGAGACCATATAATGCTACAAGCACGTGGCATCTCCAGATGCCCCGGACCTCTTTAAAAACGTAGAGCACGCCCATGAGTGTGTTTGTAACTAACATTATAGCTTCTGTTTAATTTCAAACTTTAGATAGTAATTTATAAAAATGATTTTATATCCTCTACGTGTTCAAACTAATGAGCAAAATTCAAGAACAGTGATGGCATTTGGATTTTGTGGAAATGTACTGAATTTGGCATGAACATGGTGATAAAATTAGCTTTTTACAAAAAAATTAAGGTCAGCAAAGTTTACGCCAACCATATTTTGCGTTAAATTTACTAATAACATAAATAATAATTTTTAAAAGTGGTCGAAATGTACTAAAAATGCGCCGAATATACTGAAAATGTGCTAAATATACCGAATGTACTAATAATTTAATTTACTGAAAAAAGTGCAGATGTACCGAAAATGCCATCACTGATCAAGGATCGTGCCTCAATTCTATTAAAAATTTGCCGCACTCTAGAATAAAACCACTTTGGGACCAAATCTTTTTGGCAGTACTCTAAGCCAGTACTGTTTTTGAATAAGTAACTCCTTTACATCCCAATCCTGAAAATATATTCTAAATAGCTTTTTCTGTCACTGTTACACTGCTATTAACGCGCCAACATTTTGTCTAACTTTTGTAAGTGTCACTTTTGTTCCCATAAGAAATATCCTTACATTTTATTTAGGAATTTTATTAAAAATTCTCTGTACTAAGTTAGCATCAGTCCGACGATATCTTACACTTTTATAACACCAATTTTGCTGATACACGGAGAAAAATTGAGTTCAGATTGATGTTAAAGTTACTATTGTTTGCAAAAGCTGTAACTCCTAAGGAAAATATGCAATTTGTTGCACTAACTAAGTAAAACTTTCGATTTGCTGATCATAACTACTAAAATTATAAGCCATTATGTTATTGTTAAAAAACAAAACCTGCTTTGGGAGTATAAGGCTTCCCTGTTGAAGTAGTTCATTTTACTTAGCTTGAAAAAAATTATCATCGAGAAAAAGTCGAAGTTTATCTTTTCTTTCAAATGATTAACATAAAAAAGCATGTTAGTTACACGATTTATACGATAGAGCAAGCAATTTTTTAATATGGTTTTTTATTATACTTTCGCATTAATTTCTATTTATAGTTTTTAATAAGTTTGAGGTAAATAATGTATTTATTGAAAATTAAGGCTGAGAAACAATTTGGTTTCGAAAATTATATATTCATATCAACATAAGCCCTCTGAGACAATACTTCATTGGGTAGCAAAAGTCGATTTTCCCGTAATGATTTATTTCTTCACTTATGTCTAAGTATTTTACAATGCAAGCTGAGTAAAAGCTCAAAAAACCAGAAAGGTTTCAAGTTTATTTTGCGGATGTATTAATAATTTACATTAATCAAGTAAATTTTGCTGGCAAACTTTTCTGTGTGTAATAATAAATTAACAGATCAGAAAGAGTTTTCCTTACGGTTATGGTGCGACTAAACAAAATCTGTGAGCAGAATAACCACATCATGTCACTTTTTTGAGATGCGTAGATATACGTTAGTAGTGTACTTTTTTCTAGGACTTGTAAAACTTCAATCAATCTAGCTGTAGCCTTATGAATTTTTCAACGCTGAAATTAAATTTAGTCGCAGGATCGCCCTATTAAGAAGTTTGAGATATTCTAAGCACAATATGCTCATCTTTACACTCAGAGAAAAATATCATGAAAACATTTAGAATTGGTTATATATGTATGTATATATGTATATATAACCTATATATAAACCATATTAGTTATAGTTAGTTAAGAAGAACTTTTGACGATAGTACGTTTGGCTGGGACGCAGCACACATTTTTACTTACAATTTCTATTTATAAAATGATTTAAATAACATAAATCAACGCAAGTCGGCCGCAGACTGTTGATGTCTTATTGAACACAATTGAACAGTTATAATAAACAGTAGCGTATGCAGGGGGAGCGGGGGGTAGGGTGCGGTCGCTCTGGGCACAAGACTTGAGCGAATTGGTCGTAAAAAATATATTATTTACTAGGATTTTTAAAAATCAAAAATGAGGAAATTTTTTTTAGTGAATGAAACTAGATCTACGTAGTAAATTTGAACGCGTATGTGTTAATTTTCAAAGTTTTATTGAAATATATCTCATTTTGCTACACTGAGAAAACAATTTAATTATATATTCCAAAATTTGGTAATACGAGTAATTAACAAATAGTATATTAACAACAAATAGTATATTAAGTCTTTGATATTATATATCGGTGGGGTCAGCAATAATAATTTTGCCCCGGACGCCCGATATGCACGGTACGCCTCTTATACTGTAATCGGGAAATTGATGAAAACAAAAATTATAACACGGTGACTATGAAATTTATAGTATGGTACCATAAGGAAATCAATAGTTCAACTGATTCACTTAATAGTAGACGTAGCATTGGCTCAGGAATAGTACAAATCCTATTCATTTTGCATGAAAACAATTGTCTCAATGCGATTTTAGTATTGTCTTTCAACTATGTATTCAATAGGACTATTATTGATGGGTTATAGAATGTTTTCCCTGAGTGTAATAAAAATCGTGTATTTTCAAAATATTCTCCAAATAAATTTAAATTAAGATTTTATAAAAAAACAATTCCATATTTATAATAAAGTAAAGTACGAAAAAAAAAATGCCCCAAGGCGCTGGAAAAGCTGCATCTGACACTACTTACAAAGATTTTCAGAGTATTTTATATGAAAAACAAAACCTTCAGTGATATCAATTTGCAAAAAATTTATATACACTATGGTAAAATACTCAATAGAACCATTTCAAAATACAGCGGCATTTGAAAAGGGTGAATTGACATTAAGGATTTCTTCTCAGAGCTATTTATTTTTACTGCATTTATTTAAAGTCTTAATAATCAATATTAATTAGACATTCTAGCATCCTTTGTGCGCATACACAAACTCTCATTTTGCTGCGAAGGGTGACACGAACTAAACGTGAAGAAGGGTGGCAAAGTTCCAACGTCCCATGGCGTAATCCAGTGTGCAACGCAAATGGTAACTCACCGCATGCCAACAGCCTGAATCCACCAATGCCTGAATCCTGGCCAGTAGCTCGAGCCACCTCCCCTTAGGGCATTGCTACGAATTGTTACGCGAGTCAGTCGTTGCCGCCGCTCACAACAACAATGTGCACAACTATAGGCGAAATACACGCTGCCACAGCCCGCTTAGGCCGTCCCACTGCTCATTGGTGAGCAGGCTAGGCGTGGCCTATGGGAAATATAAATGGCTGCAAAAGCAGTTCTCCAGGTATACTACGATGAGTGTGAGTTCGTGTACGGGTTTACAATTTCAACACGCACACCATCAAAATAAACAAATGCAATCTTCGGTGTATGTTGTATGTGTGTGTGTGCGTTTTATGTGTTCAACATTCGCACACAACTTTTGTAAACACGCGAGCGCCCAAAGCCAGCTACTGCCGAAACCTAAGAAGCTGCAGCCGTTGGTTTTAGTCTACGACGAGGTTTTATTTATCCGGTTTGCTAGCGCTCTCCGCTGAGTTTACCAGAGAATTGAAATTTGTGAGAGAATAAGAGAAAGCAAATTCTAAGGTGCCACTTGTAAAAAATAATGCTGGCTTTTAAAAGATTTCCAGTTAAAAAAGTTGATACGCTACCAAAAATACCGCAGTCTTAAAAAATTATCCCCGTCAATAAGGACAACATCAAGTCTCAAAGGTTGAGAAAAGTGACCCAGAATCAGCTTTTCACCCATTCCTTTTAAGTCAGGGAAAAACCAAAAACGGTAGCCATATATAGTAACATTTGCGATTACCACTTGCAATTTCGTACAGAAGATTTTTTTCAGATTAAAACAATAAAAAGTTGTGGATATGAAACAATCCGTCTACGGACTCGCCAACCTCTCATACAAAGTTGGAATGATGTTGAGGCTTTTATCTTAAATTTGGCAATGCTTATTTCGAAAGTTCGCAAATTATGAGATATTTCTTATGGTCTTTAAGTTATTAGAGAAAATCCGTTTGGAAGTCTTATATAGTGTTTTTGAAAATTGATATTAAATTGTTTATCGCAAAGGAGATGATAAGGTGAAAAATACCCCTTACCTGCTCATCTCCTTTTCAGGGAACTCTTTTTGGAATTTAAATACTTCCTCTCACACTTAAGGCTTTCACGATTCATAAAAATATTGTTTAGCGTTTCAAAATGTGGAGAAACAAAGCTTTTTTTTTCAAGTACACATTGCATTAAAAAAGTTCATAGAGTAGGATTTAGTTAGCCATACTTTTCACATAATATGTATGAAATTTGAAGAAATCCGGGATTACACTTTGTTTTGGGTGTCAATATATGCGAAATTTCTCAGTTATGACTTTTTAAGCTGCAATTTTCATAAAATCGGCATAGTTCACACAGAAAATACTAAAACACACACAGACGTTTTTTGAAAAGTAAATTCTAAGCATGTATGTACGTGTATGCTTTTTGCCGATATGCTATTTTAGTAAATTTCAATACAAACAAATTTATTAAAGCAGTTCATAAAAGTCATTACGTTTTGTATATTCAAAAATTAAAATAGAAAATACTTCAAAAAAAGTTGTGAAATACTAACCCTTAAAATTTTGGAATTTAATTAACCATACTCTCCCACATAATATATAAATAAATTAATTGTTGGAATCGGAACCGAAGATGGTCATGAAGCCAGTGTTTGACGCACACTTACCACAACTTTTATGTGGCTAGCGAAATCGGTGTTGGAAATAATATTGTGAAGGATGCGACTGTGAAGAATCTGGCTGTGTTTCCTTGCCCAACATATCAACATACTTATTCTTTATCAGCATGCTCAACTCTGCAACATACTAAAACTTTAAGAAAATCGGTGCGGTGTCCCTTAAACTAGACTATTGCCACATATTATTTAGACGAAGCAGAGGGTATCATCCATAAATCTCAAATTATTTTTAGTAGAACTTACAGTAACATGTAGTAGAATTTGCTCTTGTGCTTTGATCATATAAGCTTTTATGCCGAAAGTACTCCTGGTAAAAAAGGAAAGTGCCTCGTGTTGGGGTACATTCGGGCAATCGACTTTTTTTAGAGAGGGGGCCAGCTTGAACATCCTCTGAGTTACAGGGTGTATAACAATGTTTCCTTAGAGTAGCACTTGCAAATAAAGATTACCTAATAGTTCTTTATCTAATAAAGCGTAAATATTAAAATGAATGATTTTCGTTAGGTAAATATATCACATTTTTCTTCAAGAGCACCATAATTGCTAAATGTGTTTTCAATTCAAAGTTATCACTCATACAAATCAGAAAAAAATAAATTTTTTTTTAAGTTGAATTTTTTTCCAAAAATACTGTTCATTCATTATTGCAATTTGCTTGAATTTAAATTAACAAAGCTCACTCAATGAAACATTCCTACAATTTTTTGTCTTTAAAAAAATAGTTTAATGGAAAAGAGTGAGAAAGATTATTTTACAGCTAACAATATTTATAACAGCTAAGGCTCGTTTTTAGATTATTCTATTCATATAAGTATATAAATAATTTATAAGTTCTCATTAATATGTTGTGCCGCTATTTCCATCTGTTCTCTTTATTAATCTACTGTTGCTATTTCAGGTGACTATACTAACTCTTTCATCGTTCCCCATACGTAAAAGTCTAAAACTGTTTTGGCTGTTCCTTCCAATCTACATTTTTGAAATATTATTATTGAATATTGCCATTGTTGGTAATTAAAAACTTTTCTTAGTACAAAGGCGACATCTTTAAGCGGTTATCTTAATACAATTCAGTAAGTTCATATTCTTTGGATTACTAATCTAGCATGGGAGCGAATACATAGAGTAATGTTATTTTCGCAAGGCATTAATTTTAAGCACTTCTTTTATTTAAATGTTATTTTTTATTTTATTTCGCTTTTATTTCATCTACTATATTTATGTTTGGTACTTTTCAAATATGAATTTCTTATCAATAACACTTTAAGCTATATAAAATTCATTGTATCTCACTATTTCATATTAAATACTTTAGTATTATAGTTTTACAATGTTACATATTTATTGTTACATGTAACATAAAGTTGAAAATATTAAATAACCTAAAAATCGATTCCAAAAGACTCATTCGACACATACATGCCTGCGACCCATAACATTGACGGTAATATGCTCCCAACCTAATCACGAAAGAAAACGATACTATTCAATTGTACTTTCTACATGAAATTCACACCATGCATGTCGTTTTCAGGATGTTACGAATAGTGGGAGTAATAGATTGAAGTCTCTGGAAAAGTGCCGATATTCCGAGTAATGGGCGAACGGAGCCCCAGTTATTGCGAATACCTTTCACTGAATTCATTCATTCAACGCTACCAATAAAAGGCAATGGTCTGTCAGCGAAATCAGCACTTTCGTTAGAAAAGTCGAACATCATTTATCTAAACTTTGTCATGACACAAAATGTCTCTTAAGGTCGCAGTATTAGTTTTCAGCGAACGCTGTAAGGCGTGCGTACAAAGAAAAGTTTTGTGTCAAATTTTTGTTAAAATTTGGGTATTAATAAATCGCAAAAAAAGTATTTCAAAGAAACAATAATTGAATGCAGTGAATTATTTATTTAAAGCGTGGCCACACTTTCATGTTATTATTTTATCAAGAATACATATGTATTCTTGTAAAGTGGCAACCCTCAAGTGCGAGAGTGCACGTGAGCTTAAATTAGAGAGATGAAAAGAAAAATTGTTTTACTGTTCTCGTGCCAAAACAGAAAAAAAAAATTAAAACCACGATGCTATCACAAAACTGGAAATACGTTGGTAAGGGTGGCTTCAACTTATCGACGATTCCATGGATCGTTTATTAGATAGTCACACAAATACGGAGACAACATGGAGAGCAAAAACATGGCTTTATTGTAGCCAACGCGAAGCAATTGCTGGGAGTTCGTTCGTTGGTTCGTGCGGCTGCCGGCTGATGACCGATGGTGATTCTTCATGTGCGTGTGCACAACACAACAAAAACAAAAATAACAACATAGCTGGCGCTCTTCCCCGAGCACGCTGTACGTGTACATACAGACGGGCGGGCAGTCGTCTTGTTGGTGTGGTGAGGCAGCGCAGGAATCAACTGCAGTCACCTCAATACCCCGAAGGTTTTTATGCCCAACCAGAAAATTTAGTTTCAGTCGAAAACTACCGTCTGTAGCTGCGCAAGAGTTGTTCGCTATCGCGTTGTCGTTGTCGTTGTCGTTGCTATCGTTCGCCAGTAGATGCTGACAATTTGATTTGTTTTTATTACAATCCTGCTCATTTCACAACAATAGGCCCCCGATAAACACTGGCATATCCTTGAGGATATTCAATGCTCTTACTGCTCACGGTCATAGCAGAAATAATAAAATAAAAAAAACAAAAACAACAAAGCAAAGAATATATATCCGAAGGACATTCGGGAGTGATTTCGCTCACAACAAAATAAAACACACGTTTTCCTTCTAATTAAATATTTAGAGCCAAGTGTTGCGAGAACACTTGTTACAGCAACTCGTTACAAAAACAAAGTGATAACATCAAATTTACCTACGACTGAATCAAAAGGTCCATAAAACCTACGTTTAGAAGTTTTCCAAGAATAATGTATGTAAATGAAAATATTCTAATCACTCGTTTGGTGCCGTACGCAATTATGGGAGCACGCGCCAGTAAATGCAATTGAAAATTGATTTGTTCCCCTTTTTTGAATGAAGTGCAAGTGAAAATTGAATTAAAAAAAAAAAAAAAATTTTAACAGCTGCCTTTAAAAGTGCCAATAAAATCGTCTATAAATTTGTACCTGTTGTATATTTCAGTCCATAAAATATTCTGTCGGTATGATCTCGACTTAATCATTTTCAACTATAACTTTTTACGCTTATAATAACGCGGTGTAAAAAAATTTTAGTCTGACTTCAACCGCAACTTGAAAATCGTATAAGCTCTTTATTACCATCCGGTGAGAACAATCCATTAAAATGCATATCCTACACAGAACCAATGATCATCAATTTGAGGATCAGAAATTTATGATGGTAAGTTTATAGAAAAAAACATTATCTTCACGGACTATCCAAACGAAAAACAGTTTCTCCAAGGGCCTAACATAGGGTTGCTAATACACTGAACTTCGCTTATTTTAATTTCCCAGATAATTTACCAGAACTAGCAAAAATATCGTAATTCCTTTTAATTAAGCCACGCTTTATTGATTTTTTCGCTTAAGTACTAAAAAAACTTTCATCGACGTGGAAATAAACACAAAGTATTCCAATTAATTGAGCTATGGGCAAGAGCCCAAAAAAATTGATGAAAAGTTCAAATGTATTTGTACTGAATGCAACATTGAAAGTTGCCAAGCTCGAATTAAAAAAAAAAAGGTGTTGGTATTAAAAGATCGTGTACCAAAATGATTTTCCAAATATGAATCAAATTTTATTTTTGATTGGAAGTGATTTCCTAAAAATCATGCTTGATAATAGCCAAAAAGTTCCGGAATGTAGCAAGAAGCTGCCAATTGAAGCGCATTGAGGAATATAAATTACATTTCGGGTGCAAAATTACTTTTAGTTAGGCCACTTGAAGGCGGCCCGACTCAGTTTTCGAAATTTTTCCGAAAGAGTAAACAACTTGATCAACCAGTGCGCTTGTTTTAATTGAGTAGTGTGTTGCATATTGTAAACAGTAGTGGGAAAATTCAATGCTTGAAATATGTAAGATTGGTATGCCTATTCATAACATTTTAGATTTCAGTAAAAGAGCAGTTGCAAAACGAAAACTTGGTGACCAAAAATTCCTATATCGATGCGTGAAAGTTACGACTCATCTTAGGATGGTTAAAACTACTCCGAGCTTTATATGAATCTTTCAAACTCTTCCAATAACGCATGTTCTTAGCTTGTGGCTAAGGAACAAATACCAATTTTATTTTTTTCAATCCATTTGTGGTATGACTATACAGTAGATCTACGCTAAAAATCATCTTGACCATGGTATTATTATATTTTTATTTCTTCAACTCTCTGCTACATAACTGAGTAGCTACCGTCTGCTCTGTAACTTGTAGGGTTCAGACGGTCTATAGTCCACGCTATCTCTTGTCTTGTAATTATACTATCGATGATATTCTCATCAGCTCATCAGCCGAGAGCTTCGCTGGTATTCTCCGTATCCTCGCAGATCCCAAAATTTCCTTTCTTTCTGCGTGACCATATTGTAGGTATTGGAGCTTAACCTATAGACTTCACAATTTTCAGCAATCTTAGATTCATTGGCCGTATTTAATGATCTGCACATCGTACGTCGTGCTTGTAAGCGCTTCAAACCTGTCCCAGTCTGCTTTATTGTGTATTCGTATGGGTTTGGTTTCATTTGATAGAAATGTATATTGAAAAAATCCGATAGTGATCCGAAATGAAGTACTTACTACTTATTACCACCAGTTCCATACTATACCTCAGACACAGTAAATTAAATTTTTGTGAAATTTGGTATGGTCACTATTCTTCCAATTATCTTTAATTACGGTTAAAGTTCACGGAATGAGACTAACGAGTATGACCTTTAAGAATTCCAGATTAAGCGCGACCCATGTACGGGAATAACCAATTTTTTTTATTGGTTGGTGGTAAGCCTCGAATATTTGAGCAAGAGAATTAGCCACAAATTTTCCACCAGTAGTGTTAGTAGATCCGATGGCTCTTATTTTCGTTGTCGTATGAGTACCATGTTTAAAGAATAACATTCTTTAAATTAAAAAGAAGTTGGCGATGTTTAGCGTTTTCGAAGTTCTAGGGACATATTTAAATGATAGATGTCAGTTCCAGAAGATCCAAACCAATTGTTTTTATTAAGGAAGTGATCAGTTATTTCGGAACTGAAATATAAGTGAGTACTTCAAATTTTCGGTGGAAAAATTTCCTAGTCTCCGGCCTATAGTTTTAAATTCTGCTGCGAACTTGAATATCAACTTTTAATTGTTTTCAATGTATAGCTATAGGCTGCCTCAATAGAATTAAAGATATCTAACACTTTCCGAAACCGGAAGACAACTCTCTCAAACCCAGCGCCCAAACTCCTCAGTTGGCAATAATTTGCACTTTGCTCTAACGTCATAATACTGAAACTACAATAAGTATTCAAATTAAATTATGTGTGGATCTCTGAGCACAACTTTTACAATTATGTATAATATTACATAATTTTTTGGCAATATCTTGCCCTGACGAAGCTTGGATCCAACGGGCAAAACGTCGGGCAATGGATTTAAACAAAAAATAATTTGTGTCTTAATTCACTCACTACAAATGACTAAAAAAGCTCAAAGGAAAAAATTTTTTACAAAATTTCAATATCGTTTATAGTTTTCGAGATAAACTTGGTGGATATTTAAAAGTTTATTACATTAAAACTTTTTTTTAAAGTCCTATTGATGAATTCTGAAGATCAAAAAACGATTAGTCACAAATGGACAATCTTTGAAATAATAAAAGACTATCTTCAAATAAAAATAACTTAGCCAAATATTATTGCATGAAATCGATATGTATGTTATCGATTCTACTCGACAACTTTAGACACAAAATATTTATTTATATTTTTTATATTTATGGCTTACTTTTCGGACTTATCGACAAAAACTAGAAACATTGTGAACAGAGGAAGGTGTTGTTAGTTTTGGCGAGATGCATGATTGGTACATAATTGTTAAGGATGTTCGAATTGAGATTTGAAAACCTCTAGAGTTCAAACACAGATATTTGGCTTATATATACCAAACTCAAACACATCTCGTTAAAAAAAACTACACTGCGAAAAGCTATGATCTCTAACCGCTTTGGAATCGTGGACAATTTTTGTTCAAAGGGCCTAAGTCAATTCTAATTTTGTAACAGAATCAAAAATTACTCTAACATATCCATAGCTTAGTCATGACCTCTATGCGCAAGAAGTGTTATATATCATTGGAAAGATATTGAAGTTGGTTATTTAAATTAAAATAATGGTAAAAAACACTATTTCAGAAGTCGTTGAAAACTGAACTTCACATTTTGGTCAATTCTTTAAAAACGTATAAAACTACTTTGCTTGTGTTTTTGTAGCAGATCATAATTTAATATTTTTTCTTTAACTGAGCTTCCTGTTCTGTACTGTAAGTACAAAAAACAAAAAAAAATTGCGAGCGCTAAATGCATTTAGCAAAAGAAAATGGGCAGCTAGCTCCTTATACTAGTTTCAATCACTGCTACATGTTATCATCAGTAAACTTTGTTAGCCGACGTTTGAAAATTTTTGAGCATTCTATATTTTACTTTTTCCATTGACTAGTTAAGAATCATAGCAAAGTATAAACATAATGCGCCGAAAATTCATCATATTTTTCCATGCATACATTTTGTTTTTGTATCTCTTTTGAGCGTCTATCGCTATACGAGCAAATCGTTTAACAACTGACGGAGCTATAAATGTTGAAAATTCCACCAAAAAAAAAAACACCTCCAAACATAAATACGATCTTTCCCCAACAAAAGTTAATGAAAAAAATTCTATAAAAATCAAATATGGTGAGCTCGGTTAACTTTCCCTTTGACATGATTTTATATATGATAACTACTGAGTAAGTAGAATTTTGAACAGCTATGCTTTTTGACACCACAAAATCTAGGTACCTACCTACAGTTTTTCACAAATCTGGTACACTTGACGACCACATAAGAATAAAACTTTACCATTCAACATCATAGTAAAAAGTGTACAGTACATAATAGCTTCATGTAAAGTTAATTAAATTGGACTAAGGATTGCTAAGTTCAGTAGTTAAAATTAATGAATGGTTTAACTAAATGATACGTTTATTTTTAAAGTGACCAATGTAAGTCCACTTTATTTTTAAATTGAGCTACTAACGGAAAAGTCAGTTATAATCCTAGCGAACTATTATTTGCTTATACATTCTAATAGGACATTTTAAAAATACAAAGTCAAACGTATATTTTTGAAAACTTTTTCTCAGATTCCGGAGTTACACCATAATAAATTACACGAAAAATTGTTTTCGAAAAAAGTCTAAAGGATATCCGTACACATTTTTGGCATTCTTCCCTATGTACCTACATATGTAAAAAGGCGACAATAAATTTGTGTTTATGCTAATTTAATTTTACGATTTTTTGCAAAAAATTGTTGGGATTTTCTCGTTTTACAAAAACGAATAATGATAGACAGAAAAAAAAGTTTGGAAAATTTTTGGCATTTTTTCCAAAACAAGCAGGAAAAATGTCACAATTCCTTTTAGTGATTTTGTGTTTGTTTGTATTCGCGCGTCTCTATTGTGCACCTCCCAAATCCTACGCCATTTGTTAAAAGTTAAGTTATTGCTAACCTATTTTCATGCGATATATTTTTCTTGTTCAAAATGTATCCGGAAATATTTCGTAGAGTGGAAGCTATAATTATTTTTCATTATTTAAAATATATTCTATGAACGAGGTAACTTCAAATTATTTTTGAAGGTAGTCGTATCAATCGGCAACTTTAGAAAGCGGCCGGAAAAGTTAAGACAATAATATCTCGAAAAAAATATTGAGAAGAAAGTTAAATGCACATAAGAAATCAAGATTTGAGATATTTCAATAAATTACATTACATGCCAATTTTTAAAAAATTTTGTTGATTTGATAAGCAAAATCAATCTTAGATTAGCAGTCCTGGTCATGTACATTTTGCTAGACGAAGACTAAATGTGCAAGAACCTGGTCTAATAGCAAGATTGGAGAAAAATTTAAAAGAAATAATATCTCGCTTTATTTTCCCTTTAATGCTGTTTCTTACACTGACGTGTGTAGAGGGGGAGATTGCTAAAAAATATTGGGGGGCGTAACTTTCAAAATTTTTTCAAGTGACACTTCATAGGTGGGAGGGGGGGGGGTGGTTGTAGAGTCATAATCATCAAAAAGTATGAAAATGTAAAAGTGTAAGATGATAACAAATTTCTCGTACGAGAACGAGTACGAGACTATAAGCTTGGTGCCAATACGAGGACGATACGATTATTTTCAATTATCGAATCGTTCTCGTTTCGGTGAGGCACTACTCTTGAGTTAAAGTACCGATCTGACTGAAACTCGAAGGTAATGGAATTAACTTTAGTTAACCGTTTAAAAATTCAGAAAAACTTAATTTTTAATGAATTGTTTGGAAACAATAAGTTTCTTTTGAAAAAAGTCTGAAAAAAAGTTCACTTTATATCAAAAATGGTAATGCTGTGGGACCCAATTCTAAGAAAATAAACAGCAAATCAAGCCCTTTTATTTTCATTCTATGCTTATAAGTTCGGAAGACCCAAATTAGACGATGCAATATTTTTTTCGTTTTTGTTTTTATTTTTTTGGTCAACAATATTATAATTAATATAATCGTAAAAACTAAAGTTTTATATAAAATATAATCGTAAAAATTAGAGTTTTGCATATTGTAGCCGAAAACCCGTTCCAGCAGGGCCCGCACCAAATGCTCAGCCTAGGGGCCCGTGGATCCCAGACATGGTCCTAAGTTACTTGAGAGTTTTATGTCCATAGGAGATATTTAGACAAAAATAAATTCTAATTGCAAATTCGAGTTTGATGAAAAGTTGCAGTAACTCCCTGTTAATATATTTTCAGAAGCCCACAATTTTAAACATTCATTCTTTGCCGGGAGACAATCTCTTCTTAGCAAAACTTGGTAATATGTTGGTAATATACAACTAAGCTCCATTTTTCTCGGTGTATCGAACAGGCGAACTTTTTTTTTGGGGGAAAAATTGCACTAAAATTCTTAATTCAAAAATAAATTGCATACATATATTTGAAATCAACAACCTTAAAAAATCCTAAAAATGATTTTGAATAAAAAATTGAAAAATCATTCATTAGAGGGTTAAAGTTAAAAGCAAAAATAAACCTCCCCTGTGTAGGTTTCATAGCCCACATTTTTAATCTAAATATTGTACAGACACCAAGTGCTTCATTTGACATTTACATATAGCGGAAACAAAAATCCGACTCTCATCAGAATTTTTCGCCCACACGCCAGAAAGTTTTATTTGTATATAAGATGACTCAGTAAAAGTTTTGATACTTAGCAGTCACTAGTGCGTCGCTAATAGTAATTATTTCGGAAACAGTATTTTTATATAGTTTTAACAGAGAATCAGTTAGCGTAGTTCGTTTTATAACAAAAGTCAATGGACAAACCATCTCCCTCGGTATTTTGTGTCCTTTCTCCCTCATTGAGTATAAGGCCTTCACAAAACTCTTCCAACATATGCGATCAATATTCTAGCTATTATTTTCACGATTATTAAGGAATTATCGCGACCTTAAAATATTAAGCATTCAATTAAAAATTTTTACAGTGTACCTCTAATATTTGGACGTTCAAAAGAGAATTTTTTGTTTTAGTCCATTATACACATTCATATAATTTAAAGATATTTTATCATAATAAATTCAATGTGTAGAACAGTCCACTGAGAGTTTGAGATCATTGACTCGAAAGATATAGTTGAAAACATGCATGTACTACTCTTATTGACGATTAAAATAAAAAACAACTAAATTCATGTCAGCTGTCTGTCAGCTGAAATCATTGTTACTGCACAATTCAGTCGTCCATCGTTGAAATTATCAAAATCGACTGATTGACAAGTATTTAAAATCTGCAAAGAAGTTACACACACGCAATTCCAATTATTTTAACTGCGTTCGCTCGTGTGCAAATTGCATGGATTACCCCATGGGTTACTAGTGAATGCCAAGTTGCAAATCTGGTGCTTCGCAGAATGTAGGTTGTGGGACTTGCATGGAGTAATGGTTGTATTTATCAAATCAATTTAACTACAAAAGTGCCAATTTCAAACCTCAAGGTATGTAAGAAGACCCTATGGGAATATTTATTTCTTTTATAACAGTAAGTTCTCGATAGTATTGAACTGAAAAAGATGTGCAAATATAGTACATCACGCTTTCCTGAAGAATGTATGTGTTTGATTTGATACGATGCAAGTAACATTGATGGAATAATGCCATGTCCACAGGGTTGACTTCAGGTTTTAAAAGTTTTCACGATATGAAAAAATTAGATATGATCAATAAATATGCCGATGAAGTTAAGAATTTAGAAACCTGGTTTTGATTTGATTTTAACTTATTGCCGCCAGATGTGCAGTGAAATTTTCTAAACAATTTAAAAATAATCAAACAGCTCTTTTCCTATGTTTTATGAATTGAGCTGAGCTGACACAAACATTGCTAATTTGTGCGCAAAATACAATATAAGTTTGACGATACTCTACATCTTTTCCGAATGCCCACCGACCTAACACCAGTAGCACTCTGAGCTCAACCTTTCGACGCAGTCCACCTATTGGCCCTCGAACTTACAGATCCGGACCAATAAATACTATTGCAACAATATCCAACGCACAAATTAATTTGGCTTAAAAATGAATGCAAAAGCAGGAGACATCAAAATGCATCGACCGGCATCTTATTTCCGAGGTATCTATATCGACCACACGTTAAAATATATGCACTAGAATTTCTACTTTAAATAATATTTCTCAGTTTATTGAGTCCTGAAGCGTATAAACTAATAAAAGCTCGGTATATTTTAGTAAATTTTTGATTGTAATGGAAAAATTTCCTTTGAGTATTTGTTGTAATGATGACTTTCGAAATCACCCTTCAAAACAAAAAAATTTTAGTATGAGAGCAAAAACTATTTCTCAAAATATTTGATATTGTTACGCGTCAGACTTATCACCGGCTTTTGAGAAAATTTGTGGAGTAATGCTAAATCACTAAAAAGTGTTTGATCCAGAGGATTTTCAAAATTTCCATATAGTGGAAGTTACGGGCAGATTATCATAGGATGTTTTCTGTAGTGTACTCGTATTGTACACTTCACATTAAAGTAAACGTCAAAAGTTCATCAAACATGTCATTTATACTCTCTACTTTCATCTTGGAAAACTCGACAACGCAACAACACTTGCAAATTGTGGACATGTACTGAATTATCAAAAATGTCAACTTAAAATTTACTTAAATTCATATAATTTCATAAAATTGTGACACAAATTGGCCTCCAACATCGTGTGAATTGATGCCTCTAGATTATTTTCTTTGTGCATACATCAAGTTTATGCGAATAAGCCAGCAAAGTTGGGCTATTTGAAAGCAAAACTTCAGCATATTATTGCCCAAAGTTAAAACTCCAGATTGTACTAAATCGGGAATGTCGCGGCGCTCACATTTACGAAACTACATTCAAATGCTGTTTGAAAAAGAACTATTGAATATAGTCAAAATTCAGATCACTTGGATAATTTTCTTATGTTTTATTTCAATTCGGAATCACAAATATAAGCACCTTATACAGAATGTTCACCTGGAAGATATATTTGTTTGGCTATAAATTTTGGTTAGATCAAAGAATACTGATCTTATATCCGCCTCCAATAGCAAATATTTTTATTACACTTTGATACATTTCACCTGGCATTTCATTAATTTCATCACAAATATTTGGTTTGACTTGCTCAAGGGATTATGGTTTGTTTGCATAAACCTTCTTTTTTAGAGATACCCACAAAAATAAGCTCGGAGCAGTCCAGGCCTGCGATTGTGGAACCCAATCAACATCACCTTTTTTTGAGATAACTTCTTGTGGAAAGAAGTCACGCAGTAACTCCATTGTAATTCTAGCTGTGCGATGCGATATGGCACTAAATGTTAATCGAGCCCAAAATATGCGGCTCTGGCGTCAAAAAGTTTTCAATTATGCGACGATATCGTTCTTTAGTGACAGTTACCATTAAGGCAGATTCATTTTCAAAGGAGTAAGGTCCAATGACTCCTCCTGAGCAAATGTCACTTATATGGATGTAAAGGTGACTCATGAATAATTTGTGGGCTTTCTATTGCTCAAAGCCGACTATTCTGTTTATTCACAAATCAATTCAAATCAAAATGTATCTCGTCATTAATAATGATTTTTGCAAAGTACGTTGTGGTCCAGGCTTGCTCATATCAGCTACAGACACTCTTTCTTTCAAATCATTTAGTACGTGTTAAATACGTAATGAGCTCTGTTGGCACCTTATTCTTTCGAAAAATTTCATGAAGCATCACCTTTTCATGTCAGAGTAATCGATGATTGATTTAATTAAATTTTATTAATAATTAAAACACGTTGATTTATCGAACATTTTTCTATAATTTTTTTTTTAAAGCAATATCAAATTCCAAATTCGTGCAAATATCTGTTTTGAGTCTTTTGAAAGCTTATATTTAAAATGATATTTTCAATATTACTAATCCGTTAGTAATAACTCATCTGCTAACATACTAATAAGATACTGTAAGATTATTTCACAAAAAACATACATAGGTATATATATATTTCCGTTCATCAATAAATTTGGAGCTCTGGAACTAAAAGCATTACAAGCACTGTAACCCTATCACGATTAGGAAACTGAGAAAACGATTTGTTTGAGTATATCAAGTGTATAATTGATACAGAGCATTCAAGTATTTATTTTAGTCAAACACATTGTATTTGTATCTAATGACGGTAAGTGCTGGTTGAAGCATATTATGTTTAACTTAATCAAATATTTAATTGGTCCATATCAAATATAATTTCTTATATTCAAACAATTTGCTTTCTAAATGCACCTTTTCGAGCCCTTTATTATTGAAGCCAAATCAGTAGTGTTATAAGGAACACTGCCTAATTTTAATGCAACGCACGAACGAGTCTTATGGCATCGTATAAAATAATAAATATAGAAAATTAAATAAACAGAAATCATGAATTTTATATAGAAAACCAAAAATAATAATGTTTTTTTTTTTTTGGGGAAATCTTGGGACATCTTTTAATGCTTCAAACAACACTGTAAATATATTGGCATATGAAAAAATTCACCAGTACAACAAACAATGAATGTCCTTTGCATAAGATTCGCCCAATGCCGATTCAAATGAAATTTCCTCTGAGTGTCAACCGATCTAATCGATTGTCTCTAAATAATGTTGATGCAGATTTTTTAATGAAAATTTTAGCCGTCTTTGTTCCAAGATGTAAGGAAGAACCAAGTGAAGTGAAATTATTTCTGTAACTTTTTTTTGAGCCTAAGTCAAAAAAATGGTCAAGAATGCTTTCTTTAGGGGCCTTCAAAATGTAACAACATGAATAATTTTTGTAGCCAAAGCGTCACAAGGTTATTGCACTGTGTTATTAAATCGGTCACGTAGTCTAAAGTATTGTCGCACCTACCGCACGGACTGCCTGAAGTTCTAAAAATTACAAATCATTTCTAGTTCTAATAATTGTTGAACAACTTTGTAATTTGCTACTTTCGTAACATCGGTTATATGTATTTCTGTACACTTAAAGAACAGGTCAACGCAATTGTCCTTAACATGCATACATCCATATGCAAATATTGTAAGATGATTTACTTTAATAAAGGTTCCGTGCTGCTGTCAAGCAGAAAAACCCTTAATTCCCATACGCTTTGAAAGCGCAATGATTTACTCTGGAATTTGAGTTTATGGGAAAATTACTTTTTTGATGTTGGGTAATTATTACAATACCCTACACAGTAAAGCTGGTAGTGTCAGAAGTAAATTATAAGGCCAGACAAGGAGAATATCTTGTCCAGGAGGTGAAAAATTCTTCAAGATGAGATGTTCTAAAGAAATGGGCTCAATGTGATGAATTGCAGAAGATAAAATTCAATTTTAAGTACTACAAAAAGAATAATTTCTTTAATTGAAGATTTTGATTTAAATTCATTTGTGCTGAATACGTATGCTGGGTATCTGTTTTGGTTGCATTCATGTCAGTACCAGCAGGTGATACTGGAGTCTCTTCAAAATAAACAATAAGCCGCAAATAGCGTTGGAAACTAACACTGCAAGGCTTAATGGAACGATAGAGTGAAAATGCTAAAAGTATAGTTCTGAATAGCTCAAATCGCTTTTATCCAAAAATTAATCGGGATCGTAATAAACTTTAATAACTAAACTTTATACAAATCAGATTCAGGTTGGTATCGTGCCAACTTGTTCTTAAGTTCAAGTGATAAACATCCACAAAATGTATGAATTGTTTATTTAGAATGTAGGGTATGCAGCTAAGCGTTCAGGCCGGAGTCTAACTTGTTTTTATATCATCAATTTGTTGAACGTTGTTGCTGTTTTTGTCGTCGTTTTTCTTCATATCGAGCAGACACGCAAAACTTCTGCGCTTAATTCTCATAAATTATTTTGGCAACGCATCACGCGAATGATTCGTTGCGATGACTTTTGTTGTATCCTTTTTTGGTCGGCGACCATGTGCGTGATGATTTTGTGGGCGACTACAGCTCTACAAAACCTTGCGAAATTTCTATTTCTGTTTTTATTTTAAAATTCTTACGTAAATGTTTGAGGATTTATGAGAATCTTTGATGGTGTTTCTGGGAAGAATTGGATCAAAGTGTATAATTTGCCTAATTGAATGAGGGTGGAGATTGATACAGATTTTGGTTTGCGAGCAGGTTATCAAATATGACGCTGCATTATGAACTCAGATAAAAAAGAATGATCGTGAACTTAACTTGTAGATACCGGCAATTAGTACTAAACACTCGACTTAACTTGATAATGTTCTGTAAAAACAAACGAAAAATATGCAGGTTAAAGTTAATCCACTTCGTACTTGTAGTTTTGTAAGCAAAAGTTTTTTTTATCGAAAAGTTAATGTTTTGCACAAATAAAAACCATTTTCAAATCCTTTTTATTTAAGATTTTATTGTTGATTTGATTGAGATATTGGATGATCGGCGATTAAAGGTGTAAAATTGCAGCCTTAAATGGAGATTTTGCAGACCTTGCAGCATCCGACTTCATGAGTGAAATTAAATTCGTTCATTAGAAAAACACGTTGGACAAAGTTCATTAGCTTAAAGCGAGTCTACATGGAAATTTAAATGCATTTATTATCTCCAATCACAGTCTCTCATGACTAAACCGAGAACTTTCAACCTTAATTTTGTACTTCCTGAAACATTAATGGATTTTCGTTGACTGTTTTCTATTTGAAAGTTTTCAGTTTAACAATCCCCACATAAAGGTAAGTATACATTTTAAAGAAATGGTTTTCGAGCACCTCTAGATGTCAAGCTTATTCCATAAATTATCGGTGTACAAAGTGTTCAAAATAGAAATATAGCCCTATAAAGTCAAAACTTTGATTTTGCTCTCCATTTTTTAATATCAACCCAACATTTTTCTTAGTATCAACATTTTTAGAAATGAATCAGTAATTTTAAAAATCAATCATTTTCAAATTGAATAATTTAATATGAGAAAAGGGTAATTTTACTGGATTGGACAATTTTTTCTTATCATATGAATTTTTCTTCCTCGTGTGCATGTTGGTAGCAGCGTGTTTTTTTATCTCTTAGCTTATCAGTTTCACGGAGAGGAAAAATCGAAAGATCATCAGCAAAATTTTTATGTTCGTCAAGTTTTCAGGTTGTTCTCAAAGAGCATTTTTAGGGCGTCAGAACTTTCAGTTGTCAGATTGGTCAAAAATGGGATTTTCGCTTACGGTGTGTTATTTAATCATAGACTGCACCCGGATGTAGTTTCCAAATGAAATCTCTAATTGATTTTTAAGCGAAATTTTCCGATATTTCCAAATTAAATATAGAGATCACTTTTTGGGATCTTTTGAGATTCATCGTGCCAAAAAAGAAGTTGGGCCACCATATAGCAACAATGTTTTGACTCAATTTGTGATAGAAAAGTTGGTAATTTTATCAGATATTTAGACTACTTGCATATGTATATTCCTGTAGGAGGGGCATATAATATTTTAAAGCCCATACTTACAAAAAGTTTTCATTCGGCATTGGGTTAATTACATCACTTTCCCGTCCCTTCGTAAAAGTCAAATACGAGTACCCTTTATTTCTTTAGTTACTAATAGCCTAACGAAACCATATAAACTAAATCACATTTATTGGAGACGCTTTTTATCACTTAAGCCTGATCAAAATAAATATGCCCAGAGGATTAAGTTATGAATTATTTTAGAAATACCGTGAACATAAAATACGGTTATTGACTTATTATCCCTATATTTCCAATAAGTGTGGACTTGATTTTGTGAGGATATTCGGAATTATTTATAACAGGAAAACGTCATTGAAACAACAAATGCTGGTAATTGTTATTCTGTTTTAAATATGATCGATATCTATTATGCTGTGTGCATTTAAAAAAAACTAAAGCCAATATTACCATGTTGTCTAATAAATCGCCACAAAAAGTCCACTGTTTCGACTAGTTTCTGATATCTGAAGCACTGTGATACATAGTTCCATATTTTATCCATACCTATGAATTCACGCCTAAAGCTCTTTGGATTGCACCAACATTAGGGCGACTAACAAAAATGCACTTTACAATATATTACATTTTCCCTTAACTCTCAAAATAGATTTTGTTTTGATATATTTTGTTATATGCGAATGATAAATTAGCTATTTTGACAGATGATATAAAAAAATTAATAAATAAGCAATTACCTGTTTGTAATCCTGCCTGCCTTTGGTGCACGACTCGTGCAAAACAAGCTTTAAAATACCAATTCAAATGTATAACTGGATGAAAATGAAATCATTCTGAGGAAAACAATGCAAAATTTAAACGAATCAGAATTAATGATATTGAAATAGCACGCGAATCTGTAAAGCATCTACTTTTGCCATAAACAATTAGATGCTTCCCTATCTCCAAGGACTTGTCCAGAAATATCTAGGAGATTATAGGCATATTAGCATACTTCCTACCTTGTCAAAGATATGTGAAAGTATAATGGCTCAACAAATATCTCAGTATCTTAATGAACTATGTTCGTATCAGCTCTTATCAAAATCAGATAACTCTTTTTTGTTCATTAGACTTTACAAAGGCATTTGACAGTGTTGATCATAATGTTTTATGTAGAAAAGTGAAACCGTTTTGATTTGTGATTTCTGATATTAATCTTATTAAAAGTTATCTGCAAAAAGTGAATGTGGGTAAAATATTTTTTGCTATGTACATATTAAACGGTTTGTTCTTAATCTGCAAGCAAAGTCAAATGTGATAATATATAGGTAGAATGAGAATTTGCGTCGCTGCTTAAATGAAAACTTAGGAAATATTAACATTTGGGAAAATATTAATCATATCGATCTTAATCTTCCCAAATATAAGAATTGGCAATTTCCAGAAGCTCAATAGACAATTCTGATATTCAACATATAATTATTGCAGATAAAAGGATTGATTTGGTCAGAAAAGTGAAAAGTTTGGAGTTTTCCTAAACTCATTTTATAATGTTGCAGATCATATTAGAAGTTTGGTGGGTAATATATAATTTGTATTAAGAAATATCCGTCAATCCTGTTTTTACTCCCCTAAATATTAAAATAAAGATAGTGAAACAATTAGTTCATCCAATTATAACTTATGCTGAAAATAAATATTGCAAGCTGACGCAATTTCACTTCAGAAGCTTTTGATTGCTTTTAACTTTGCTGCACGCTATGGTTGTTTATTGAAAAGGTCTTTAAGTTTCTGAACAATGCTGAGCCATTCTAGGTTGTGATTTAGTTATTATTTGAACACGAGAAATTGTATGTTCTATACTATATAATCTTATTTTAAATCGTTTTTGCTTAGTTATAGAACAAAATACAGCAGTGATGGGGAAATTGGGAGAAATTATCCAATTTTAGCTTTTTACAACAAACACACCGTTTTTCAAAACCAAAACATCAAACTAGAGGTGGGCACGGGCCGGCGTTTTTGTCGTGGCACTCAGGCCTTTTCTTTCCGGCGATGGGCTCGGGCCACGAAATGAAGTTTCGAGCGAGCACGCGCCTAACAACAAAAGCCAGAAATTAGAAGCCCGAAAATTTCCGAAGAAGGTTCAATATCCAGGAACGATGGGATACAGATCTCTCAAAAAAGATAGGGCTGATTTGACGTCACAAAGGCAGAAATATTTTTGCAGAAATATTTCCAAATGAGATGTGCACGGAGGAAAATTTCAATCTTCGTTTGTAATGCAGCAAATTTTGTATTCTATGGTTAGTGCAGTCATGTTGTTGTTTAATAAGTTGTGTTAATCGTAAGATAATAAAATCATAAAAAAAAGTGCGGATGTAAAATTTAATACTGCATGTTAGTTTCCGGCCTAGCCCTTCCCAGGCTTTGAACAAAAAATATTTGTGCGGTCACTTGTTTCGCCTCAAAAATTAGGCTCGTTTCCTTCCCTACAACAAAAACATGCACTCAGTGTACTTTTATTTCTACACTCACAATCGAAGCTGCTCAGAAAACGAGCAGGCACTCAAAGAGCGAAAAAAGCGCGTACGTATGCAGAATTGATAAACAAATCATCAACACAGACTTATAGTGAGAGCGTTTGCTTGTGGTAGTGGGCACTACTGCTCATGTAGTTCTTGCTCGGTTCTTGGGTAGGTTTTTGGCTTATTGCGGTATTTTTGTTTGCTTTCGAGTTTTGGAGTTTTTGTGTTGTTGTATTTTTTTTTTTGCTTTCGAAATCGAATTTATGGTGTAGTTTTCGTGTTGCTGTAATTCTTTCTTTTGTTGTAAGTAGCTCCTGCTTCCAAAATTTTGCCCATCTATGAACTATGAAGAGCAAAAAAATATGTTGGTACTACATAGATTTTACTGTTCTAACTTTTAAGTCAAAGGGTGTTGAACAATTTATTAGCATCACTTAAACAAACAACTTATTAAAACGAATTTAGGAGTGAAGTACAAAATTATCTTAAGAATATTACATTACTTTCTTAAAACTTTTCCATTTAATTGATTTATGTATCAGCATTATTTTTAGTTTCACGCACAAATATTGAAAAAAGTTACCTATTTATATATGTAACCGTATTAACCAGCAACATCAACACCAAAGGACTAAGTTTTATGGCACTAATGCATAAAATAAATTGAAATTAAAAAAAAAAGTCTATTGTTATTTCAACATGCGTAACTTTCACAAGATGGTTTCTCTTATAACTCCTGTGTACATTCACGTTGAATCCATTGTTAAAAAAGCTACAACTTATGGACATCAAAGCAGTAACCTACGCTTACGAAATAGCACTGATGATGATGATGGAAAAAGTCTCAATAAACTTAGTGAATTTCATTGAATTTTGAGAACAACTGGTGTTCTAAACAAAAAACGAAGCTGACCTCTTTTCAAGAAAATAATAAATACCTACTTCCAGTTGGGATCAGTGATGGCACTTTCGGTACATTTGTACTTTTTGCGACCTGAAAATCCATCCTCAGTACATTCGATAAGATTTCAGTACATTCGGTACATTTGCCGCATTTTTAGAACTCTTGGCAAATTTTCAGCACACTTTCAGTACATTTTCGGTACACTAAGACAATATGTGAAACTTATCTCATTTACGAGTAGCTAGGGTTTTTGAAATGGCAAACGTGAGGAACTTTTTTTTTACTTTAATAATTTTTAGAAATATTTATTTTTAGTATATTTTAGTAAAATTGAGTTTTCAATTTTTCAAAGAAGTACATTCGGCCTCTAAAAAGTATATTTCAAGTCTCGATTCAGTACATTTTCACACAACCCAAACGCCATCACTGGTTGGCATAGGTACGATCTTCAATGTTAAAACTTTAACAGCCAATACTGTGGTATTGTAGCAGTGGTCATCGACAACGTGATACGTTCGATTTGTGGAAATGTACCAAAATTTCCAAATGTTGGATTTTTGTTTTCGATCGCTATTGAGACCGCTAATGCAAGAATCCTAAACCTAAGAATCTCTAACAAGAAACATCAGATAAGAGAAAAAGTTTTGTTTGCATTGGCTGTTTGAAGTTACATAATATTTCTTTATAACAAAAAATGAATAAAGAATATTCCATTTTTATTGTTTAATAAATTGCCAATTCATTTTTTAAATTCTGAAAGAAGTTAATTTTTATCTGTCAAATATGTTAATAATTTAAGAATTGAAAGAATTGAAATATAAAAATTCATTTAAGATCGAATTAATTTAGAGAGCCAGAACTTTCCATTTCCATCCTACTTTCTTGGTTTTTTTTTTTTCTTGTCACGTGAGCGAACTTTGTTGGAAAGTGTTGCTACTAAAAGATTGCTTTGCTTACAACATTTTAAAAAAAATATCAGGGCAACAAATCTAAGCCAGCAGAGATAAATTCTTTGGGAATGTTTCAAAAGGGTATATCTGCAATAAACTGCAGAGTTAATCTTAAAAGTTTTAAATTTATTTTATTATTTCTTCGGGTTAATTGAACAAAATTAATTATTTCTGTAAGCAACAACAATTTTTGTCGCTGTTGATGGCCTATGATCATTTCCAACGTTAAATTGCTCACAAGATCCGATTTTAATTCAAATCAAGTGGCGAAATTGGAAATGGATTGCTTGCTTACAATGTTTCCTAAATACTAACTAAAATACCTGCATTCTTGATTAATATAATGGAAAACAAAAACTCGGTGAACATGATTTGCTTGCGATAAAGCTGTCCAGTTGGCTACTTCAATGTATTTTCAAGACAAAAACCAAAATTCAATGTCATGAATAAATTAAAATTAATTCTCGGATATCATATACCGGTTAGGAGTGAATATCTTTACCAAGGAGCAAAGATACTACCGTACTTATTTCGTGAAATTTTTGTCTCAGATTTGGAGACTACCACCTAAACAAGTTTTTTTTTAAAATGAAACAATTTAAGTTTGAATATTTTATTGTTCCATTAAAGTTGGGAGTATAATAATGCGTAAATTGTTTGCGATGCCTTTTGCCGAAATAACTCAGCATCTATAGGTAGAAATGAAAACTCCATTTTATTCTTTTAAATGTTGCAAATAGAACAAATACTTGCTCAGAAAATATTTGTAAATTTAATTTTAATAACATTGAGAACGCATTCGTACTACGCTGGATTCTGAGTACTCTGAGTTGGATGAGGACGTGTGTTAGGCTCGTGCCCGGCATAATTCCAATACAATGCAGTAAAGAGGAGTCTGGACACGTTTATTACAACACAGATTTCTTTTGATTGCAAGTTGAAAGTTGGATCTGCACAAAGGGCTGGCATTAGCAGCAATTCGTGGCGATGCCAGGCAACGGGTTGCACATCTCGTTCACGTTCTACGTGTTCCATGGCCAGCACAAAGCGGATACATGTGTAAGCTATTAGGGGCATACCAGGAGAGATAGGGGATATAGCATGCATTTATGAATGAGTTTTACTACTTCATTAAAATTGCATTTGTACAGAAGACGGGGCGCAGCGCAATGCAGCACAGTCAGGCAAGAGATGTGTACAAGGATGGCGATCAGAGATGTAGACAGGCAGAACAGATCATAATAAACAGAAATCGATTATCGTTTCTTGTGTTATTTTCTTTATTATGAATATTATATTTGGATTCCTGAAGTTGGGATGCCTCAGCTTGTTTTGGTTTTGCTTAATTTATAGCCGCGAAAGCACTTGAACTTTTCAGATTTCTTCGTTTCAGCAGCCTTAGCTTCATTTTTGTCTTCACATCCATATCCATAGTCATTTTCTTCTTCAGCTGGCACTGAGTGATCTGCATATTCAAATCGGAAATGGCAACCGTACGCTTACCTTTATCCTTCGTTCCTTTGTTGCCAAGTTAGTGCACGGTGGCGCAAGTGTTGTGCGCGTGGTGGACGATGCAGATGGATGCATCGAGAGTACCGACATTCATTCAAAACAAGCGAGTGGGTGCTGAAATTAATTCCGTCGGAAGTAATTTTTTCGAACGCTGATTAGTTTCTGTTTTTGTTGTTCATTCATTCTTGCTTCCAATTTCGAGCTGAACGTTAAAATCCACCTTCATCTTCACATTTCAGCATATCAACACATTAAGAATACGCACTCACAGGCATAGGAAGGAGCATGCGCATGTGCAGCTCAGATGCATTTCATTTGATTTAAATTGAATCGATGAAAAAAAAAATTCGTTTAATCGACGAAGCAACGAATAAAGGAAATTAACAGGAAAATTTAAAATCAAAATTTTAACTGAAATGAAACTTGGATTAATGATATTCGGTATCTTGATTTGTGAAGGTACGCATCTCCATTGCATCAAAAATATTTTACATGGTTAAGGACTGCGTACTTTTTATTATTTTATTAATTTATATTGTGCATGTTTTATAAACTTTTGTGAAAATTGAGATAGCAGCTTTCATATAAAATATAAGTTTGATCTTAAATATAATGTAAGGCTCTATAGATATCAGCGCCTGACTAAGACTTTGTGGTTCCCCAGCAGGAATTTGTGGTGTAAACGCAAGGTGACTCAAAATCTTAATACAATGATATATGGTTTATATGAATACATATATAAGTATGTATGTGGACAAATAGTTCCGGCTATGCCGGAAGGAAACATTGAGCATGCAGTTATATCTTAAAAATGGGGTTAAATGTGCAAGAAGAATAACTTGCCGCACAGTGGCTCCTTTTTCAAAAAGTGATTGCTAAAATCAAATTTTCGATTTCTGATTTTCGAAACTTTTTTTTTTTATTTGACAGATAATTGACCAAAGGTTTTAAAACCGAAAATTTTTTTGATTTATGACAAGTATTTTGGTTTTTATGGGTGCGCAAAGTTGGATAACTTTTTATCGTTCATTAAAATAGCATTTTTTTACATTTTTCGCAACATTAAAAATGGAAAATTTCAAAAGTTTGAAAAAACATGGGAATTTGAAGTATGCTCTCTGAATTAATGGTATTTTAAAATAAATAATTTGCAGAAGATGTAGAAAAAAAAATTTATTTAGTAAATTTCATGAATTTTTTAAAAAAGATCGTTTTTAGCATAGTTTTTCAAATTTACCTTGGCCTATAATCCACAAATCAATGTCAATCAAGGATTGGTGAATGGGAAATTATAGTTGACATATCTGCCAACAAAAATCATATGGGTCTTACCTGCATATATTTGCCCATTTAGAAGTTATAGCTGAATTTGTTGTGTGATGACGATTTTCAGTCTGTGATATTTTGACTTGGAAATTGTTAATCTGAATTTGATAGAATGTTTGCAGCGAATATAGACATCACTCAAAATAAATTAAAAATTGTAAATATGGAAGTTACCACGCCCCTTTCTTAATTTATTCTTCCTATTTCCAAAACTATTTGACGCAAATAGATGCATATGTAAAGAGTGCCTAGAAAACTTCTGTCCATATACTATGGGCTTTGCCCCACATCCAAAACGCTTGATTTGTCACATTTTCCAAATCATTTCACTCTTTTTAAGAAAATTCGCTTTTGTATAGCGAAATAGTAATACTTGCCTCAGATATTTATATCTAAGTTTTTAATGCAATTTAAAAATATCTAGCAATGTCAAATAGAATAAAGCTGTATTTTTTGTATAGAATACAGGTAGATGCGCTTCTGATAAGAGTGAACTCTACATTTCAATAGAGAACTTAGCAGAAGCGCTCAGCATGAAGTACAACATAGATCATGAAATGAAAAAGGCAGAAATAACGAAAAGAGTTTCATTGGTAAGCCCAACAAGAGTCGATCGAATCAAAAAAAGTGTTCCTACTCCACAATGTGATCCCATAAAATATGGCGGTTCCAGTGCTTTAGCGCTTTTCCTAGATTTGGGGCTTTCAAAGGAAAAATATAACAACTTGAGGAATTCATTAAGAAGCCACAAAGTAGATGTTTTTCCCAGCTACAAAGTTGTGTCAGAAGCCAAAAAGGAAGCACTTCATCACTTAGGCACGTTAGGTCACGAAAAGAACAGACTGATAAATTATGTAGTAATGAGTAAAAATTAAAAAAATTTTTATTTTAAAAAAGTATTTAAAAAATTTTTTAAATTATTAAAAGTTCATTAATTGAATAAAGCGCACTAAAATTTATAAAAAAAAATTTTTTTTTTATGAATTCATACCACTAAAAACTAAAAATTTCGAAATTTGAACTTTCACATCTTTTTAAAAGTATTTATAGCTAAGCCTTCAACTTCAATCTTATAAAGGGTGTTTTTTTTAGAAGTATAGAGCTTCGAATTGAAATAAAACACAAGAAAATCATTTTAATGTCCATCAATTTGGCTTTATTGGAAGGATAATTTTATGCCATTAATGTTTAAATATGATTTCGGGCATGTGGCCGCCGCTCGAATAAAGCCAATTCTACAGGTCCAATTTTGAACCACTTTTTCGAGCATATGGGGCCGTATGTCGGCAATAACGCCACGAGTCCCCTCGTTTCTGGTTTGTTGGCGTAGACGAGCGACTTCACATATCCCCAAAGAAAATAATCCAATGGTGTCAAATCACACGATCTTGGTGGCCAATTGACAGGTCCATTCCGCGAAATTATGCGCTCATCGAATGTTTACTTCAATAAATCGATTGTGACGTGCGCTGTGTGGCATGTAGCGCCGTCTTGTTGGAACCACAACTCATCCACATTCATGCCATCCAATTCGGGAACAAAATAGTCGGTTATCATGGCTCTATACCGGTCTCCATAAACGGTAATTGACTCTCCAGCATTATTTCGGAAGAAGTATGGCCCAATGACTCCACCAGCCCATAGAGCACACCAAACAGTGAGTTTTTGTGGATGTAATGGCGTCTCAAGGGTCTCATGTGGATTCTCTTCACTCCAAATGCGGCAATTTTGCTTGTTGACGTAGCCATTCAACCAAAAATGAGCCTCATCACTGAACAAAATTTTGCGATGAAAATCAGCATCGAGATCAATCTCATTTTCGGCCCATACACCAAAATCACGACGCATTGCATGGTCTCGCGGCTTTAATTCTTGCACAAGCTGGATCTTGTAAGGTCGCAAGCCAAGATCTTTGCGCAAAATCTTCCATAAAGTTGATGGACAAAGCTCCAATTGCTGTGCACGGTGGCGAATCGATTCATTCGGGTCCTCTTCAACATTTTGCTCTACAGCGGCAATTGTTTCTTCGGTGCGCACTGTTCGACGTCTCTGCGGATGCGTATTATCACATAGAGTAAACGTAGTGCGAAAACGATCCATGGTTAACCGAATTAATTGCTCTGATGGACGATTATGTCGACCATAAAATGGACGGAGCTTGCGGTAAACTTCGCGAACTGAACCATTATTTTCGAAATAAATTTGCACGATTTGCAAGCGTTGTTCTTTTGTCAGCCTGTTCATGATGAAATGGCAAACCAAATTGAACATAAATGACATTAGAGTTGCCAGATTTGACCATAAAATGCCAGTTTTATCTCTATTCGAAAAACAAACCTCTAAAAAAACACCCTTTATATGTCATAGCTACAGAAATTACCAACCAAAATCAAAAAACTTTACTCAAATATCTTTACCCGTTCAAAAGTTATGATTTTAGCAACGCGAAATCGCAAAAGGCGCCACTGTGTGCCAGTCAAAAATGCTGGAATTACATTAATTTTTACCATACTCACGTAGTAAATTTAAAAATGTTGAAATACGGAAAAATGCAGAGTTCATACGAGTAAGGTTTAATTGGGTTGCATTTTTTTAATAATTTAATGCTCTTTAGAATATCAAAGTCGATCAAATCAAACTTTTTCCAAGTTTAAGACTCTATCAATAAATGCTGACTTACGAAAAAAAAAACTTCCGAAACCTGTAACTTTGAATCTTTTTGGTTAGGCCAATTATGTTTAGAGCATTACAGCATTAAATTATCTAAAAAAAACCATCATTCAATTTCCTGAATTTAAATTATGTTGCTCTCAATATATGAAAATTTATATTTATAAAAAATGTATAAGTTTTTGATAATGTCGTGCCTGAATTGCTTTCTATTGTTATGTCGTAACTTCGTCAGCAGAATCATTTCAATTTCACACGTTTTGTCAAAATTATATATTCGCGATCATTTTCCGAATAATCTTGGTCATCTACAATGTCATTAAAAAAATATAGTTTTCAGTATGGATGCAACCGATACCGATACGATTACTGATGTATGGGTACATTCGTTATATAGATATTGACATACAAAAAAATGTTCCGGTGCCCCAAAGAGCCTTTTTAACCAGGAAAAGGTGAATGACTTGAACGCCAAATCAAGGTATATTATTGGACACCTTAGTGACTCCACTAGTAGCAGTAAGATTCACGTTTTAATACAAGACATATCTACTCGTTGGGACTCGACACTAGAAGCATTAATGCTACTACTAGAGCAAAGAGTTGCAGTACAAGCTTGTTTGCCACTCAAAAAAAGCAAAGTAGAACTTTCAACTGACGAATGGATCATGATGGAAGAGGTGGTAAACATCTTAAAATATTTTGAAGAGGTTACAAAATCAATAACCAAAGCCACTGCTGCACTATGCGACGCTATTCCGTTAGCTAATAGTCTTCGAAAAGTACTGGAGGATATCAAAGAGAAAGAAAACCGTCCGATACTCTAGCAAGTATCTGCCGATTTGTTATTGGCTCTTGAAAAAAGATTTAGTTTGGAAAGTGAAAAATCTTATTATTTAGCAACGGCGCTTGATCTTTGATATAAACTACGAACATTCCAATTGCGGTTTACTATTCTACGGCAAAAAAGCGGCTTGCAAACTTAATTAATTTACCACTATATTCCGAAACCTCTTCAGAAACAGTTAGGTTTCTACCTATCACGAGTTCTGAGCCAATGACAAGACAGGGCATCTGGAGTGTTTGTGAAAAAGTTGTTAAGGAATTTGAAAAAGAAGAACCATTGTCCTCTTTGTGCTTCGATACTTTCAAAGAAGAAATTGAGAGATATTTTCGATTTACCAATATTGCAACGGATGCAGATCTTCTCAGTTTTTGACGTAATGAGGTGCTGCAACCAGATTTTAAAAAATATGCACAAATATATTTCAGTTTTCAAATGAGTTCTATCGCTTCCAAACGACTGTTTTCAACGGCAGGTTTAATCTAAACAGAGTTGCGAAATCGCATTTGCCCCCATAACTTGAGGATGTAGTGCTTAATAAATAAAAACCTAGTTAGTGTTAATTTTAATTATTTCTTATGGCTGTTTATTGATTTATAATGATTTTACAACTTTGCGTCATAGTTAACCCTTATTCTTAATGCAATGTCAGCCTCTGTGACAACTTTTATAAATATCGGTATCGGTATCGCATCGGCCAAAACGCGTATCGTTGCATCCCTAGTTTTCAATGGTTTTCCGAATGCTTCACTTTGAATTCTTGGAGCCATATAATTGACTTTCTCGAATTTTCTCAACAAAGTGGTTATGTTCGATGATAAAGTTAGAATGTTTCATAAAATGTTTGCACTTCATTGTGTTGCCATTAAAGTGAACAAGTAAACACAAAGTTCAACCTCAATTGGTTTTTAATACGTTTTGGCAAGATTTGCTTTTTGCCGTAGGTTCACCTTCGACAGAAGTCAAACATTAATGATACATTGAGCTTGAATGTAGTTCATATCTATTTAAAATCCACAAAAATTTATTATGAAAATTTAATTCTCAAAATACATTAGAATAATATAAAAACAAAAAAAATATTTTATTAAATAACTAACCAAACAAAAATAAAGGAGGCATTTTTTTGTATGGCAAACACAATTTTCGAATAATAGCAAAACCCGTTACAGTGTGGATATACACAATATGTCCTTTAAATAACTGGACGGGATTGAAAAAAAGTATGTCCGCTTATTTTTACAAAATTAGTTACGTTTATTCAAAATATGTTTCTTCTGCGTCAATACAACGCTGGGCGCAGTCAACCAATGCTCTGATAGATTTTTGCATAGCTAGTTATTCAATGGCAGCGACTTCCTTCTTCACAGCCAATTTCATAGCTTCGATATCTTCGTACATCGTTCCTTTCATCGCGCGTTTCATTTTGGAAAAAAGCAAATACTCACAAAGCGACGTTCAGTTAAGTACGGTTCATGTTAAATTAGAGGAATTTTTTTTTTTTACCCAAAACTTACGAATACTGACATTTCTTAGTGAATATTCGCTCTGGCACTGACCCATCATATCTCGGAATCTAAACGTTCGATTTCCATCGGATTTTCACAGAAGTTAACTGATGTGCTACCTCATCAATATCATTTATTAGTCAATAGATGAACGACGTGAAAAATGCCGTCCAGTTATTTCAAGAACCTACAGTGCATATATTTTTGTTTATTGAAATAAAAGCGTTCTCAAAAAATCGAAAAATATAAAACAACACTTACCACAAAAAGAAAACGCAATTTTAAGAAAAGAAGATCCAAAAATTGTGTTAAACTACTAAATCAAAAAGTGCGCAAGACTATTGTTTTTTAGATCTTTTGTAAATCTTTTTTACATCCGCTAATTTATTGCTAAAGTTCAAAAAATTAAGACTAATTCTGATATTTTGGTAATTTTCAAGAAAGCAAAGAATATTTCAATAATTCAATAGCGTGAGCGGATGTGAAGAAAAAAATTTGCAAAGTCTTATACCATCATGTTCGCCTTTAAAGCTACTAGAAAAAATAAGATACAGAAAATAGAAAAAAAAATACTTCCATGCCTAAAGTAAAGTATTCAAATACAAATATTTACTTTTTGTTGTTGTATGAACTTTAGTTTCGATATGAACAAAAAAATTATTTCCTAAGACGCTTTTTCCTTAGATGCTACGTCTTAAAACTGAAAACACAAATCTGTGCTATTTTGGCGCATATAACATAAGCATTTTTCAAGTAAAAAAATCACCCCATTCTAAAATATAGTAAGCTTATGTACTTTTATGACTAATGTTAACAGTTTGATTTTTTTCTGTTGAAAGTTATGTCCTTAATAATTTTATGCCTGTTTCATAATTCGATACACTTACACCAGCCAGCAGACATGGTAATTATAACCCATGTGATGCAGCCGAAGAATGGACCCCAAAGTGCAGCAAGCTCGAATAAAAACACAAAAATTGGATTCCAAGGCAATTAATTGAGCTGAACTCAAAAGCACATTCCTGCCAAATACTTTTTGCACTTCGTCGTACCTGCGTTTTAAGGTAGACAAGATGACAGTCAGCACGTACGTACTCTTACGTATAATCGTAGCTTTGCAAATGTGAAGTTCAATACCATTAAGGGCAATACAACAACACAACAACAACAATTTGGTAGCAACAACTAAAAATTATTAAACGAAGTTTTCGGCTTCTGTTTAAATGATTCTGAGCATGAGTCATTAATGCGGATTCTCTGTTGTACCTACTGTGGTAATTGCTGCATAGGTAATTGGACCAGTAGCATAGCCACTGTACTTACCTGAATCTTTTTAGCTGGCAAATAAATAATTAATATGAATTGAGATACATTCAACTGAACTATGACGAATATTTATTGTTACGATAAAATTTTAATTATTTGAACTACAAAAATATATTAAGGTTCTGAGAAGATTTAAGTTTTGACAAAACTTTCAAGTTTATGGTAAAGACATCAGGAAAAAATTAAGATTCAGATATTGTGTCTGGCGCTAATTCAAAAAAGCCTGCTGACTTACAATTTCTTTTTGCTAAATCAACTGGACACCGCCTTAATAGAAAACAGTAAAAAGAGAAAAAAATGCGCACGAATTGTTTCCAATTTCGAACAGTTCCAAAAAACTAAAAATTAATTCCTGACTGTTGGAAAATGCAAACTATATTTTTTTCTCGACATTGTCTCTCATTTAAGATATATTCTTTAGCAGTAATATTTTAGCTCAAGGCTCAATATATTCATATCGTCATTCTTTTACAAACTGCACAGCAATTTAAAATTGACATTTTAGAATTGGCCGAAATTATTTTTAAAACTTTAGATATTTCCGACATAGTTTCGGAAAATATGAATTTTTAATGAAGGCGTGCACCAGTATAATTGTATGAATTGTATGATTATTTCCAAAACGACACCCGGAGTTTCGATTTGAAAGCAGATACATCAGTGGCGTCAATTCACCAATTCCTTGGGCGGAGCATTATATTGAATAATAACTGGTTTCAGGTCCTTGGGGGGGGGGGGACAACGCTCTCCAATTGACTCCGCTGAGGTACATCCTTAGGATTGATTGAAGAACAACATATAAAAAAATCCAAAAAAATATGTTAGGTCAACATATTTTGAGAAATAATTTTAGTAATAAAAAACAAATATAGAAATGAAAAAAAAAAAAAATGTTTTAACAAATTTATTTTTCTTATATGTATAATTACAGCATTTTTAAATAAAAAAGATTGAATTTTAAAGATACAGAAGACGTCCAAAATAATGTAAAACAATCTAACGATTTTCCATTTTAACGAACAGTTTCTCAAACTGCACTTTTTTCTATTGTCTCTAAATTCCGAACGCTGAAATTTTCACTAATCTAAATAACGAACGCTGCTTAATTTATTTTAAGTTTTTTTATATAGTATAAAATTAAAGCATTTTTAAACATGAATGATATAGCTTTCTTTGTCCCATAGTTTTTGAGATGTTTCGATTCAAACAAGTCAAAAAAAAGTCATGTGCGGATATTTAAAGAATGACTAATATGTTTGAAAATAGAACAACAACAACAACATACCTTTTTTTGTCAACAAGCGCTGAATAAACATGTCATAAATTGCATACTTCGCATATACAGTGCAACCTCGGTCAAGGCAACCCTTTATCAACTCAACTCCTTGATGTTTCCAACAAGTAGATTTCTTAAATTACAGACTCAGTAAGTGCAACTTTTCAAACAAATTTTACCTTGCTCATTGCCATGTATAGTAGACGTCCAATATAGCGTATATCGACATTACGTATTTCCAATTTAACGAACAGTTTTTCAAATTGGAATTTTTTTAATGACGTCTCTAAATTACGAACACTAAAAGTGTTCACTATTCCAAGTAACAAACGCTGTTAAATTATCAATAACTGTTGAACTGGAATAACTTTTTTTGTACCAGTAAAGCTGATCGCAAGTATATGTAGCATTCCAAAATTAAACTTAACTTATATGACCAGATATGTATGTAAGTATATGAGTAAATAAAAGCCAGTTTCTTCAATAAAAAACTCTTCGATATAAGGAATCTTACGATATTACGACTAACCGGTGCATTGATTAGTACGTTATATTGGACATTTACTGTATGTAGTTTGAATACTGGTATTATTGATTTACTAATAAGAAAGCTACGCTAATATTTACACCCAGATACCTAAGATTTTTTGACTCCATCATTGCAACTACCGCGGTTATTGCAATAGGCTCGGTTTTTGTTAGTTGCGTTGCCCATTGCAAGGCAATGGAGTTTTTATCCTTCCTGTAATAACGTCAATACATATGCAAATAAGAATGAATGTATAACTAACCACCACAATTCGAAACGCCATTATCTATTATTCGATGTCGAAGAATTACAATATTTTCATTTAAAAACATACCCTCTTGCGGTAAGTAGTCACATCTTAATCCTACGCTTGCTATTGCGCTGCCTTTCTTTCAATTGTGTCAAAATATTGAACTATACCGGTTTGAATCTTTGCTGCTGCCCACCAATTAAGCGGCATCTATCATGAATTGAGAAAAGCATAAAATACAATAGGCACGTGTCAATCGAAGTTTGTGGCTTGAGTCTTTTGTTTTCATAGTAAACACACAGAAAGCAACATGACTTATGATTTTCCTATCAAAGCTATTTTTTTACATGAATTATTTGAAAAAAATTTTGTGTAAATAATTTGAGAAATATGAAAGAAAAGCAGCCGGAAAATTAAAATTTTACATTAAGCAAACTGCATTTGGTTTTTCTTTGATTATCTTTGGCAAACAATATTCATTGGCAAAACATTTAACCTGCATGCATGCTTTTTAGAATATAGTAGAAGCAAAATATATCTAACTAATTGATGCATGGGTCAGTCGTAATATCGCAAATAAATTCGTAAGTATTTTATCCACGCCGTATATACTAGCGATCATTTTTGCTGGCATTCCTGTCTTACCATCTTTAATTATTTTAACTTTAACACTTGAGCGATCATTTTTGCAGGCATTCCTGTCTTACCATCTTTAATTATTTTAACTTTAACACTTGACGTAAGGCGCTTCCGTTAACGTGGCATGATTTCAATACAACAATCAATTTTATAATACTCAGTATGTATGCATATAGTAAAAAAACGACGCCAAGAAAAGAGTCGAAGAACCGACGTTATAAAACAGTTATTCCTAGAAAAGAAAACAAAACTTGTTGAACTACTTACATTGCGTTAGTTATTTTAAGTAGAATAGTGAAAGTTTTTAACCGTTCGTAACTTAGAGACATAAATGGGAAAATTGCGATTTGAAAAACTGATCGTTACAATGGAAATTCGCTATATATTTATGGACGTCTAGTGTATTCTATTACAATAATTTCATTCCCAAAAAGGGGGAGGCCATTTTCTAGTGTTTTGGATATTTTTCTGAAGTTGAAGTTGCTCATTTTAATTATATGGAACTTAAGGTTAAATTCTTAGCTTAAGTGTCAGTTGAGTTTAAGCTGAATAATGTTAAATCAGCATCCATTTAAATAAGTTACGCTGAAGTCCTTGGTATGTAAAAAATCAAGACATATTTAAATTTAAACTGTGGAAAAAACTATAAAAAAACATGTCTCCGTGATTTTATTACATTATTTCGATACATTTATTAAAAATATAGCATATTATTAACATTGAGAACTCAAAACCAAATTCAACTCCACCTTAATTAGATTGTCAGGAAATATTGAAAAATCATAAAATTCTGATTCGGCAAAAGTCTAAAATTGTACCACGAATATCACCGTCACATTTGTTTTTTCTTAATTAACTTTCTTTCATTAAATCCCAGTGATGTAAGATAAATCTTGTTCTTTGCACCAGTTACGACAAAAATTATTTTTGCTTCATAGAATAAATAAATACTAACATTAAGTAGCAATAATATGGTATCCATTTCGTGGCTGGAACTGTGCAGCTCAGTTTTTAGACAAGGTGACATCTGTGTAATTTAACATATACCATTTAACATTCTGGATCTTTTAAAAACAAAATGAAGCGTTAAAATTATTAAAATTTTCTACAAAAAAGCAGAATTTTTCGTAGCCATTCTACAGAGCAAACAATTTCTAACACGGTTTAAAAATTTGAAGAAACTTAATCTTTAATGGATGTGTTAAGTCCTGTGCATCATTGTAATGCACATTGCAATGATAATATCAGGACTGCTAGTGAAAGTGTGCTTAAATACTCAATTTTATAGACTACACGGCGCGCTCAGGCTTTGGAATTATCTCACGGCACAATATGGCGTATTTTGGATTTAGTTTTATATCTACATCAACATAAAGTTCAATTTAGGTAGGAACTGGAGCCCACCAACTACGAAATGCGCAAAAAATCGCTGATTGATGAATTTTCGTAAAAAAATTTCTTCAGTGATGAAGCTTGATTCTTACTTCGTGAATACGTGAATAAGTAAAATTGTTGTATATGGGGCTCGCAAAAACAAGTAACCCTTAAGTAAGTGCATTATAAATTGGTGGTGCTATTGGTCGTATTCTTTTGAGAATGAAGAAGGATCGTGCGAGAAGAAGATTCCTTGGTTCCTGCATGTTTAGCCTAAAAGCCTCTATAGCTGAACATTTTCGGTCTCTTTACGTGGCAAAAATTTAAAATGTTTGCCCCTATAATTGATACATTTAAATTCACTCGCATATTTTCATTTTTGAAATGGACTGCGGTGAGTTGTATACCTACTTAATACACAAAGTTCGACAGTCGTTAAGCCAATTTTTTTTTTTCATAAAATTTTTGGAAACTGGATCTCGTTATATGGTAAAATATTGATAATTTTTAACTTAATGCGATAAGTTTGTTTGTGTGCCTTAGCTCCTATGTATAAGAGCTTAAAGCCTGAGCTATTTGGTTGATTATGTTTTTGTACACATTATACTTAATCGAAAAAATTTACTTTTGAGACAATATGTCATCAGTCTGGTATGGGACGCAACCTTTACTGGCCAGATGTAATTTACACTAAGCTGTGCCTAGTCTAGTAAATACATTTCTTTTATAGCCACTCAATTCATGTACAGATGCTAAATGTCTAAAGTTTAATTTCACGGCCCCCCAGCATAGGACAGACGCTTCCTGGATTCAACGGGGGTCCATAACGTTGTTAAACCTGTCATCTCACTCTAAGGCAATAACTCTGCGAGCATGATTTTCAGATAAAACGAAAAATTCAGTTCGATTTCAATTCTATTGCGCATTTCAAGTTTCAATTCAAATAAAAATCAAAATTTTCCAACTGCTCATTCTAAGCTTGACTAAATGAGCGTACGAATGATCTAAAACGAGTTTGCTCTCATCATTTTCTTACAATCAATTAATTTTCATGCAATCCATGTAGATCGATACAGTGGTGTGTCCGAATGACAGATGATTCAACTCAAAGCGTGCAAATGTGTCTGCAAATGTTGCCTATCTGTTGAGCGCGTGCGCAGGCGCAGTCATCACATACGCTCAACTGAATGAGCATGGTGATGCGCATAAATCAACGCATAAATGCGAATGGCGATCGTTTAAAACTGAATCATTTTTGTTGTTTCGGAGGTAGGCATGTGCCGTCAATTGTATGTTATGTAGCTGCGCCAAGAGCTTAAGAACAAAAAAAAGTAAATGTGTTGATGTGTAGTGCGGCAGCAACGTAGTTAATGGCTACGCTGCTGTCAATTGATAAGCGCAATGAGCCACTGAAACTCCAACAGCAACACAATAAGTAAAACCAATAGTGCATCTGATAGATGCTTTGGCGCCAATTTATGTTTTAACGTTCCGATATTAGTTGGTCAACGAATGGCATCTTAACGGCTTTGCTAATTGCATCAACTCTATTGGGATGGATGCGCAAATAAAGCAAATTACAATAAAGCCTTAAGATTTTTTAGTAACATATGAACGTAAGAGCACGTTGACAGTGTCGTTGGACACATACCAGCGAAAAACGTAAGCGTATACTCTTAAAAGGAGGGAAAAAATCAAACCTTTTCGTTTAGCTTCCGTTTAGTCGAATGTTGTTTAGTTTGCACTTTCATTTAAATTAAACATCAACAAGAAATTCTTATGGAATTTTGTGGATTGGTAAAAAATATTAGTCTTTACGAGACAAATGGAAGATTGCTTAAGTTTTTAAGTGTAAGCTTTTATAAGGGGGTGTAATTCCGCCGCTTAAGTATTAAATTAAGAATATCAATAAAACTACATATTGTGTTAAATTTGAGTAGAAAATTTTCAAAACTTGCTATTTACATTTGTTATAGGGTTTAGTGTTTTTGTGTTATCTGATATCAAACGATGAGCAACGAAAAGAAGCCATTTGCTCAAAAAGAGTGCCCCAAAATATTTAAATTTAATGCAAAACGATTATTTTTCATTCATATTTTGGTGCAAAACCCTCTATCTACATCAGTATGGAACAAAATTTGGTATTGATAAAATTGGAATGCACATAACAGGGTAAAAAAAACAAAGAGCGTGTAATGGATGTATTACGATTTTTTTAATTAAGCGGCTTGTTAATTTTTCGCAGGTGATTCGTAAGTTTTAAGGACGAGACTATAAAATTTAACCGGAACTTTTTAAATTGAGTATAGATCTTATTGAATGCTCTTTTATTTTAATAGAAACAAATTTTGAAAAGTTATGTGACTGATCCCCGATCATGAATTTTTTTTTGTATATTTTGAACAGGATTGCGGTTTGAATTTACTGGTTCCCTGTCTGTTATTTTCGATCGGATTCACGTTGTTCTTCAATTTGATACGCATAATGTAACGCAGGCTTGGAAAAGTATATATATTCTTAATCAGAGTCACTTCCTAAGCTCAATTGGCACAATCCGTCTTTGTGTCTGCAAGAATCCCAATTACGATAAAACCAAAAGGGATAATTGGATGAAATTCGTTACACTATTGTACGCTGAGAAAACAATTTAATTATATATACCAAAATTCGATACTAATTAACAAATAAATTATATATTTGATACATATTGAAATTTCGCATATTACAGTGAATTGAATAATATTATTGAATCAATTATATTTTTGGTAATAATTACCAAATCATGTTTTGGTTGAAACAAATATTATTTCGTAGCAATCAATGGTTTACTAATAATCACATAATCATGTATTTGACTAAACATAATTGTTTTTTTTCGCAAACGTATTCATTCATTAATATCGATTTGAGTCAAAAACCGTTGAATTACATCGTTTCAACCTCATATAGGATGTCATTTGTATCTATACAATCATAAATACCATGCAGACTATACTTGAGTAGTGTTTTACTTGAATATGTTGTTAATTGCAACGTTTTCATGTTAATGAGAAGTGAAGTCAAATAAAAATAGGATTATAAAATTTATATTCAACCCAAACAAATTTTTTCAATTAACTTAAACTAATATAACATGTGGCAACAATTTAAATTTCAACTAAGAAATTGGTAATAACTGCCAAAATTTGTTGATAGTTAACAAATATTTTAAAAATCTATAAACCAAATATATTTACTTAAAGGAAGCTACTTTTTCAATTATCGCTCGTTATGCTACCCACAGAAGCTCAAATTTTTCCCGAGATTTTCCTATATGTTAGAGGCTACTTAACTAAATTTCTAAAATTAAGCGCCGTTCTAAAATGCTTATAGCATATTTTTTTATATTAAGAGGGCGTGGCACTTCCGAGACAAAGTTAGTGACACCAAACTTAAGCAAGTATCGTCAAAAAGATGGCGTTTTTGAAAAAGAGGGCGTTGCAACTTTTATAGAAACAACCGCTTTTCAAACGTTATAATGAGAAAGTAATTCTGACAATTACTATAATAATAGTAGTAGTGAGAGGAGTTGGCAAAAACTGCAAAACGCTACATTGAGAAAGTCGTGCGTACCGAAGGGAAATCGGCTGCAGAGCATTGTCAATTGTTGTTGTTTTTCTATTATATTATACGCAAAGAATTTAGGGTTACCATACCACAAGTTTCCGTACGCACGAGTACGCAATACGCATCAATTTAGGGTAGGCTGTTCTTTAAGGTAATCCAACTTAATTTATCTTTAGATACTAAAAGCTGTTCGAACCAGCACCATACAAAAATTAGACGAATTTTGACAAGATCAAAAACTTTAGAGTTCTGTAGTGAGAGAACTAATGAGATATCGCAACCCAATTTTACACAAACACTTTTAAGAAAAGCCCTGAATTGAGCTAGTTTTAAAAAGCGGGTGTGGTATCTCCATTACCAGAAATCTCGTCAAAACTCTATACAGCGAAAGTTATTGAAGTTTGTGCAACTGAATTTTCCACCAAGACTAGAAATATAGGTCTTCAAGTTTTAAAATCAACTTCAAAAAATTGACACATATAAAAAGTTAGTTAATATATCGTGTATCAAGTAACGAATATCGTGAGTTCCCAGTAAATTTATACAATTGACAAAATTTCCATAAACTAATTGACGACTATAGAAATAACAAAGTTAACGAGTCATAAATGAATTAAGACAAATATTGAAAGCTGATTTTGAAAAGGCTTTATATAATGTAAACGTTATCGCATGCAGCAATGTGGGCATAAATGCTTATGCTGGATTAAGGTAAAGCTACGGGGGACTAATCCCCTGAGCCCGAGCACAAAACGATTTCGCTCATCTTTTGTGGGAAGCGGAAAATGAGGACTCTTTTTTTATCACACCACCATTTCAATGATTTGCTATATCAAAACGTATTAATTTTATGAATGACCTTGATTGTTTACACCGTTTTTTTATTCTGATCACCAATGTGATTTTTTTAAAGCAAAATTTTAATCCAGCGCAGCTACAGTGCTAGCACGACTTGTTCAATTACTAAGGTTCTTCAAGCCACCCGACCCAAGAATTATTAGAATAGATAGATAGATTGCCAGATCAAAATTTTCAGGTACGCGATATATGTAATCCAATTTCAAAATTGTTGATTTTAGGAATTCACAGAGTTATATCCCATGGTATCTTGACATACAATATCCACTAAGTTAAAAAACAGCGCTCAAGAGTACCCCAGTGTTGATTTGTATTGACAAGGTTAGTCAAGTTTCATATGCTTCAAAATTTTAAGCTTGATTTTCTCAAAATCGACTTTTTTAACTCTGATCTTCAAACGCGTTCAGCTTTTAAAGCCTTTTGTGCCAAGTAATGGTATGTCGAATTGCAGTTTTCAGCTCTGACAAGATGAGGCCTTTCATGCGCATTTTCAAAACATCGAATTTTTCGACATTTGATCAAAATCTTGTATGTAAAGTAAATAGTGAAAGAGTTTTTTTTTTTAATTCAAAGAGTATAACGGACTTGAAATATTGAAGAACTTTGATAATTCTCAACCTGTCGGGGTTATCAGTCCCGTTTTAAACTCGTCAATTTGGTAAAATTTTCCCCATGTATCCATATACACTGAAAAATAGGCGTCAAAAGTAATCGCTTGATAGTAATAAAATAGCGTGCATATCGTGATCAGAGCACGACGCTATTCGAGCTCAAACTGTAGCGATATCACCCGAATGTGATGGAAAATGCCAGAAGAAGAGCTTGTTTTTTTTTTCATTGTTTTCCCAAATTAGTTGAGTTAAAGTGTTAAGGGGTGAGCTCAATGGGAAAGCACAACTTTCCGAATATATTGAGAACTGTAACAGATATTAAATATTTTTATTAACCAGAATTGAGATGGTGCACCCTAATATAATATATACTTTCTAATCGTAAATTAAAGCTAAAAAATTAACTTTTTTAATTTAAGTAAAATCTTCGATATTCTGGTAATACGCGTAGCCTATTTTGCAAATTGCAAGCTTTTGATCGCTTGGAATTATTTTTTTCAAGCTTAAAATTTACATTCGTATTCAGTAGCTTAAGTTCTATTTTTTAAAAGCAAGCTATTTCTAAATAATAAAACAAATATTAAGTATTCATTACTCAACTAAATATTGAATTTTTAAAATTTCATTTTGTATTCTACATCATTGGGAGCCGCAAAGACTGAACTATCCCGCAAAAATGCTATTATTACGCCAAATTACAAAGAATAAGTGCTTATAGTTGTGCTTTGTTGTCTTTTCAATACTTTTTTTTTTGCTTTTTCATTAAAAAAATATATAGAAAATATTGTTAGTTCAATTGAAAAGACTTTTAATTGTATGCGTACGCATTTGACAGATATGCATGAGATACGCGTTTAAGGGAAAAAATAGCAGCATAATTTAAAATATAAAAATCCAATTCAAAATGCTTCAGCAGAAATAACCAAGCTCGGAGTCAAAGTACTTTTAATGACAATTGATTATTGGCAAGTGGATAAAGTTTCAATGGAGTACCCAAAACCTCAAGTGTGTAGATATGTTTTTTTTTCTCGAATTTTTCTATTTTTTTTCTTGTTGATTATCTGCGTGTATTACTTTGCTTTTTTTGAATTGAATCTAGCGGCACAGGAATCAACCAGTTCTAATGTTTTTATTTAAAACTTCAAGCGAAGCCCATCCAAATGGACGTGTATAAAAGTTACGGGAGTATTGACCAGTATAAATTTCAGCACCGTTCGAATACACAAACACACGCACGATCTTAGACAATAATGCTTACAAAAACCTGATGTATTTAAGCAATTAATAAAAATGAAAAAAAAAAAAATAAATAAATAAAAAATCGAAAATAAGAACTTTGAGGCAAAAAAAAAAAAAAAAACCACCTCAAAATCAAACACAACAATGGAACTTAAAAAAGGTCAAATTGTTGTAATTGGACTCAGCGTTAGCTCTGCTGATTGAAATTTAGTTTATTTTCAGCAGCAACAGCAGCAAAATTTTTTTTATTTTATTTTATTATCGAACTTCCACTTTTTGAAATTAATTACAAAATAAAAATGAAATATATGCGACTATTTGATATTCGATTTAATAAAACACACTTTCGCGCCTTCTTAAAATCTGATATCGATCATTGGACATCGTCGGTGTTGTCGCTGTTGTTATATGCACACAGATAGTCCATGAAAAATACATCTTAGCTTTAATTCTAAGCTTAAGCTGTTAATCTAACAAATAGGCGAAATTAAAACGCGCATAAAAAAGCCTCAAATATTCGAACAAAAAGCGAACACACACAGCCGCATGCAAAATATAAACAAAACTTTTAAATTCAAAAACGAGAAACACATTACTACTTATTTCCGAACCGGTTCCCAAGTTTTTTGATAAACCTCATATTTGATGTTGGTAAATGACAAGATAATCCAAAGTAATCAATCAAAATTATTTTTAATTTGTAAGCTGAAACCAAGTCGAATAGCGTCGCTTGGAGACGTGTGTTTGTCTTAAGCATTCTTAAGGTTTTCTACCAAGTCATAGTCTTGCGGTTTTCGATCATTTGAAAGGTTCACCGTAACATTGCTGCTGGGAAGAGTAGCTTTGCACATACATACATACGTTTGTCTATGTATATGCATGCGCACGTGGTAGTAAGAAATTATGTTTCTTAACTAGGCACGAGGATAGCATTGTACGAGTATCTAAATCTTATTTACTAACGCTTTAGTCACACCACCAACACATGTAATTAACAAGCAGTAAAGATAGGAATATGAAAATTTCTTCTCACTTTAAAGATATGATCATCAATATCTGATTTACATAATTTATCGATATTGCGAAAAAAATAAAATATAATATGATGTGTTCTGTACAGTGTGACCAATATGCTCTAAAAATATTATGGAGCGTATCAGTTGGAGCATAATTTTAATATGTCTGAAATCGCAATTTTTGAATTTGCCATTTGCGATGGTACTTTGTAAAGCGAAATTACTTAATATCCACCATTGTACTTGGTTCCGAACAGATTCGGAATTAATTAAAGTCGTCGGTGTTCTAAGCTCTAGAGCACTACTCTGTAATGCGATTCGAAACAAAATCGTATTGAAATTGAATACATTGTACTCTTAAGTGCATTGAATCGAATTGGCTATCGAATCGCACTGATTTCGCATTGCATCCCCTGTTTTTTCAAATTTAGTCCATTCAGCTGATGGTAAAATATTAAAACGGTTATGAGGAGAAAGATATGTAATTAGATAAGTTGTTCTTCATACAATATTTGTTATTAATAAAATATATGGTTATTTTGCAACGGAGAGAAGACCGACCATAGCTCAATTTATCGTTTTTAGGTTGAAAAAGTCGAAAAAGTATGGAAAATGTTGATAAAAGTTCATAGCGGCTGAATAAGTCGAAAAAAAGGGAAAACATTTAAAGAATTTAAAGAGTTGTAAAAGTAAAAAAAATTACAAAATATTAAACAAAGTCGAAAGTGGTTAAAAAGCCCAGAATAAGGTAAAAATCGAAAATTCAAAAAGTTTTAAATAAAGTTGGAAAATGTGGTAACAGATGTGAAAAAGCTGAAAAATTCGAAAAAAAAGGAATATATTGAAAAAAATTGAATGTGGTTGAAGAACTCGAAAAAGTTGAATAAAATTGAAAGAGGTTGAGAAATATTGGAGCAGTTGAAAATCGCTGAAAGTGTTGAAAAATGTGGATAAAAAGTTGAATGAGTCAAAATAATATAGAAAATGTTGAGAGAAGTTGAAAGAGGTTGAATAAGTCAAAAATATGTAAAAAAGTTGAAAAATATTGAAAAAGTCGAAAGTAAAAATGGAAAATTTCAGGAATTGTGGTTTTGGTACAAAACAAAATTTAATTTTATGTTTTTTACTGAGCTTTTTTGTTGAGTACTATTAATGCAAAAAAATTCAAAAAAATTTCAAGCACGAAAAGCATTAAAGGAACAAAAAATGGGAAACTATCTGCTTACACTAGTTTCAACCATCGCTACGTGGTATCATCAGTGAGCTTTGTTAGCCGACGCTTAAGAATCTGCAAATGTGCTTTCAACGGAGCGCTCGTCAAGAAATGTGTAATATCAAAAGATTTACAATGGTCAATGCATAAAATAAAATATAGTATGCTTGCAGATTCTTAGACATTCGCTAACAAAGCTTACTGATGATACGACGTAGCGGTATTTGAAACTATTTTAAGCAGCTAGTTACCGATTTTTTGCTCCTTTAATGCATTTTGCGCTTGTAATATTTTATAGTTTCTTGCACTTAAAGTACTGCACACAAAAGTTTAGTAATAATAAAAAATGGAAAATAATGCAAAAAAAAAAGAAAAATTTTGGAACGTCGGCACAATATGGAAAATTTTGAAAAAGTTCAATAACTCGAAAAAGGGTTCAAAGTGGTTTAAAAGTCCAAAAATTTTTATAAATGTTGACCAAGGTTGAAAACCCATTAAAAGTTCATGAGTGTCAAAACAGTTGAAATGGCAAAAAAATCGATGAAATATGGAAAACACTTGAAAAAGGTTGATACAGTTGAAAAACACTGAACAAGCCGAAAATAGATGGAAAATTATAACTTAGCAGTTGCATCAAATTTACACGTAAGGTGGTATGCTTAGAAATATTTAAAACTTATTTTGAAATTACATTTTAAAATATGGTTGACCATTGGCATGTCAAAGAAAGCTCAAGAGATTTCAAAACTCTGCACAAAAGAAATTAAATTAAACGACCAAATGTGTTACTTTTAGAGACGTTATGAGTTTTGAACGTTTGATGTAACTTTTTAAAACTAATATTTTCAACTAATCTTAAAACATGTTTCGTGTTAACTCAGACAATAGAGATTTTTGCTTTTCATAAGGTAGAACGAGATATAGCCTTCGGTCAAAGATTGCCTACTTCATAATACTGTGTCTAGCGAAGCCTGTGTTGAACATAGTATTGAATTAAAGCCACTAGTCGCGGTCGGAGGCCAAGACTTGCTAAGAAAATGACTGTAGCTAGCAAAGGTCGATGTTGGACACACTACAGGCTGCGGAGATTGAATTGTAACAATTCAAAATGCTTGAAAATCTTTATCAATAGACAGTTTTTATCATATGAGTTGTGAATAACTTTTTTTTTTTTGTTTGTTAACCAAATTAATTGGGAAACGGTAAGGCTTAAAAATGCTTTCGAATTTTTAATAAGAGCTGCTTTATATTTTTAAGGTTTGAATTCGAAATTATGTGACTAGGGCCCACGTTGAACATTATATACTATTAGCTGACGGCACTCACAATTAGTCGCTCAATCAATTTATCACCGATTCATCAATTTTCCAGCTGCTCAACGTTTAATAAATCGATTAGCGAAAGAACGTTCACTAATTTATTCAAAGCTTAAAATTAAATTAAATGCCACTGAAACTTAAATAAGTCACAACTTACTATTGGATAGCGGCCATTTATGTTTGCGTCAAAGACTTTTTTCCTGCACGGAATAAATGCGTCTTCTTTATTGGGCAAGTCCTATCAGTAAATTTTCATTGGGTGTGAAAACTTTTTCTTAGCGGAAGGAATATATAATTTATATGGAAAATCTAAATCCAAAACTAATGTCAGAAATTTAAAATTTCCAATTGAGAAGAGGTAAGAAATATTTTTATTTCTTATTATTCCATCACATTATGGCTTCCACCATTTACTTCGGTTGAGCAAGCGATTATATAATTGAAGCATTAAGTTGTTCAGGTACAAACTGTTAATTAACATTCAATTATTTATAATCGCTCAATTAATTCAAGCTTATGATCAGCAGATAGACTTTCTGATTGGTGCAAATAAATTTGCACTTATTTTTAACCTTAAGTATATGCGTCATTCTTTGAAACATTGACCTCCCTTCCTCAGCTCAAAATGCCCATTGGGAATATTGTCATGAAGCTTTGCAAGTGGACCTTTAAATTGAAAAGCTCATCTAACATGGCAGCCCAAATAGGAGCACTACAAAAAATGTTATATTGCAAATAACTACAATCGCTTTGGCTTAAACCTTTTAAAGTTTTTGGCATATTTAAGGACCTGACATTACGAAGTTGTCAAAATATATATAAGAGAAAAAATCCGTTAAGCGGATCGGTTTTTATCGGAAATTGCGTTCATTTGAAAAATAATTGTTCGTCCGCAAATGGGAATTAATAATCAAAGCTTTCAAAAACTGAGTGGCTACTTTTAAGATTTTTTGGATCAAAATCGGTTAAGCTTAAAAAAAATTATACCAAACAAATTTAACAAACATTCTACATATACATTCCGTTGGGAATTCTAAGCACAGAAAAAGTTTCTGAAGGCATTAAAAAAAAATTTTTAAAAATCCAAAGATTACAGAAAATGTTCACCGAAATCAAAGTAATAATGACAGTCTCAACCCTTATCGTTTGTACAATATCGACAAAGTTAGACAATGGGTGGACTTGGCATGGAAAGGATCTAGCCACCCAAATAAACGCTTTGCAGTGGAGCGCTCTAAAGATCAAACCACTAAGTATATTTCCGCCTGCAAAGCCCCCGACCTTAGGCGAAGAAATGACATCAACCATGTATGGGGGTGAATCCATCTATAATGGCCCTATCATTACCCTCATGGTTTTTAAATAGGCTGAAACTTTTTTCAGTGATTGGTCTATCATGTAGAAGATATAAAAAAATTCGATAAAATTTTTTTGACCAATATTATTGCTTCAAAAAAAGTTTCAAATTGTGTTAAAAAAAACTCGTAAGTAAAACAAAAAAAATTCATTGATGAATATAAACAAACCAACACAATTCATATTAGCTTTTATATTATTTTTAGGTAGTTGTGTACTAAAAGATGACAAAAAAACTGCAAATCTGAATAAATGAAGGCCTGAACGGTTTCTATGTGGTAAAAGATAAAAAAATTGACTTTCCAAGAAAACATCAATTTCCCAAATACTCCATCATCGATTTCAGCTTTTTTAGGCACAAAATTTTCAGAACATATAGGAATACCATCTCTGAAAATTTTATCCATGTTTTTTCACCCTATTTCATTGACTGCATCATTGACTTCACAACTGCCTCCGATAGCATTGATGAGTTTCGATTTGGAGCTCAGTAGAAACAAGAAGTTTTCCAGAAAAAAACAAATAAGCTTATTAATATTATTTAAACAACAAAAACTTCGCAAACCCATTGCTGAAAGTATAGAATCATCCGGGTGGATTCGCCCTCAATATATATGTATTGTTTGTATAACGTATTGCTGACTATTTTTTCTGGATAAGCTGCGGCTAAGTTACGCCAAAAACCAATTGAAGGAAACAATAGAGTTTAAGAGAGGGTATATGATATTCCCATTGTTTATTTCGAATTGTGCTGAAAAATGTGCTGAGCCATAGTGTTACTAGAAATCATACAATTTAACAGCACTATTAGGGTCAACTGGAAAAAGTGTATTATGCCAACGATATCGCCCGTAATGCAAATTAACTTTAGTCTATGTATTAACACAGAACATACGCAATAAACATTAGAAACTTTTGCATATGTCTACGGGGACAACGTTAGTATCAACATATAGCTTCTTCTGCTACTTTGGCAGGGTTTCCACTATCAGCGGTGAAACTACACCCGCTTGTCCAACATCGTCCCTTTTTGTATCACTTTTCGAAGCCATTTTTATAACTTGTGGGAATTACTAAAATCATTTCAAGTATTTGTAAGAAATTCAGTTGCGCTACTTTTAATACCACACCTATTTCTTAAAACTTTGCCCAATATATTGGTATAAGGCGTATTATGTTCGCCAAATAATTTTTCTGGATAGGGCTAGGGCCTAAGCCTCCCAGGCTTAACTAATACTGTCGCCGTCAACCTAACGAAACAATATTGTCAAGTTTTCAAATTGTGCTGGAGGATGTGCTGAGCCGTATTATTACTATTAACCAAGTAATTTAATAGTACTACTTGTGTCATCTGGAAGATCTGGTTAACAACAACGACATCGCTGTGCTGTCATCACGATCGTACGATATGCAAATCAACATTGGAGTGAGTAGGAAGATTGCGTAAACTTACGCAATAAAACTCAGAAATTTTAAAATATCTCTACGGGCACAACATAAGCATGAGCATATTCTCCTGTTACTTTGGCAGCGTTCTTATTATCAAAGGGTATGCCACACCCACTATTCAAACCACGTTCACTTTTTGTCCTACTTACCTAAGCCATTTTCATTACTTGTGGAAAATTTGGTTGCGTTGCCTTAAATCAAAGATGTACAGCCCGAAGCTCGAATGTCAAACTCTTTCCGTTTTTCGAGCAACATCATTTCGGTTCGCAACCACCGCATGCTTTTTGTTCATGTCATTTTTGTCTTCAAGGCACTTACTCGAGTTAAATAATTTCGGTTCACCGGTTCGATTTGCTTTTTGTTTGTGTAATTTTGTCTTCAACGCACTCAGTCATGTTTAACAACTACGGTTTGCTTTCGCCGCATGCTTTTTGTTTGTGTAATTTTTGTTTTCAAAGCGCGCCCGCTCGTTCAGCTCTTTCCTTTACGTAAGGCTAACAGTTTCAGTTCACAGTTACTATATGCTTTTTGTTGGTATGGTTTTGAATTCAAGTAACTTGCTCATTCAGCTTTTGATTTTTGTTTTGTTCTGCAAAATATTTTTGAGGTTTTTTTCCAAAGCCAATGTTGTTGTAACCAGCTTCCGAAGCAGATTTTTCTGTGGATCTCATAGTATAGCGTTCAAAATCTAAAATTATGATATGCTGCTCTCTTTCTCTCTCCTTTATTCAAGTTCGCCCACTTCTTTTTTTTTGGTACATAAATGAACCGTTTTCAGTATTTATTAGCGCATCAATTTCTTAAAACTTTGCTGATAAGGAGTTTATCACGCCCCCAAAACTAAGAAAATCTATTAAAAATCATTTTTGCTTTAAGTCACGTACGCTTTTTTACTGTCTGAAGTTTTTAAGTTTGGCTCAGGCGTATCATTGAACTGATTTCGCCTATTTTCAATCCAATGAGCTACTTTTAATTGAAGAAATATCCAGTGCAATAAAATTTATTCAAATATCCCGATATGTTATACAATAATCATTATTCCGCAAACAGACAAACGGAAGGTAATGGCTAGATCAGTTGAGTAGATGGCGCTGATTAAGAATGTACTTACATATACAATTTTCTATGCCTGTCGTGCTCCCCCTTCTATGCGTAACAAACGGGAGGACAAAGTAAATCTACCCTGTTTGCAAGCTATAGAAAACGATTAAGTTTTAAAATCAAAAGCCATTGTAACTTTTTTTTTACACAAATAACGCAAATTATTGATACAATAGAATTTTATTTCTCTTATCATCCAATGGCGATCATAAGGCAGCATCAGTCGGCAAACGCAAGCTAAAACTTTTAATTAGACATGACACACTACTGGATTCATGGAATGATGGAGCAAAATGATTTTTCACGTTTTTGTGGCGCAATCGTTCTATTTTTCATAGAAAGGGTTCTATTATTTAAATTCTGATTGCTTCTATTTAGCCATTTGGATAAACAGCAAAAATTAAGCATTTGCCATATGATAATAAATTGCGATGAACAATGAGTCGATGTAAAATGAACAAAGCTGAGGTTTAACCTTCCAATCGAGAAAGAATTTAAGTTCTCAAATATAAAAAAAAATATATCACATTTTTTTAATAGAATATTAAGTAAAACTGTACGCTTGAGCAGTTCAACCTTTTTAATAGTCAAACAGCAGCACAATAAAAAAGTGCTTACAAGACCATTGACATCTCCGCTAATGGCTGATATCGTGGCTTTTAGCAAAGTCAAATTGCGTTACTGGCGAAGTTATCAAAATTATCTCATTCAAGGGGAAATTTTCTAATGACTTTAAGGATGTATATACCATAAGTATTCCGTTGATTATTAAGGTTTATTTTAAACCAAAACTGTTTTTGCTCTGCCCTCTTAACGTTTAATTCTTATCTGTTTATTGAACACAAGGTAATAGCTTCGTAATTACGCGCTCAATACAAAAAAGACCCACAGCGGAAAAAAGTTGATAAAAAAGTGCGTTACGTACGCATGATAAACAAAAATAAAACAAAGTAGCAATATATTTGGCACGTTTTTCAGAAAATCTTTGAGTTAATTAACCGAAGCTAATTTAATGACAATTTAAATGCTAAACTTAACACTACAAAAGCTTACATCTGTGAAATGAAAAGAAGCCTTAATCCTAAATAATCCCAAATTGTCTTGCTAAGTCAATAGTATCTATAACGATTTTACATAGATGAAGTTCGCTTTAAAGATATTTGTAATTATGTAAAAGACCATTTTATAATTTTTATTTTGTTAATAATCATTGATGGTGTAGAGTATTCAAAAAATCACGCAAGGACTAATTTTGGTAGGAAACACATATCCCTAATCAAAAATTGTGATTTTTTATTGATTCAAAAGTAAGGGGTTATGTAAGGAACACAGTTTCGGGTAAATGGCCACAACGGCTTTGTTAGCATTTACGTATGTAGGTATTTTTTTGTCGAAAGATTCCATGACCGTTTTGCATAAATGTGGCTGAATTTCGATGAAACAGCGTTCAATATACTTCTTTAAGGCGTAGTGTCGTGGACTTTTTTGCATAAGCTTTAGACTTCGAAAATTTGAAAGAAAAAATTCCATCAGAGTTAATTCGCATCATTTGGGCGACCAATTCTGATCACCAAACTGGGAAATTACACGGCTGTATGACATGTGGCACAATTTTGTTGAATGCACACGTTGTCCACATTCATATCTTGCAGTTTAGGCACAAAAAACTGGATTATAAATTTGCGACCCCAATTAATATTGTTATTGCTAGGCATTCTGTATTTTCGAAGAAGATCTAAAGCGGCACCAAACAGCTGCATTTTTTTTTTTCTCAGCAGTCACTCGTGGAATTTGTGAACATAAAATGCGAGAATTTTGACGATTAACGAAGTCATCAAGATGGCAATTTAATTCATCGCATATTGACATTTTAAATTTTACGAAATGGAGCAATATATCGGCCTACTTGTTAGTAAACTTATCACCTAACTTTTAATTCGTATGCCTCTTACATAGGCTTACCTGTCCTCTCACATGAATATATATTGGAAAGCTTGCATCAAGGGCAATCAGAATCACATATATGTAGAATTACAAAAATGTTATTTAAAAAAAATTTTTTTTTTTTCTTCATGTATGAAAATTTGTACACCTTAACGTAAACTCACCTGACAGGTAAGTGGGAGGTGCTAGAAACATTTTCTTCAAGTTGTTTTTTCCCCAAACAGTCCATTAATCGATATCTAATAATATATGTGAAATAAGTGAGACTGTATGTTTGATTAAAGAAGTGGCACGCAACATTACCGGTTGGACAATAATGGGTTAATAACTAAACATTTTATTTTCGAGCCTATTTAGAACTTGAATTTGTTTCTTTTGTATAAATGAATAATTTGTCTGCTCTTGTCCATTTTGCAAGAAGACATTTTATGCCTAAAGTGTGTCAAAAACTCTTAAAATTCTTTATTTTAACCTTAAAATTAAAATTTTGAGGATTAATTTTGTTGCTAATATCTTCCACTGAACATAATACCACCTCAGAGCATACAAAATCTCTGTAAAACAGCATTTCGAAAAGGTGTTTCCGCTATTCATTTAGTTCTCATTTTTTCTGTTATATTTTATAAGAATGTAATATTTTCTATTATTGCGTTAATTATGCATAGTATTTGCACATTAAAAAAAAGAAAATATAAAGATCAAAAAATTTTAATTTTTCTGAACAGATAGCGCTAGTTGTCGGCTAAGCAGCAAAAAGCAAACAGCAATGACAATGCGTAAACGCCATTTATTGGACAGGCAGTTAGAGAGTACCATATAAGGATCACAATAAAGGATTTCAATTCAACTTAAATAAACTTGTTTATATTACAATGCAGCATATGATTTGTGAATGCAAAAGTTATGTCAAATTAACGTCAGCGACGCTCGCAAAACTCTTATTTTTGTTACATAGGAGCACGTAACACACCAGCGCTACTACGTATAATTAAGCAAAAATAAGTGTGTTCTCTTCGAGGTGGACTTTAAGTGATATCAATTTAATTTTTAACTCAAATATTCACAGCGAACTGACAGCTTCATGCGCCAAACAATTTCACGTTTAACAGCATCATACTGCAGTAGCAACTCATCAAGTTTTCATAAAATCAAAGCAAAAGAAATTCAGCATTAAATTTTGAAAAATAAATTACTGAATAAATTCAATTTTACTATAAAAAATCACTTAAAAGCAATTCAAAATAGAAATTTATTTTTAAGGTGAAAAAATTGTCGGCTACCTTTTTCAAGACTTCAGTGTAATTCACCTATCTCTTAGTGTAATATATCATTCTTTTGTTAAATCCTTTCGGCCACAAAACTAAGTACCTACTTGTGTAAGTTTTCACTTTTCAGAGACACCCACAAATGTGGCTTTTATTCGTATTATGATGGTTTTTATTGTAAGAACACTAAACGTCATAATGTAATTTTCATATAACAATGACGTGCGATTAAAGGTGCTCCCAATATCTGTATGAGTATACATTTGAGCTTTTGCCACAAAGCTGCTTGCAGGATGCTAAAATGACTTTTCGATAACATATCAGAGCAAATAATTTGTATAGCCAAATAACAATACAAAATGTGTCAAAAATAACCCTTATTCTCGTACCGCGCACAACATATTTAGCAGTATGTAGCTTAAAGTGTACCGGTGCCGGTTTTTTTTTTTGTATTTTTATAGCCGCAAGCTACATTGTTAACCCCTGGACCGCGGAAGAGTAAGACAGACTGGGTACTTGCCTGCTTGTCCTTGAGTATTTTGAACATAAGTTTCCTAATACCCATACGGCTGTAGCAAATATTTGTATTTTATTTTGTAATGTTACAAATTTCCTGTGGCATGATGGATGTCCGTTGTCGTTATGTAAAATGATTTCCCTAACTGTGGTAATTAAAGCAGCTTTCTTCTATAGACTCAGCCAATTGTCGCATTGCTCACAGCGTGATATGCATTGAAATCAAAATGGAACTCGGAACTTTGTGTTTTTTTGTTCTAAAACGATAGTTAAGTGAAAAAAAAATATTTCTAACATGCACTTGATGTAATAAAAACGGTAAATTATTTCCGATTGAAATAGGGCACAAGTACATTTTCCAAACTCAATCCTTGGAAAAAAAGAAAAGGGAGACTTTCAAAACTTTTTTCTTGAAATTTTCTTTTGAACTGCACACCAGCTAAAAAATTCTGTGAGCGTTCTAAGTTGGTTGCTTTGCGGTCGAATTCTTGTAATATGATTTTTATACGGTTCACGATATTGCCGACGCTCTAACATATTCTTAATCATGTTTTTTCGTAACGCTTTTGATAAGATAGAAACCGTCAATTTTTGAGGTATGTTAAGTGAAATTTAGAATTAAAGACTTCATAAAACTATGTTACAAGAGCGGCTCACCAAGTGCTAAGGACTTCCTCTTTGAATAGATTTCTGCAGCAACAATATCCTGTCTACTATGAAATCAAAAAAAATATATATTTTACTTGACGAATTCAATTTAGTAGCTTAGTAGTCAATTTTACGTACAACACCCCCTATGATTAGATTTTAGAAACTTGAGAATATTTCGAAACGGCTTACTCAAATCTATGGCAAGAAAAATAGACTCATTTGCGATTCTACTCAAGGAATCAACGTTTAATATTAACTTTTAATTCGATTTCAGGAAATTGGAATATACAATCGATTTATTTCCATTTCATCGTAAGACAAGAATGATTTAATTTTCGTTTCCGTTTAACGAACTAAAAGAACAATTAAACTATTTTTGATTATGTACATTTCAAGGAAAAAGGAACTTTATTCTTTAAAGAAATTCGAATTTCGTTACTCATTTTCCTACAACAAATGTTAGCACCATTCGATGGACAACTGCATGGTCATTCTATTTTTCCCCACGTTTTTGCATAATTGCGGCTGTATTTCTCGAATAACTGCTCCGATATTTTTTTTAGTGCTTGAATCGTTAGTACAGCATTAACATTGACTTTATCTTTATAGCCCCAAAGAAAAAAGTTGAATGGTGTTAAGCCCCACCACTGTGAACTGCTAAATGTCGTTTTATTGTTATTTTTTATAAGGATTTATTTTTCTCATAATCAGGATCATCAGCTTTTGGCAACTTACTGAACGTTTAATGAAAAGAAAAATTTATGAGTGACTACTTTACGCGTTGCAAGAGTCAGTGTCGGCTCGAGAGCTGCTCGAACCATTCAACCAAACGGGGCACCAGGGTGGTGTTTAGGAGCCGCGGGCTATACTGAACATGTGGGTGTGTGTGCGGAACTGTTGACCTGCTGTTGTTTCTCAACTTTGGTGATCGAGTGCTTCAAAGTTTTCTGTGCATCAGGTCACCTGCACTTGTTTTCCAATTCCGGCATCTGGGCGGAAATTTTGAAGATCGAACCTATATTTAAAAAAATAAAAGGATAAGATACTTATCGTTATACCATTTGATTAAGGAACTCAATACAAATCAATTGCAGGAAAAGACCAGAAAATCCGTTTGAAATAAGAAGTGTTTTAAAGTTCATCAGAAAAAGCAAGTTTGAAGATATTTGTCCTAACGTTTGGATTTCTCTTAGTATTTACTAACTACTCCAACTTCTGTGGTAAGCAGATTTCTAAGCTGATATTTAAAATAATGTCTTTGGCAATCTACAATGAGCCAAGAGTCTCTGAATTTCTTAGAAATCTTTTTTATCGGCAATGAAATGACTCAAAATTTCGCTCAGATTGGCGAAAAAATTCGATTTTTTAAGAGTTTTTTTTTGCAAAGGCGTTAACACTTATCCGAAAATCTCTTCATATTTTTTTCATAAAAATACTGACTTATGAAGTTGCTGCAGCCGATCTCCGACAGCATCTCCGAAATGAAAACGTTTTGCGGTGATCACGATATCTCTCAACTGGTTATCTGAACTCAAAATATATTGAATATATAGTTAGTATATGGTAAAGTCTAGTGCTGATTTGTGACCTGAAGATCGCCCAAAAATTTCCCAACAGGGCGCCAAACACCCTCAAACCGGCGCTGGCAAGTGTTCTGAGATAATTTTTGAATCAATATGATTTTTTTATTTTTTTGCTGTGAAATTAAGAAAATTCAAGTAATTTATATTTTATCAAATTTTATTCCTTATTTGGAAGAGTTACTAATCCTGGTGTGAGTTTGAAATTGAAAATTTCGGTTTCGTTTCCCTAAAAGTCCGTTAGACTGTCATCTCAAAATCATACAGACATGTTACTGAAATTAATATTAATATGTATCACGTGAGGACATAACATGCTATATATTTCGAATATATGTGAATGAGTATCTTCCCAAATTTTTTTAAGCCTCCTCCACTATCAATTAGCTTTTAGCAAAAACCTTTCTTATTTTCTTGATTCAAAACTAAAATAACTTATTTCATTCAAATATGTATATATTTGAAAAAACAACAAATTTTTTTGAAGTTTTTTTTTAATAATACACTTTTTTTGAAATAAAATTCTGCTATATATAGAATCATCTTTTTCTTGAGTTAAGTTTAACTATGATTAAAACAAATGTATCTACAAATCAACAACTAAACACAAAGTTTATTGCTGAGACGTGAAGAGCAAAATCTGTGCAATATCTTAAAATTCATTAGTTACGATTATGTATTTACTCTCGTCAATATGAAAATTATTATCAAAAATATACCACAATCCCATTAAGTACTCGTGTTTCAACTCAAATTTGTGAGCACTAAACTACTGCCTATGGCATGATAGGGTCGTTAGTATTCGACTGGGATGCCATCATTGACGGATGTGTCAACCAAAGTTTCGCAGAGCCACCAAGAGAGCGACGTCAACTACTGTTGTTGCTTGTTTGTAACAGAGAAACATTGTTGTGTTGTAACCCGTAGCTGGCCATGCTGTGTTCTTGCCTTCGTCCGTCTGGCTGAGTAGCACAGGCAACACTTTGTTGGCACGACTAGCATTTGCCGGCATCCCGTAAAGACACTCTATCAGATCGCGAGCCATAGATGTGAGCGTAAGCATGTAGTTGTGTGCTTATTTTCGCATTGGCTTCTTGCTCTTCGCTCTATGCCGTCGTCATCCGTCACACAATTTTTGGTTCTTGCGCGAGTATTTCGATGCTTCGGTGGTGGAAAGTAGCAAACGTTTTGTGCGATGTTTAGTTACCGCGTGACTATTGAAGGCGTATCATTAAAGGAAATTGCGCCCAATTTACGTCAAATTAACATGATTTACATTAATATAATTATCAAGTCACACAACTTTATTTGAAAAAGTGAAATTTAAAAAAAAATCAAAATACTTTTAAAATCTTAGTTCTGAAAGGCGAATGCTCATAAACCGACTTCTGTCATTTTTTTATGTGTAATTTTACCGTCGGTATAAAAAATTTGGATTCTGATGTATTCTTAACCGTTCAAAATAAATGGGTTGTGATTAGTTAAAAGTTTTCAGAGACTTTTTTCGTAACGCTTAGTCGCGCCAAGTCTTCTCCAGTTGCTTATTTACGTTATAGTAAAACAACACAACAACACAACAAAACAGCAAAAATTGATTAATTAACTTTGTCATTTTATTGAATTTTAAATCAATATTCAAATAATATTCTTGTTAAATAAGTGAAACTATAGATCTGCAGACGGTTTCTAAGTTTATCAATTGTGTCAGCTTAAGCTCGCTCAGTTGTCTTGTGTTATTTGTGCGTTTTAAATAATTTAAACGCTTGAAGATAATCCAAAACCGCTGAAACTTAACCCTTATATTATCTGGCAGGCACAAAATCATGAGGCTATGACTTTGGCTTATGTGGATATGCCAACAGTCATAGATGTACAGGTAAATGAGAGTTCTTAAGATTTGAGTATTTGAAGTATTAAACATTTATGTGAACAATAAAACGAAATATTTCAGCAGCATTTAGAATGTTAGAATATTGCATTTTGAGCCAAGCTAGTTCAAATCAAAATATTTTCATTTTCAAATTATTTATAAAAATAAATTAACAGAAAAAAAAATTTAAACCGATAAAATATTGGGTGATTCAATAAGAGCTTACTACTTTGTTTTCTAAATAAAATACATAAAAATCAATGTATTGATGCAAATCTTTATTTGGAATAATAGTTCGGTTCCTACAACCAAATGCTTAAAAAATATTTCGTTCAAATGTTGCCCACGACTAGTTCTTAAATGGTCCCTTCTGTTGGTCCAATATTCTACAACTCTTTCGAGCATATCGACCGGTATTCCTTCAATAACACGAGTTGTGCATCAATAGTTTCGGATTTGTCGACATATACAAGTGACTTAACATATGCTCAAAGAAAGTAACCCAATGGCGTCAAATCATATGATCTTGGTGGCCAATTAACAGGACTATTTCTGGAGATGATGTTTTCATCGAACGTTTACCTCAATAAAGCGATTGTTTCTCCAGCTGTATGGCATGTTGCGCCATACAGCTTCTGTTGAAACCAGAAGTCGGCTACACCAATATTCTGAATTTTTCGCAACAAAAATTCATTGATCATTTCTCTGTAGCGAGCACCATTGACCGTAACACGGGCTCCATCCCCATTTTTGAAGAAATACGGTTCAATGATGCCTCCTACCCATAAACCACACTAAACAAAACATTTATCGGGATACATCGGAAGCTCTTGGATTGCTTCTGGTTGTTCATCAGCCCAAATCACACTAAACAAAACATTTATCGGGATACATTGGAAGCTCTTGGATTGCTTCTGGTTGTTCATCAGCCCAAATACAGTAATTTTGCTTGTTAACCGTTGAAGCCGTTCAACCAGAAATGAGCTTCGTCGCTGAATACCAATTTTCGATCAATGGATCAATTTGAAGTTGTTGTAAGGCCCATAAACCGAAATTAAAACGTAAACCAATATCAGCCGGCTTCAATTTGTTTTTGAATTTATAGGAGAATATAATATGAGTGCTTAGTGGTCAATAGATCAACAACATCAACCTTGCTGAATTTATTATATAAGAATTTAGTTTCACGTCTCGAGTAAAGTTTTCGTCTTCATCAGTAACACATTTCTATTTATAAATAAAGTAAAAATTATAAACTTAAAAAAACAAAAAAATTTGGCATAATTTTACTCTATGGCCGATGCTCCAAAAAATTTTTTTAATTTTAGAAACATGGAGTCTTACCTCCTAAAACCGAATCTGAAAAACAAAAGTCAGTCTCTAATGGCTTCCGAGATAAAATTGGTCAAAGTTTACAAATTTCATGTACCCCCCGCCTTGTATAAATAAATTGTGTAAGAATTTTTTTTTATTTTGTGTATGCGTGTTATGACTTCTTAAACACGAATCCGTTAAAAAAAAACACTTTGATCTGTTATGGTTTTCGAGTTAAAATTCACGTAAGTTTGAAAAAAGTTTGAAATTTCTCTGGGCTAGCAACCCAGGTGTTGAATATATTATGGACTGATTGGTGATATAATGTAATAATAAACTAGTAAAGGTGTTATCTTCGGCCAGGCTGAAACTCACATACCCTACACTACATTAAAAGTACTTTTTAAATGAATGTTAAAAAAATGTTGAGGAGGTTGAATAAGTCGAAAATAATGTAAAAAGGTTCAAAAATGTTGGAAAGTGTTGGAAAAACTGAAAATGTCAAAAGAATATGGGAAATGTTGAAAAAAATAGAATAGAAATGAAAAACACGAAATATTTCACGCCTACTCCTACAATTCCGCCCACTTTTGTTTCAATAAATGATATTCGTGATAAACATGATCAAACCAAATTTTAGCACAAAAGCTTGTATAGTTTGCGATATGTGCCGTAATTATTCCTAAAATTTAGGGCGGTGACAGACCCACTGGTGCAATCCACTCCGATTTTGATCCAGAAATAGCTTTTTATAAAAAAACTTCTTACACCAAATTTCAGTATGATTGCTCATATATTTCGATAATTATGCCACTTAAGGTATTTGAATTGTATGGGAGGTGCCACGCCCACTGTTAATATTTCGCCAGCTTTTGATTCATATATACCTATTACCCAGTAAACCACTTACATCAAATTCCAGATCGATTGCTCCAATAGTTCACTTATAATAGCACTTACAACTTTATGTGAATGAGAGAGGTGCCACGCCCACTGATGCAATCTTGTGAAGTTTCATTTAATTCTGAAGCTTATAGTAACCAACACCTCTACACAAAATTTTATGAAGATTACTCTCATAGCACACTATCCATAGCATTAAACGTATTTCGCTTATATGGGAAGTGCCACACCCACCGGCGCGATTGTGCCAACATTTTGCAAGAAAACATCTTTTAGCAAGTGTATCCGCCATCTTAAATTTCATAACGATTGCGTTGTTACTACTCTTTTTATAACGTTTATAAATATTGTAGGCTATGCCACGCCCTTAAAATAAATTTTTCAGTATATTGACGTGGTTTGTATTGTTGACTACTTTCAGTGGTATCATCCCTAAAATTTTAATGAAAATCGTATGTGCCAATCTGGAGTTATACGAAATCCAATTTTTTTAACTGTTAAGAAATGCCACGCTCACTTTTACAATTCCACCCACTTTATGCGCAATTCAAAATTCGCAGGATCTGTATCCGTGTACCAAATTTCATCACAATAACTTACACAGTTTACGAGCAATGGCGTCATAAAACTTATAATTTAGGGCTGTGCCATACCTCTTTAAGAGCCTTTGCAAACTTAAGACCTTGCCTAATCTTAATGTTGTTCTCATATTCACCAAATCACCAAGTTTCATCAAAATCGCAGCAACTTTTTTTCAAAATGGACTTGGGTATATTTACATAGAGTATGGGCGGAAGGCGTGTCTGTGAACCGATTTCGCCCATTTTTATATGCTAGCAGCTTGCAAGAAGATGTGAGCTGTGTGCCAAATTTCATTGAATTAGCTTGCTTAGTTTTTGCGTAAACCTGATTTCAACAGACAGACACACAGACAGACAGACAGACAGACACACAGACAGACAGACGGACACAGCTATATCGACTCAGGTGGTGATGCTGATCAAGAATATATATACTTTTCCATACCTGCCACGCCCCCTTCTATGCGTTACAAACGGAATGACAAAGTGAATATACCCTCTGTGTAGGGTATTAAAATAAATAGAAAAATTTTTGCACAATTTATTTATACAAGGAGGGGAAGCCATAAGAGACTGATTTTTTTTTTAGATTCGATTTCAGGGGGTAAAACTCCATGCTCCTAAATAGAAAAAAAAAATTTGGAGCATTGTCACTGAAGTTAAAATGCTCCAAAAATTTTAGCCCTCCCAAAAAAAGTTTTTTTTTCTTAAGTAGTATACTTAATTACAATAAATACGAAGCAATTTAAAAACAAAAACAATAAATAAAAAAATAAATAAAACAATAAAAAATCAATAAACATTAACTTATTGGCACTGCCCGATTGCTACTGGGTACTTTAAAAAGTAATTGCGTCGAACTGTGTTTTTAAACAAATAAATCATATAAAATCTAAGTCATGTCAAATACTAAATTATATTTACATTTTTTTTGATTTCTTAGGAGCGGCTCACTAGTCATGGAAGTTTAGGATTATCAAGTAGCAGTCCTGCCTACACTACACATACAGGGGGTCATAGTGGAAGAGGCGGGCCGGGTTCAGGACATGGAGGGCATAGTGGTTCGCATGGCTCTGCTGCTACAATGCATCATCAATCATTACAATCCGATTTCCAGCCACCATATTTCCCGCCGCCGTTTCATCATTCTACACAAAGCCCGCCACAACAACAGGTAATAATTTTACTAAACTCATAACAAGTTATATATTAAGGTGAACATTTCAATCAATAATAAAATTGTGAAACGTGTTAACCATAAGACTTATTTCAAAAGTATCCATGAAGAATGTAATTGCAAAAGTGAGTTACTTACGAAATTCAAGAATACTAGATCCAACAACCTATTGTTTGACCTAGTTCTCAATAGATAGCACTACTGCGGTACAACTGAGAAGTAGAAAAGTTATTTTCTGAGTATTTATGTATGTCTGAGTTTTTATTAAAAATCTTCTTTTTTTTCGAAATATTGAAAGTATTAATAGCCTATCTGCAATAAGGGCTGGAACAGTCATAATCTGATATTTGAAGCATGTAACTTCAATGTGAGTAAAAATTGTATGGGAGGAGAGGTCTATCATGAACACCCTCTGAGATGCAGGGCGTTTAACGAAATTCTTTTAGAGTATATAGTACTTCAAAAAAAAGATTATCCAAAGATTATTTGAGTTTGAGCAATAAAATAAATGAGTTTTATTAGATAACTAACTCACATATTTTTCAGGGTACCCTTATTGACAGCTATGTTTTCAGGATCGCTTGTTACTTGCGCTTGCTTGCACTTAAAGTAGTTTGTAAATATGAAAAAAAGTAACAAGTAAAAGTAACAAGCGATCTTTTTCCTTCCATCCTATTGGAAGTGCCAAGCAAACTTAACAACTCCTCTCATATTTAGAAAGCTTTATCATTATATATGCTGAAAGAAAACATTATGTGAGTCAAGCACGGCCTGCTTTTCTTGAAATTTAATGAGTTTGATATAAGTGCACAAAGTAAAGTGGCCAGAATCTAATGAGAACCAAAACACTAAAGTGATCACTTTAAAGAAGATTTAAAAAAAAATGTAATGGAATTTAAAAAAAAAAACCGACTAGGTGACACAATTAGTTGCGTACATTTGACAATGATGTAGAAATCATAAATTAACTTGTTAATATCCAAGCAAATGTATTAAAATTTCTTATTTGGGCTCTAGCTAGCACATGGAGCACTGGAGAGATATTAAAAGGCGCTTAATTTCCTTCCTTAAACTGTTTATCAAAAATATTAGGCTCTTGTTAAGAGGTGCTACACTGAGGAAATACGAGTAAATGCATATTTCACATAGAGCAATCAAATATTTATATGAACCAAACATATTGTATTTGGATTAAATTAGTGGTAAGTGTTGGTTGAAACATTTCATGTTTAACTCAATCAAATATTTAATTACTCTATATGAAATATACGTTTGTCTTATTCAATCATATTGTTATCTCAGTGTAAGAAAAATGATTGATATGGCATGCGCAACAGAATTATTCCATTGAGTAAAATTACCAAAAGCATAGGTCAAAGTTAGGTCTGATGGCAATAAATTCGATATTTTGATGTTGGCTTACCCTTTTTTATATTGTTTCTTAAACTTCTTATTGTATTTGATATCAGATATCAAAAATCATTTTGGAAAAGAAGCCCATAAAAAAAATTTTTGAATTTTTAAAATTGGAATTAGTAACACTGTGTGCAATGCAATTGAAGGAACATTGGCTTTTGTCACCAAAGTGTAATTTAGTGTCACTGTCCTTAAATTTACTATAGAATTAAATATATTGGTTAATGACGCGATCACAAACACTCCTTTACAACTTTTCAAGTTCAAAATTAATTTACTTCATAGAATTTAGGCCAAATTTTATCGAAATTCAATCAAACTCTATATTTTGGAGGTTTCAAAAAACCAGTTTTCAAAGAAATAATAAGACTCAAATAACTGATTTTCGTCACAAAAATTTTTTGAAACTCATTTTAATGGATGCCATGAAAACAGGATTACCAAGCCGTAGTGAAGCAATTCCCGGCTAGAATCTCAAAAGTTCGTGTTTGTAGTTTACTAAGATTTTTCGCATGAGGCGCAATTATCGGCGCCTATTACCTCCTATAAGCCAGTTCGTTATATTTCATGTTACGGTGATAATAACTCTGACAATTATTTGTACAAGTACAAGTATTTAGAAGTACAGTGTATCAGAATTTTTTGAAAAATTTTTGTTTTGTAAATACAGTCCTGTCTGGATATAGTGAACTAATTATTGCAAAGCCTGTTCACAACATCCATGTTGTTCACTATATTAAGGTTGACCTTTTTTTAAAAAACTCGTTTCATTTGCTCAAAATACACTTTTGTATACGTAAATGAGTTAATTAGAATAAATTTGTGGGAAAATAGAAATGTAAGTACATATATTAATTGAAAGAATTCACGAATAGATGTTTGCTTCTTGCGTTCAGAAATTGACTTTTGGACTATTTAGAGTGCTCCATCTAAAAATTTTGGTGTTCACTATATCAAAGTGTTCACGATATAGGGTGTTCACTATATCCAGGCACGACTGTATCCTCATATGAATTTTCGATAATTGGCTGGATTTTCTCAAATCTTCTCTTGTCGAATTGTTTTATTTATATACTTTATAGCCTTAGCCTTCGAAGTGTATTAAAAAATATATTTTTACTGTCAAGAAATGAGAAATAATTACAATATAATTGTTTAAATAGTTCTAACATGCTATTCCCCCAATAAGAATTAATTTGAAAAAATAACACTATGTTATTTATTCTTTTATCTACAAAATCCATTTTACAAAAAAGTGAAGTTTCTATTAGGTTGGAAGTTATTAAATATTTTCGTGCGCAAGTCACAAAACGCACAAGGAATCTAAGTGTGCGACGCACAGTGGATGGGTTTATATGGAACGGTGGGCATGTATAGTAATAATTGCGCTAGACTCGTGAAATTTGGTTCAGATGCTTTTAAGATAAAAACAACAAAAATTTGTGAATGTGAAAAAATAGGCTTACGGATACGCCTACCTCTTATACAAAGGTGGGATGTGATTGAGACATTTTCTTCAAAATGGGTATCAATTTCCATTAAGTTAGCAATGCTGATTTTAAAAATGTTAAAAATGTTGCGATATCTTTTATAGTTTATAAGTAATTGGAGAAAAATAGTTTCAAAAGCTTATCTGTTTTTTGTCCAAATTCAAGCAATTTTCGTCACACTCAAAGCATTTACATTTGATAAAATTCTTGTAAAGCGTTGCAAAATGTGAAGAAATAAAAATATTTTTTCCTTCAAATGTTGCAGTAGATAAAATATCATACAAAAAAAAACGCAGCTGAAAAATTGCAGCTGAAACTTAGCATTTTGCTTAACCATACTTTATTACTTAACATATGTATAAAAAAAATTCGAAACAATTTAGAAAGTCCGGGGACATATTTTTTTACTGTCAAAGTTTGCAAAATTACTCAATTATGACTTTTTAAGCCCTAATTTAATTTTTTTGTAAAACACAAAGCCTTAAGCAAACATTTTTTGAAAATGGCTTCTTGCCAATATGTAATTTTGGTAAATTTCGAAACAACAAATTAATAAGAGCATTTTGTAACAGTCAATATATTTAGTTCCTTCTAAAACTATATTAGGAAAAACTAGAAAAAAAAAATTGCTGAAAAATACAGCTGAAACCTTGAAATTATATAAAAAAAATTCCGAAATCCGGTTATATTTGCGATAAAAGAACAATAAATAAATTTTCATAAAGTGGAAACAATTATATTTTCGCCAAAATGCTACAGTATTGCATTTGTTTGTTTCAAACAACTTAACTAGAGCGTAGAGTAACTGTTGGATATACTTTTATAGAAAGTTTTATAGAACATTTTTGGTATACAAAGTTCAACTTTGAGCCCACTGTGTCACTAAACTTAAATCAAATTTAAATTTTTTATGGTTTTTTATCATTCCCTAAGTATTTTCTGACGATTGTCTTAAAACATTTTTCAGTCTATAGCACTTTCATTTTATCCTATGTCGAAACAAAGTCTGAGATCTCTAACGCACGCACCCTGGTGCCAAATTGAGTTTCCAACAAATTGTTGAAGCCGGAATTAAAAACAACGATTTTCGTTTTATTAGTCAAAGGCCAAAAAAAATTATATTACTGAAATATTGTTTAGTTCAAAAATCGCGCTAATCTTGTCAACAATGAACGATTTTTTTTTAACTAAAGCTTACTTAAATATTAATAAGTCTTTGGAGTCCGAATTCAAAAAAAAATTTCATTAAAAGTGAAAAGAAGAAAACAAAATTTTACCAACGCATAGTTTTTTTGTTCAATAATGTTTAAATTCCGATCTAATAGGGACCCCACTTTTTCGAAAAATGTGTTATATAGATAAAAGGTAAAAAAATAAAATGAATTTTTAAATTAATATCAGTTGGGAGGACCGCATGTTAGAATTATTTAAATAATTGGAAATTCATGTGTGAATATTTTGGAATAAAAAATTTTTTTCAGCAAAATCCTGATATATTTACTTGTCAACTAAATTTGTTGAAATATGCAAGAAAAAATTTTAATCACATTTGTAGAAGTCGAATTTTTTTTTCCTAAAATCCGTGCGGTTTGTGAAAGAATGACCCATATAAGGGTGTTTATTCTGACAACTTTGTAAATTATTTTTAATTCTCTACCTATGTTTTAGTAACGGGTTCAAAAAAAACTCTAACAAACTTTAGCTCCCTAGGTCAAACCTGTAAACGGCACGAATAATGTTTGTGTCCGATTTTATTGAAATTTTATAAAAAAATCCAACTCTCTAAAACGTGGAAAAAAATAACATTCAGCGTCAAGATATAGAGCTCTTTATGTAGTTTAGTCGTAAGGGAGGTGTCACACGTTGTTTTCAAACTGCGCACACTTTTTTCGTGTCGCTGAAAATGCGAACAATATTTATCCGAAGGAGTATTTTTTACGTGCCCATAAACCTCTGTCTTAGCATTGGACCTAAACAAAAATGTACCAAAATTTCAGGTTCCTAGATCAGACCTGTGTACTGCGTATCTGTTTTCCACATAAAATTATTGAATAAACTCATGCGTTACATAATATTCATTACTTAAAATTAGTTAGTTAAGATAAGTTACGATAAAAATTTGCTTATCAGTTATCAAACATAATCTAACATTAATTAGATACCTGCCTACTTACAGAATCACGGGGCTCTTGAATATTTAGGAACTGATCCGTATGGACAACCTTTATCATCACTACATCATGCCCCGCTGCATCATTACAATCAGTTAGCTGGCCTAAGGTCAACTCAAGATCAACTTGGTATTCACAGATCTCATAGAGAAGCTGAATTACAAGGACATGTGGTAAGTAAAAGTATTTACATAATTTCTTTAAGTTTGTATATGTTATCGGCCAAACTAGATTTTTGGATAATTCAGTTTTTCCTAGGCCCAACTAGGCCTGGATATCGACACTTGATATGTTTTTCAAACTTTTCATTCGGACAAGGTCTTTTTCAATATTTTACTGCATATGAGTATACCTAAGGTATCATTTCACTTATTCGATATGATTAAAGCCTTTCAGACAAAAATACTATAGTTATATATCAATTGAAATTTATTAGATGTTCTCGATTATATTGCTGTGTTGTCGCATCTCTCTATAACTTTTGAAAACAAACACCCTGTATTTACTTCCATAAGGATTTAAGACTCACTACAAAGAGTTAGTCTAAGCCAGTGTAAGGCAAACCTACACAGATGCATGTTAATATGTGTGTGGAACGTAATCGACTCACGCCGAATCGTATTTCGCAGCGTACGCAACGAGTATACAAATACTCAGCCTCTGCTTGAATTCTGCCGCAGTTGCCCGCGGAAGGCAGAATGCCTTACACTGGCCTAAAGACTACGTTGCTTGAAGCATACACTGGGCACTCACAAAGGAAGTGGAAAACCGTCTTTAGGAGCGTTCAAGTATTACGTAGCGCAATTTTTGAAGATTTTTGACCCTCCCGCCCCACATGTAACGCGACGTAACGATATTCTCTACCTCCCTTTCCCCTCTTTAACCATGTTTACCTACATAAGTCAAAATTTTGTAGCGCAAAGTACCGAAAAGTCGCTAAAATACCTTTGTTCTGTTTTAATCGCTTTTGCGGTAGTAATAAATAAAACAAGAGATTTCTAAACTCTCTCGATGAGTACTTTAATTTGATATATCATTAATTGCTGTAGATAATCTAGAGCTTGTCAACTTTTATAATTTTAATAAAACGTTTTTGCTGTAGCTATTCAATAAACATAAAAAGAAAGCGTTTCACTATACGCACCTAATTTTAAATCACCCCTGCTAAAGAAGTTTCACTTCAAAAACAATGTTACGTAACGCGTTGTTCGAACCTTCTCCCGCCCATGTAACGCATCGTAACGTTTTACAAGACCTCCGCCCCCTTTTCTATTTCTGAGTCGTTATAGAGCGAACAATTTCAATCCAGCTATAATTACCAGGAAATCATGGGAAGAGGTAGTTGGTGAACGTATGAACTATTTGGATTTCCTGAAAACTAATTCTTTTCGTGGGTTCGTACTTTTTGGAGCCATTCTGCTTACGAAATATAAAGAGATTAAAGTTAAGGAAGCGTTTCGGTAGCGGTAATCTAAACTTTGTTGTAAAACTTATGTTTATAAACAAGGAAATCTCTTACCTTTAGTCATACAAACTTTCTCAATACCGAAATTCTGTAGATTGAAATTGGTTGGAAGATATTGCATTGTAAGGTGACCCAAAAATATTAAGTGTATCAACGAAATTATCCTTGAGCTTATATTCCATGATTATCAAAACAAAAAGGGTGTCTCAAAATTCACTCCGTAGTTGTAACTGACAAGCAAATTGCGCAAAATTAAAATCTTACGTGAATTTTGGTACACCCTTTACTTAATGCGTGTTTGTTGGAACACCCTTTGCATACTTGGCGTAACGCCCATCAAGGAAGATACCCAGAAACTTATTACTTTATTTAATTGAAAGATTAATCCCATCTAAAATTGGGAATCTAAGGAGGTGTATCACGGTGGGCTTTGACCAAGCTTAAATGCATTGGTAAAATTAACTTGAATGAAGAAATATTTAGAGTGGACATACATACATATGTATGTACTGCATCAAGAGGAAAAAAGTCCCCTGAACTTTTTTTGAATTTCATATATATTAGTGTTGTTAATGATATTACATATTTGACGGCTTTCTTTTTAAATGTCTTAAGCCAAAAATTGAACATAACCGATTGACCTCAAACTTGGGCAAAGTCTTGTCCTATTGCATGGTAATTATATGCCAAAATATTTTTCTGTTTCTTTAAAAATTGGCTGAAGTAAGGGGATGATAATTTGAGATTTTTGGTTGACACTCTCTGTTTGCTTTTTTTATATTGTAGAAAGAATGCTGAAGTTGAAGGTGAATGTGCGGTTTCGCGAAAAATAAAATAATTCCCTCCCTGGAGCTTAAACTATTTAAAGTGAAAAATCTCAGCTTCTTTCTAGAATATCGAATGAATAATCAAAACTATCCATCTTCAAAAAAAGCTACATGTATTTTTGACAAAGGGTGAAATTTTAAAATTTCGACCAAGCCAAATGCCGTTAAAGTTTTTACAGTCCAGTTACAGCCCCCGACCACCTACTTGATTGAAATTCGGGATGTAGTGCAGTATTCAAAATATTTTAATGTTTGCAGGGTTGCCAAGTGGCTGATTTTGACGCGACCAGGCCGTTGATTGCATGCCAAAATCATAGGCGGCGTATGAATTGGAAAATTTTGCAAAAAGCCGTTAATTGGAGGTAAAAGAAATTAATGGTCGTTAATTGAAGGTCAAATTATTTTTATACAAGGAAACAAAAATAAAAAAGGTCACACATTTTGTGCAAAAAAATAAGATACATTGTAAAAGTTATGAAATATTGCTGTGGAAGTCCGTTAATTCACCATTTACAACTTGGCAACCCTGAATGATTTTTTTTGTTAAATTACCTATGCGTAGTATTATTTAAAAATACTAATATTTAAAAAATTGCTCGGTGTTTTTTTTTTCTTTTGTCATATATTGACTGTGAATATTCCCAATTAAGTCTTTTCTTGTAACTCGTACTTATATTTAAACGTTAAAGCCCACCACGGTATCTTATGCCTATTTGACAAATCCGTAAGCTCTATTTTATTAGCATTAACCTTAAACTTGTAAGCTTGTGAACTTGTAGATAGCTCAATGGACTTAAGAGCAAGTGACATAATGTGACTAAAAATCTTATAGTCCGGATATGCAATTACTCGTATATGCTCTTTCTCTCGATTTATCCTGAGGTAGCTTTATCTTGTGGAATTCTTTAAAAAAATTTTTCTAGATATTGTACAATTACTAATATCTGATTGAATGGTTCTATTAAACAAAATCTTTTTTATCAGTACCCTAAGACGAATCTCAGCATTTATACGACATATGCCAGCATTTAGAGCTCATGGAAGAAATACGTTTTCAATATAAAAAAGACGCAATTGCATATTCTATTTGTGTAATGATTTTTCATTTTGTTTTGTTGCGAGATCAAAGTTTATGACTGCCGCTAGAATATATTTAACAACTTCCGATCTAATTGAGACCCCACTTTTTCGAAAAATAGTTTTGCAGATAAAAGAATAAAGAACGAAATGATATTTCTTCTAATTAATTCTAGTTGGAAGATTAACAAGTTAAAAACTATTTAAACTATTAAATTGTTATTATTTTTCATTTGTTGATAGTAAACTTTTTTTTTAAACAAATCCGACAGGGAGAGGATAAGAAAAATTTCAGCAAATTAGCGAAAATTCATGTGTGAATATTTTGAGAAAAAAAATTTTTCAGCAAAATCCTGACACACGCGTCAGATAATTTTATGTACAAATATTAGTTATAAAATGTTCGGACGATTCTAAAATGGCAAGTTTAAATTGGTGTGCAGTTTGTAAAAAAATGACCTATATATTCTGTATATTTATATTTCTGTCAAATCATGTCATTATAAGAAGAAGTAGTAAAGATTTTCGTAGCTGGAGGGAGGCACAGACCCATTCCAGCGGAAATTTCGAGTTAACCCAATACATATAAGAAGTTTGAATGTTTTTAATGAGACGTGTAAGAAGAAACATTTCATGTGACAAAGGGTAAAGTTTATTGCTTCACATTCTCGTCACAATAACTACTTATTTAAGGTATTGATTAAATTTTAAAAACAAATACCTATGACTTTAATTAACTATATTAGTAGTATCAATCCAAGTGATATCAATGGCAAAACAAAAACTATTGACATTTCAGTTATTTATTTTGAAAAAGTGCATATGTACATATACAAAAAAGCTTTCTAATTATTACGCAAGAAATATTGTTTTTAAATATTAAACAATGGCATTAACTGTAGCAAGCAACCCTTTGTAAGGGAATGGAAAAGAAACCATCCTGAAATGTTAAACAGCATAACTAAATCTACTGCAATGTTTGCGAATTCCACGCATATCAAAATTATATTAACAACAAAAAATAAAATTCTTGCAGAAATTGTTGAAATTATTCTTGGGATAAACTCAGCTTGGAAGTTACGATGCAAGAAACATTCTTGCCAGCTTCTTAGTAAAAAGACCGAAAAGCCCAAGAAGGCAGCCTTACATAGTATGGCAGTTTTGTGGGACAGGGTGTTTTGAGCACATAAATAAGTTGCAGCTTATCTTTTCTTGAAGCATTATCATATTTGTAAAATTCAAATTTTAATTACCCTGTTTAATCAGCTAAGGGTTCAGTGGAGACACAAAAATTCATATAATCCCTCCCCTATTTTACTATGGCTATACTTTTAAAAATATTTTAACATTTCTCATTGAAACTTATGTTATGTGTACTTTATAAGCGTTTTTTGTATATTAAGGCAATATATAGACATAAGAAAATAAAGGCATGTGAATACGTATATAAATGTTTCATTGGGAGACTATTGCTTGGTTTTCAAAATAGTTAGTCAATTATCTCACTCAATTTAGTCGTATAGAAAATCAATGAAGGCATTCAGAACCAACCTGATGAAGAAATGCCCTGGCAAGCTAAAATAATTCATGTATTGTATATGCATTTTTGATGTTATAACTTTTCAGAACACCAAGATTATTTAAACTTTCGTACTGTACACTCGTTATGACGCAGCTGCAGGTTTTTTGCGTACTGTCAAGTGAAATCGTTACAAGAATAAAAAAAGCAAGTGGGTGCGAAAACACTCGGCGTGCTGTGTCAAGTCAAAGAATTGTTGAAAAAGTCAAAAAATATTGAAAAGTCAAAAATATTTAAAAAGAAGGGTCTGAACAATCCCTTAGTGAAGACGGGGGTCTTCTAGCGAAACTTAAAACATTTTGCAAAATTTGTGAAATGTAAAACGGTTTGCCGAATATATGGCAACGTTTAAGTTTGTTCAAAATATTAAAGGTATTAAAAGGAAATACTGCTTTCATATATCAACTGTATAGGATAATTTCCTTAGAGATATTTTATGGATATTGTGGCCGCTCATGGAACCATGGAACGTTTAACTTTTTTTTTTAGAATTTTACTAAATTTACTAAAATTTCAAGTAAAAATTCACATGATTTTTTGCAATTAAGAAGTGAATTGGCCGCCTAGACTATGTGATATCACACTTTTAAACTTTTCCTTTGAAGCTACGTAAAGTTCACAATCTACATGCATAATACGGTTACGATTGAGGATTTGAAAGCCAAAATTCCTAGTGTAATAAATAACACTACCCAATAAAATTTCGATTTTTGATTTTTTGTTATTTTTGAAAAAGGTATCTCTTTATGAACCACCCCATATTATATATTTAAAAACAAAACATACCAATAGAAAGAAGACGCCTAAATATTGGTCGAAGACACACGGCTCGTACGAGAACATCGCTCGCAAAACAATGAAAATACTAGAAATCAGATGGCAATGTTACGTACACATGAAAGTCCGCGCTTCCACGCGCCTTATCACTGACGCGGCCATTGCTCGGTCTCCTTGCCCTACTTCTCATCGCTTCAACTTCGTCGCCTGAGTTCTCTTTTGCTCCATACGTCACTTATTGACATTTTGACTTAAGACTTGTTCTATAGTCGCAATACATCTATGTTTTTTAGTTTCTGGGCTATGCAGTGTCCACTTTGCTTCATTAGCCATTTCATTTCTTTCATTTTTTTTATATATTATTTGCTGCAAAATCCAAACATTGGCTTTTGGAGCAAGTTATATATGAAAAAATATTTTTTTTTTTGTAATTAACTTGCTCCATATACTTAAAATTTGCATATATATTTAGTTAAAAACTGAGCAGATATTATTTGCTCCATTGCAATATTTCCCAAATTCAGGCTTCCTCCATATAGTACATGGGAAAAATAAAATTGTCATTGATTTGTATTGTATGGAGCAAACTGCCAACTATGACTAATCAGATAAAATATCATATTTATATCTGTTAAATTCAAATTTTGATGGTACTTTGTCGGAGAAATTTTTTTCTTTTAAGGCTTAAACTTTTTTTTTCGATTTTCTCGGAATACACGTATGGAGCAAAAGACAATTCAAGCGATGAATCGTTTTCGCTGTGTATGGAAATTTCATTTAAAGGCAGTATATAATAAGACACTATTAACAAACCCAAAAATAAACTCCGCAAATCGCGTGTTCGGTACAACGTAAGAAGCACTGAAGTGTCTAAGATTTTTGGAACTGTGCAAGAAACTTTTGACTTTTGTATATCTGTTTCCTTTTTAATGTTATTAGACCAAAACTGGAACTTTATTTGTTTTTTTAATGTGGAGATTCAAAACATTTTGGAGCTGCTGACTCATTTTCATTGACGTGCATTGAATGTTTTGATATTAATTGGAAGAACCTCGATATAGCGTATTTCCATATAGTTACAGTACTGCTTCGTAATGGTATTTATCGTTTGAGTTGATCGTCGAGATTTGTTTTGAACACCCATTATCTTTGACAGGGACTTTGTTTGAACTTATTTAGCTAGTTATCCGTCTAGGTCGTTGATTCTCAACTTCTACGGAAACTTTGAATTAACTTCTCAACTTATTTATATATCTTTCTAGGCACAACTTTCCCATGGATTTCCTTACACAGACAGGAGAGCTGATTACGGTGGTGCAATAACAGGTGCAACAGGACATGGCGGTCGACTTACACATGATCATGATCCCTTAGCTTTACACCAAGCCTTGCAGAATGCAGTTGACGATGGACAGAATCCTGGAATGGATGATAACGTTGCTTTCATGTCAGACTTACCGTTGATAAAAAGTAAGTTTACTACTGGTATGTAATATACATTGTGCATTTTTATAATTTAATTTTTAATTAGTTTAGAAAAATTGTAGTGGACGTAGGCATTAGGATGAGTCCAATCAAACAATTACCGAACTGCATTATTCGTCGATTTAGGGCCATTTTCTAGGACGGCCTATGTCGTGCCGTTGTTTATTAAGACGCAACAATTACACTTAGCATTCAAGAGACACACAGAATAAAAATTATATCAAGGGGTCTTTGAGCTCGCCAAAAATTAAATTCCCTACACCACATTAAATCCTTAACTACCTTAAATTTTTATTAAAATAAGTATTCTTCACCACGCCTTTTAAAGTTATTGCTTGTATGGGAGGTGCCACACCCAATTTTTATCTGATCTAAGCCAAACCATTTTTTTTATATGTTTGAAATTTGGTTTCATAGCATTAAATAATTCTTTTAGTATAGTGCTTTGAAGTCTTTGCTTGTATAGAAGATGCCACGCCCTTTTATCGAAATTTATCAACTTTTTGTCCAGAGACTGTTTAAGTTATTGCTAGTATTTGTGAAAAATTTTGTTAATTACCTTAGATAATTCTATCAATTGAAATGTGCTATTTGCATGGGCCGTAGGTATATCCTTGAACCGATTTTGTCATTTTCGATCCCAAAAACCTCGTTTAAGAGTATAGACTGTAAACTAAATTTCACAGACAGACATACATACGGACAGACACACGGACCGACAGACGGACAAACAGACGGACAGACAGACGGACATGGCTAAATCGACTCAGGTGGTGGTGCTGATCAAGACTATACATACTTATATACTTTTCATACCTTGCATGCCCCCTTCTATGCATTACAAACGGAATGGCAAGGTAAAAAAACGCTGACTCTAGGGTATAACCAGTATCCGTTATCTATTGTGATTGCAAAAGTTATATAAACGGCCGTTTACCTATGGCAACTAGAAACTTGCCTTAGATAAGAGCAAAAATCCGATCATTTAATAGAAATTATGAAACTGATTGATATCAAAATGATTTCATAAGTTTCATCTCTTAGATTACTTTCAACTCAATAAGGTAAAATAAAAAATAAAAAACAAAAGAAAAGGTTTTGGATCAGCCAGATCGTTTGTATGGTGTTATTTTTCAATGTTTGTGAGGTGGTAAATAACACACCTGGATTGTCAGCAGACGACAAAGAAACTTTTTGGTTGTGTGAAATTCGTGCTACAGCATTTTGTAACATAATGCGAGCCGAACGTTCTAATTGGCGGGATTACTGTAAAATGAAACCCATGCACCAGCCCCTGAACCCTTATGATTGCACTCATTGAGTAGGGCTGATTGTCACACTTTTGTTGTTGTATTTGTTAGTTTTGTTATCCCTCCAATTTATGAATTCATTTTCTGTTTTTTACTTATTTTGTTTGCTGACTATTTACTTATAATTTTAGGCATGAAAAGTGGGAAGGATGTCGGAAATATCGGTTCAGGTTCGCCGAGTGAAGTATTTTGCGCTGTGCCTGGTCGACTGAGTCTGCTATCAAGCACTTCAAAATACAAAGTGACGATTGCGGAAGTACAGCGTCGATTGTCGCCGCCAGAGTGTTTGAATGCATCTTTACTAGGCGGTGTCCTTCGAAGGTTCGTATAAATGATTATGTTGTAGTTGGATTTGTTGTTGGCGTAACATCACGTACTATGTAGTTGTCAAAGTTTTTTATTAAAATTTAAAAACTTCGTGTATATGTGTTTGTATCTTGTTGTATTCATTTTAGAGCAAAAAGCAAAAATGGCGGACGATTGCTTCGTGAGAAATTGGAAAAAATCGGTTTGAATTTGCCTGCGGGGCGTCGAAAGGCTGCCAATGTGACCTTGCTTACTTCATTGGTGGAAGGAGAGGCAACACATTTAGCAAAAGACTTCCACTTTGTATGTGAAACCGAGTTCCCTGCAAGACAACTTGCCGAATATATCGTAAGGCATCAAACTGAGCCGCAGGAATCATACCGAAGGAAAGAACTTTTGTTACATTCGCAACAGGTAAGTTATATTGATTATGCTTAAGTTTCCAAAATTTTTGAAATTTATTGCTAAGCTATAAAACGTTAGGGCTTTTTTATTTACTTTATGTCACCAAGGATCCTTAATATTAAGAATCTGTATTGTCTCTTAAAATGTTCCGATCAAAAAAATGGCCAGCAAAATGCATATATATATTTGTCACATATATGTATTTAGTAACACCATACATTTTCAGTTGTCGTAAAAACAAATTAAGAAAAATATTCAAAAATAAACGTTTCGAGAAGATAAAAACTAGCCTGTGCATTCACTTACATAATTTAGATGTCCTTACTTATATTTGAAATGTTTTAACACACGCTATTTCAATTATTATATTTTTAGATTACAAAGGAACTGATGCAAGTCCTTAGCCAAGATCGAACAACGCAGTATGGCACAAGATCACAACATTTGCTTGAACCCTCCATGCAACGTCATCTTACACATTTTTCACTTATTACACATGGATTTGGATCACCTGCCATTATGGCAGTTTTACATGCCTTTCAGGTAATACACATACATACATATTCAACAAATATTTTGCTACTAAAAACAAATAAAAATTTGTCAAGAAACAACAGCAAGTCCTTGGAAATGCGATAGTTCAAATGTTCTTAAAACTTTCGTTCAAAAATATTTCGACTTTTTTTTCGCTTAGAGCAACTTAGTGGAGGGTTTGAGAACAGTGAGCTCAAGTTATTTATACTTTCTATTTATAAGTACATTTTAAAAAAAACATACCGCATATGTAGTTCCCTTATTAGAATATATCGATCTTTTGCTGAAAGATAGTCAGAAATTGAGTTAGCCGCAAAATTATGAAAATATTGACTTTTTCCAATTTTTTTTTTTTTTTTTGATCGCAGAAAACTCATACTTTAGATAGAGAGTTAAAATATTTGCTTAAGAAAAAGCATAAAAGATATTATTTACAGTAATTGTTAGATATATTTATCCATCATCATCATTTTTGAAAATAGGATGAAAAATCTGTACATAAACCTTTTCTCAAATCCTATGTACCTTAATTGCTGTTAAACACGGTACCAGCGTCATAACGCAATTAGACTACAACAGCCCCAAAACGGCTGGTGTTATATTGATTCCAATGTAATGTATAGTGAAACAGTACTGGTTCCAATGTGATGCATAAAATGCCAATTGATGAAAACGTTAGACATCAACACATTTTCTAAATCCATCGTATAACTGGTGTAAAGGTAATGCATACAGACACAATAGTTCCCATACTGGTGAAGAGGTATTGCATACGGGAGTGATGGTCTCTTCCTTGGACATCACATCAATATTGAAAATACGCCAGTTCAGAACATTTAAAAGGCAAACTCTTCTTGGAATTAGTTCAGGACTATTCTTATGTGTCAGATTAACAGCAGAGTTATTTCAGAAATATTTTCAAAGCCACAACTTTTACCCAGAGGTACAAGTCATATATCAAACACTAGAAGCTATATAGGAAGGGCTACCATACATCCTTGAATTGGAGCCTCGGATACTTTTGCATCCTTTATATCCTATATACATATCCTCAATTCGAGTTTATTTGTAAGTGTTCTTTAATTTAGATAGTGAAAAAGAGAGTATCTTTTTTTACTCAACAGCCCTAGAAACGTAATCGGAGTGAAGTAAATTGTTTCTCAACGTTGTCTCTTAGTCATCTGGTAACACTACGTAAAGCTCAAAACATTTGTAGCGACTGTAGACCAAGATCGCTGAAGAAACAATATGTAGCTCTCGCTTGAAAAATATTTTTAGCACCTCAATTCTTACCAATACCGTTAAATTATATGAAGGTTCAAAATACTTACGTCAAAAGGACTATGTTTGAATGTAAGCGAAATATCCGCTTCTTAATTTTCTATATATTTTTTCGAGCTTTATTCAAATTAGCACTACATTGAGCTTTCTAGCTGTGGTAATAAAATACACTTTTTCAGTAAAATATGAAAAATTAAAGTGCTATGAAGTTCAAAAGCTTGTTTTGAAGTTTCAAAACACTTCCATCCTCATCGTTGTGCCAGAATAATTAAGTGATTTTCGTCCATTCGAAACTTGCATACCACGTCTCAAAGGCTCATCCATTAAAGTGTTACTTTTTAAAGAAAAAAACATGCGAAAATTATTATTTTAAATTTTTTTCAGAATTTAATCTTTCCAAAATATTTTAATTGTTCAACGATATATATTGATTTCAACGTTTACCTTATTTTTCTTACAGACATTCTTAAACGAATCACTAAATTATTTAGATAAGCTATACCCATCAAATGGAGGTGGTATGGTGTCATCGTCGCTTGATAAAAATAAACTTGATAATGATAAAAAATGATAATTCGATAAGTTTGCATTTTGTAATTATGGTTAATGAAACGTTAAAAACGTCTTTTTTAAAATTCCATATTTAATATTGTTAGCATCCTTATTTTAAAAAAAAAGAAGAAAACATTGAAACGAAAATTATATTATTAACTTATACTATTGTATTATATAAGAATAATGTAACATATTAGATATAAAATTTAAATCTGTTTATGTACAATTAATATTTTATTTTATAAACTGTAGTGTAATAAATTTTAAAACTTTTTGTGTGTTACTAAGTAGTCAAATGTTTAAAGTAGATAATGCGTATTATAATATTTAATGTGAAGGAGTTAAAATTTTGCATTTATTGGCTTAATATCACCTTATCAAGCTATATAATACAAAAGGACTTATGTAATTCGCCAAAACTCCCAACGTAGGCTACACATTTTATTCTTAAAAACAGAGCAAAATTTGGTAAAGTATTGTAAATTTAAAAAAAATCGTTAAGAAAACGCTAAATAAAATCGAAAATATATTTCAATCATATAACGCATTAAATCAATTGTTTCATTTAATTTTGTAATAAAACCCATGAACTTTCAGTATTCAATAAGACATTTATCAAATTTCAATTCTTGTTTGCACTCTGTACTTTGTTTCTAAAGGGTGTTTTTTTTAGAGGTATAGAGCTTCGAATTGAAATAAAACACAAGAAAATCGTTTTAATGTCCATCAGTTTGGCTTTATTGGAAGGATAATTTTATGCCATTAATGTTTAAATATAATTTCGGGCATGTGGCTGCCGCGGCTGGCTCGAATAAAGCCAATTCTACAGGTCCAATTTTGAACCACTTTTTCGAGCATATGGGGCCGTATGTCGGCAATAACGCCACGAGTCCCCTCGTTTCTGGTTTGTTGGCGTAGACGAGCGACTTCACATATCCCCAAAGAAAATAATCCAATGGTGTCAAATCACACGATCTTGGTGGCCAATTGACAGGTCCATTCCGCGAAATTATGCGCTCATCGAATGTTTACCTCAATAAATCGATTGTGACGTGCGCTGTGTGGCATGTAGCGCCGTCTTGTTGGAACCACAACTCATCCACATTCATGCCATCCAATTCGGGAACAAAATAGTCGGTTATCATGGCTCTATACTGGTCTCCATAAACGGTAACTGACTCTCCAGCATTATTTCGGAAGAAGTATGGCCCAATGACTCCACCAGCCCATAGAGCACACCAAACAGTCAGTTTTTGTGGATGTAATGGCGTCTCAAGGGTCTCATGTGGATTCTCTTCACTCCAAATGCGGCAATTTTGCTTGTTGACGTAGCCATTCAACCAAAAATGAGCCTCATCACTGAACAAAATTTTGCGATGAAAATCAGCATCGAGATCAATCTCATTTTCGGCCCATACACCAAAATCACGACGCATTGCATGGTCTCGCGGCTTTAATTCTTGCACAAGCTGGATCTTGTAAGGTCGCAAGCCAAGATCTTTGCGCAAAATCTTCCATAAAGTTGATGGACAAAGCTCCAATTGCTGTGCACGGTGGCGAATCGATTCATTCGGGTCCTCTTCAACATTTTGCTCTACAGCGGCAATTGTTTCTTCGGTGCGCACTGTTCGACGTCTCTGCGGATGCGTATTATCACATAGAGTAAACGTAGTGCGAAAACGATCCATGGTTAACCGAATTAATTGCTCTGATGGACGATTATGTCGACCATAAAATGGACGGAGCTTGCGGTAAACTTCGCGAACTGAACCATTATTTTCGAAATAAATTTGCACGATTTGCAAGCGTTGTTCTTTTGTCAACCTGTTCATGATGAAATGGCAAACCAAACTGAACATAAATGACATTAGAGTTGCCAGATTTGACCATAAAATGCCAGTTTTATCTCTATTCGAAAAACAAACCTCTAAAAAAAACACCATTTAATAGTATTATTTATGTAGAACCAAGATCTTTGAATATTAAGTGAAAATTACATGATTTTATTATTTTTTTTTTTCAGTACGAAGGAAAGGATATGGACCAATATAAACAAAATTATTTCTTTATGTCGGTCATTTTTTAAATATCTGCTCACTCTTTACACCTTCTTCAACGATGTTTTTGATTTTTATATATTGTTTAATCTTTATCCAAATAAAAAAATAAATGTTTAAAAAAGATATGTTTTTTAGTCTATTCCACATAGGTTTTGAGACATTTCGTTTCAAGAAATTTTCAAAAAAGTCAAATGTGCAGTTATTTAAATAATGACCTGCATTAATATTCGTAAATATATATGTGCCTAAGTTCGTACCAATTCGTATCGCGAAATGGTAATTTTACTGCGTTGCACAAGATTCAATGTTGGAGTGAATGCTGCTAAGGCGATGTATCATTCTTGTACATTTTTAAAGCTGTAAATTAGATTACATTTCCATTCCCTCAAGTTATTGTATTTTTCGTTCTATGTTTGTATTATAGGTACCATGCTCTCTTCACAGAATTTACGGTCTCGTGGAAAATCCTGATTTTTCTGCCCCTTTATTTGTAAAGAATTATTTTATACCATCAAATTTGAAAAACATTTTTTGTTTCTGCCGTATTCATTTTGAAGACTAAAGAAAGGGTTATCAGTAAAAAACCAAGAAAACCTCTACACTATTTTCTCGTTGACCCCGTACGACACGTGTTTGATGCATTATTTCCCGCCCTATTGAGATTGTGTTTTCCCACACAGTTACCCATGCACCCAGTGGCGTCAATTCACCAAAACCTTGGGAGGGGGAGAGCGGCGAGAACTATAATTACACCACTATAAAATGGTTTTATTGAATTGATGCATTGAATAATAACTAGTATCAGACCCTTGGGGGGGGGGGGGGGGGAAATACCCTCCACAACCCTACCGAACTGAAGCCACTGCATACTTAGCAATACTTGCACTCCCGGTAACCCTGAAATCAACTTTATATTCTCAAGTTACAGCTTGTTTAGCCATGCTCAGTTCCAGACTCCCACCCGCTTTCCGAAAGTTTTGTTTTGATATTTTATTTTGTTTATTTTAATTTTTAGTTTTCATTGCATTTTCAATACAAGCTCATACGATATAGGTATGTTTTGTTTGGAATGCGTGCAATGCCTACTTGCATAAGTCTGGTAATTTTTTGTCCAAAGTCTATACGCCATATACTCAACCTTTAAAGCTCCATATCTCTAAAACTGATCATTGCAATTTGGAGTGCCTGAATTGTTTTCTTTTCAATTTGAACTTAACTTCATTTTGATTTTTTGCAAATTTAACAAAGGATAGTTGTTAGTCTTTTAAGAGATATTTTACATCAAGGCAAAAACATGTTATCAATCTCTTTTTTGTTGCTAGAATTAATCTTGGCAAGGAAAGTCTCTTGAGCTTTTTTTTAATCAAACAGCTAAGAGAAATCGACAAAAAATTGCTTCAGTCCTTTTTCCTTTTTCCTGAAATTTTGGTGACCTTCCTAAATGAAGATAGTTTTTAGACTTATCTTTCGCAAAGTCTGTTCTGTATTATTTTTTTTAAAAATTTCCTATTGAAAAACCTAAATAAAATATAGACTATGTTTAATATGGCTGAAAAATAAATGATTATTTCGAAAAAATATTGTAGGTATCGAATTTATCGCATATACAATTAGTAAGCAAGCTCTTGGCAGGGCCACGTTTAAGCATAGACTCTTAGACTGCAGGCTAGCGGCCCGCATCGCAAAATTGATGTCCTTTTTTTTTTTGTTAGCGATTTATATAATCGTAAAAATTGAATTTTTGTTGTGTTCAAAAGTAGTTCTTTGCATCTTTCAGCCAAAAAACTTTTCCGGTAGGGTCGCACCAAATTTCTAGCCTAGGGGTTTCATTATATTGTTATAAAAAGTATCAATCAGTGGCAAAAAGTATCCTATAAAATTAAAAATATTGATAAAGTCGAAAAGTACCTACCGATAATATCGAATAATGTCATTAACTGTTTAAAAAGTTGATAAATTGCGAATATTGTAGAAAATGTCGATAAATATGTTATAGTGTGCAAAAGTTTGGTTTGACTGTTAAAAAATATTGAAATGTCGAAAAAATGTTGTAAATAAAAAAAGTATATTTGCATTTATGTAGAAAAATGTCAAATATTGTTGAAGAAGTCTAAAATATTTTGCAAAATGATGAAGTCAATTTATATTGGAAAAGTCGCAAAAACCTGATACCTACAAAAAATGTTCAAAATGTTGTATATCGTTTAAAATACAAATAAAATGTGTTAAAAGATTAAAAAACTTTCTTAAAATCGATAAAAGCCGCAAAATATCTAAAAGCGTCAAAAAAGTTGAAATAACTCTAAATTGATAAACCAGCATCACCGATACATGTTACCTTTCAGCCAATTAAATCCAATGTGGTTTTTCTTTCATAACCGCCCCCAAAGATGTCCTGTGACAAGCATGACATTAAAAATTAAAAAAAAAATAACGTTTCTAAGGCATAAAGAGTAATGATGAATATCCTAGCCGATATAGAGCTGATTGACCTATGAAACAGTAAGCATAATTTCAGTTAATTTTCATGAATCGTATCCGCTCTGTCAAAAAATTTAATAAAAGTGACTTATGGTGACATTTATGACCTTAAATTGCAAAAGAAAAACTTAAAAACTGACATAAAATATCAATGGTTTTTAATAACTGTAAGGCTAAAAATTATTGAAATTAAAAGAGAACTCAACTCTGCTTTAAAATTTTTAAATAAATCATTATATTATGTATCTAAATATATACCATTTAAATCAATATATACCAAAATTTTTAATGGTTCATTTCTTCTTTCCTTTTTTATTTTTCGCATTTTTGAATTTGACTCTCGCTTTTGCCAATTTATTTGACTTGTTGTACCATTTGTTGAATTTTTCTAATAGCTGCAAACAAGAAAAGCTCAGAATTAATCATTCAGCCTAAACAGCAGTTTGCCCAAATGAAGTTGGTTAGCTCTTACGCGATGAAAATGAGTTTCATGAGATGTGAGACTGAGTTTCACCGTGTAAGAGCTGTTTGGAACTCTGAAAGGGTATGTCAAAATATCTCATAAATACATTATTCTGTCTTAATTTTAAATCAGGCTAAATAATCGATAGTAAATATTATTATTACTATTACTTTCTACTTAAACTATTAATTCGTTTTGTTTTTTTCGTTCATTAAAATGTTCAATATTTCAAATTTTATGTTTATTTAAGTAGTTTGGGTTAAAAATTTTTCAAAGCTTTTAGTTCGCTGAATAAAATTTTAAGCAGAGGCTATATAAAATAAACAAACCTACTTTTAGGGGAAGAATAACATATATGTACAAACTTTAAAACGGCCTATTGATAAAAACAAAAAAAGTTTACTCTCACAACAGTCTGCTAGAAATGAGAAATGATTTTTTAAAAACAAAATTTGCGTTACTTTTCATGAATCGTGTCCGCTCGCTTAAAAGCTGACATAAAATATTAATAGCTTTTGATAACTACATTAAAGTTTTTCATCATTCATCCAATGCAAAAGTTCTTCGAAAGAAATCTTCGTTAAAGACGATAGTTTTTGGAATGACACTAATGCAAATTGCATGGCAATATCAGGTAAAGAGAAGTATTACAGGTTCCAGTTCAGAATAAGTTAAAATAAAATCGGTTAAATTATAGAGAAAACCAATTATAAAATGTTTGAATATGAATATTTCTATATATATTTCAGCTGCTACACACATATATACATATATATATATATGTAGTTTTAAACAGTCCGAAAGCACTTTTGAAAACGAGTATGAGAGCGGCATATTGTCGGCTAAGAGTGTAAGTCCATTTTTTAAATTTTTAGGTCTTATAAGGCATACGATAGTGACAGCGTCAACGGATCGTGTAGCAAAAACACTTATGGATAAAACGAGTGATGAGTAAAATTGCCACAGTGTTTAAAAAGAAACTACTAACACCATGATCCCTTTCACATTACCTAGGGTAGGAAGGTGTAAATATGTATGTGAAAGCTATCGTTAACTTCAAAAGGTAATGTAAAAAAAAACTATGTTTTGGATTAAGTTCTAAAGTGCTCGGGTTTAATTACAATCATTTTTTTCTATCTCTTGTAAAATTTAATTTTTCTGAGTTAGCAGTTTTGCACTCTTAGCAGACGATATGTTTGTCGATATTAAAGCGAATCTTCGTTTTTGATAAGGATATTAAGAATGACAGCAATTGCATTTTAATTTCTTAAAACTAAGTACCAGCAGGATAGATTAAACATGAAGATAAGGTACCAACTATAGCATATACATATTTATGTACAATTATCAGAATTGAAATACACACATCTACCCGTACAAATTTTAACAGGAGGGCTAAAAACATATACGTGAAAACTCTTTCCATTTAGAGGTTTTCATTGATACCACTGCCACATAAGCTCTGCAGACTATAAAGATGTTAGATCGGATATATAGTACATACGTACACTAGAAAGGAATTCATTCAACCTTAAAATATTGAAATGAATGCGGCTTTAATTTTCCGCTTGTATTTTAAACAAAGTTTGTAATTAATTTTTTGATATTTTTTAATTAAATACCATTCTGTTCAAAATCGTATGTCTCTACTACACAATGATTTCAGTATTTCTGTTTTCAAATTAAACAAATCTTTTTCAAATTAAAAAAGAAAAACATTTTTTAAAAGATTTTTCAATTAAATTGGCCTTTTTTTTTGAAACGGACGGAACATTTTACAATTCATGCATTCGAATTAAATAGAACGTTTAGTTTCATATAATATAAAACAATGTGTATAAAGTTACATGTCTTCTGTAAAAAGTATCATGTCGAAACACTCAAAATAGAATTTTAGAAATGAGGCTTACATTTTACGATTTCATAATGAAAGTATGTTAACTTACTATGAACTTTCAGGCTCGTCAACATTAACTCGACAGCTTCACCAATGGTCTTCTACGGTAAGAAGACGGAGCCTTACGTTGGTGACTGTTTCCATTGTAAGTGGAGCCCGGTATCTATCATTAGTACGGACATGATTATGAAAGTTCCAGCTGAGTTATATACTAATCTTATATTTGTTTTATATACCCATACATTCTACGAGTATATCAATTTTTTTTTGTTTTGTTTTGTTTCAATCTGTTTATTAAAAAAACTTTCACAATGCGAGAAAATTGTGATCTTCTACTTGCCATAGTTTGATTATCCTTAAGAATTTTGGATTATTCTGTCAAATATATTTCAGACAAATGGCATATATTTTTCAACATTTTTTGAAATGATTTCAATTGATTTGAAAAAAGGTTAAAATTTAATTGAAAAATGTTTTTATTTTTAGTTTGAATGTTTTCAACTTTTAGAGTTAAAATAGCTGACTTTAATTTAAGAAAGTTTTAATTTAAAGGAAAATGTTATGAGTCACATGTCTTAATTTCTTTAAAAAATATTTCACAAAATTCGAAAACGGTTTGGTTCAATTCGAAATCAGTTTAATTAATTATTATTCGTCAGATTAGATGCTGCAGATTAACCTTTACGATACGAAAGGATAGGCCGAATAAATACTAGTTTCATAGAAGTGATGTACTAAATTTACAATATGCATAAATAATATGTATGTAATAATCCGAACCTTAATCTCAGGTGGAAACATTGGCCGATCTTCATCTCTGTAAAAGTATTCCAAAAATTCTTTGGGGTCTATTGCTTCTGTTCTTATATACATTTTTCTTTTTATATTTAATACTCCTGCCATATTGTCTGTCATATCTCCAGAATTGTAATCCTGAAGAACTTTAGCCAAGGCCGAAATAGCGTAGTCCTCTACATTGTCATCCCCTAAATATTGTTCAAGCTTTACAAGCCATAGCAGAAAACTTGTTCCATAATCATTTTTCGGAACGAGAATAATTCTTTGAAATGTCTTCTTTAGCTTTTTCTTCGCTGTCCATGGTGTATCAGATGTGCCAATTAACATTATTTTATCGTCCTTCTTAATTGTTTTTAATACTTTCTTTTGCAAAGCTTTTGCAAGTAGTCGTGGATTTAGTTCTTCCTGATCTTTTGGAACTTTTTTCCAAAAAACTCTGTGAGCTTCTTGTATGAAAAGGATAGTTGGTTGAAAAGCTCTTGCCACTTTCATTACGATATTCATTAAATAGCTCAGTCTATCTGCGAATTGAGCGGTTTTTTCTGGACTTAGGTTCATAAAAACAGCATCTGTAATGTACATATGAAATTTGATTGAATGAGAACAAATAAAGTTTTAAGTTATAGCTATGTTTACCTAGCTCAGAAGCTATTATGTTACAAAGTAGTTTCTTTCCATTGTTTAGTGGACCAATGAGAAGAAGAGACTTGGGCTTATCAACTGTAAACTCGCCCATACCGAGCATCGATTCCTGAATAAGCATCTTAATATCTCCTTTCGCAGGACCAAGAATTCTAAGAGATTAAAAAATTTGGATTAGTTTTTGAACTCCACAGAAGGCAAATGTGGATCACTTTTTTGGCAATCAAAAAGGAAAAATGTCTTCTAAAAAATAATAGTCATACATTGGAAATCGTCTGTTTTAATATTTATAAAAGTGCATTTCCCATGCGAGAATCAATCAAATTCTTTTTATTCATAAAATGCCTGATATATGAATTAATATATTTCAATCCGAAACTGGTATCCATATTTTTATATCAAAAAATATGGTATTTGATAATATGGGCGTACCTACTACACCAATTAAGTACTTTCAAGTAGTGTTGACCATTCTGCCTCCTACGAGTAAATCGCTCAAACGAGCACTAAGGCGACTCGCCGAGCAGAAGTTGATCTTTTAAGTGTTGGTTCGTTCGTCAAATAAATGGGCAAGGGCCCCAGTCGGAATCAAAGGTGCGAAAAAAAAAACAAATGTGTGCAAATGAACTGCGCAACGCTAGTTGAGTAAAATTCAGGTCCAAAACCTTATTTCTGCGAAAGGCAATTTCAAATATTATTGACTTGTATAAGATGTTTGAAATGTTTTCACAAACTAGCGCGAAACTCATTTGCTCAAGACAGCTCGCAGTCGATGTTTGAGCAGCAAATTTAAATATCACTTGCCTTTAGGAAAAAGGTTCTTATCTCTAATTTTTTCGAAACTGTGGTAGTCTTTTCAAAATCTCTCCATTTTTCGAAAAACTGATAATTGTGTTTTCGAAAGTTATAACGGGAGTTTCGATTTAAAAGCAGATACATTCTTAGGATTGATTAAAGAATAACATATGTTTATAAATATTAAAATAAAAATAAAAATTTAATGTCGAAAATATTTTGAAAACATTTTTATATATACAAAAATTAATGTTCAAGCAAATTTATTTAAATTTTTTGATATTTTTTATAAAATATATATATATATATAATAATAAAAAAAAAGCTTAAATTATTTTAAATCAATTTCTTATGATTTTTGAGATATTTTGTTTCGAAAAAAGTTAAAAAAAGTGCGATATGGAAACACAGACTATCGACCAGGTTTTTCGTATCTTATTTCTTATAAATTTTTTATAAATTTCGGAAAGCAGACCTTTCATTCAAACTTATCTATGTGAAATTATCTTAACTAATCCATCATAATATTTTCCAGACATGTAGGGTCCTTTATTATGGAGGGTTACATTTGGTACAGTACTGTGATCACATGGTGTTAAGAAACAAAAATTACAATATCGTAATATTTTAGAATTAAATATAAATACTTCCTAAATTCAATGGTTTTTGGTTATGTCCAATAACGGATTAAGAAAAAATATATCGGAATCGGATTTAACGTCGAAAATTATATAAGAAATAATGAAAAAAAAAAATGATTTTAAGCTTTTGTGAAAATTTTTTTTGCAAAATGCCAATAATATTTCTGATCATCATTGTTGAAACGATTCCTAACATTTTCCAAAAAGAAAACAATTATGATACTGAGCCTATCATGGAACTCCTCCATTTGATCGCCGTGATATTGGATAGTAAAGCAAATTAGAAGAGTTCTTAATATTTCTGCAAACATGTCTTTGGACGTTGTCAAAATTTTTATTTTATACACAGATATAAAAGTATCTTACGTCAAATTGTCTTCATCCCGTATATCATCGGCAACAAAATTAAACTCAGCGATGAAGTCATCAAATGGCTTGTTGGTATATTTCTCAATAATTCCAACTTGTTTGAGTTCCTCATAAAGCGATTCGATTGTGCGATCTGCAGTTATATCATGATGTGTTTTTCTCTTCTTTTTACCTTTTTTCTTCTTCTCCTTTTTCTTTTTAGGTGGCTTATATTTTTTCTTGAGGTCAGCACAAAGAGCTCTTTGCAATAATTCATATTCGATTCTAAAAGAAATGGGTGCATTAGGGTAAAAACTATAGCTCTAAGAGTAAATATTTCAGGAAGTTACTAAGGTTCTGAAAACAATATCAACTCTCAAGGTTGTATCCAGGATTTTATTTCGGGGGGTTGTGGATTTGAGATTTTTTCCACGTAGTGTATATTCTTTGCAAAATCGTTTCTTTATAGTGTCCGTCAAAATATTTCGGGGGGAGGGGGGATTCTAACCCCTAGCAACTGTTTCTCATTCTTTATCAAATTTTGATGATCGATTTTTGGTTTGATCAATATTTATTTTCAAAAATATTTTGATTTTAAAAAGAAGTCTTACAACAGTAAACGTACCATACGTAAAGATTTCTTAATTGTTTGTTCCAACCAATACATGTTACATTAAATTTTAACATATGGGTTGTTTCATATCAATTGGTATTAAATTAAGGCGAATTGAAGTCAACATCTCGTTTAAATTTTTTCTGTGAACTGTGAACATATTGATTTAAAAAAACTATTTTTCACGAGTTATGATATTTTGGCGAAATATCAAACGATAATTTGATTTTAATTGGTTTTTGTATTGCATTTTGGCAACGTTTTGTCAGATTTTGTGGCGGTTCGACTAATTTTCTTTACAAATGCTTTAAGGATTCGTTAAAGATAGCTACTGCTCTCTATTCCTAATGTATTAGGATTCATGACCTACACTATTCCGATAAATTTCGTGTTTGCATAAATTTCAAATGTAAAATAGAGTATTTGCACTGCGCTTCTAAAACAGCTAAGGAGTTTTTATAAAAATCAACTCAACCCTCCTAAGCATGGGAATAAAGTTTTTTGAAAAACCGAAAGTTAAATGTTTTCTCTTTTAAACAAATGAACGTGACATTTCACGACGTTCAGAGTGGCACTATCTATTGACTATCGAGTGATGTTCATGAGGTGTCACATCAGCTACGTTCTGTCAATCGCATGGAAATCGACCGACTAGTTTCGGAGATATGACGTTTTCATTTTCAATATGTCACTGTTCGTCAGTTCTTGGACAGCTTTTTTTTCAAAATCTTCCGGTTATTTAAAGGAAGTATTGTGTATGCATGTAATCGTTTATCGTATTTTTAGTGTTATAACTTTACTCAGACGAAACAGTCATTTAATCTACATATATCACGTACCCTTAAAAATATGATTTTTTAGATACCAATATCCGCAATCGGTGGGACCAGATTTAGGGTACTGCCGAAAAGGCTTGTCTTACAGCGGCAAATTTTATGCGACGGGAAATTTGGATAGATTTGATAGAATTGACTTATGTATGTATAATGGATAGAGTTTTTATGATTGCGGGGCGGGCCTACCAGGAGGCGTTTTTGGCTAACAGCTGCAAAGGAATTTTTTTTGAACAACATAGAAAAATTAAAAAAAAATTTATCGAAGTTTTTTTCCTACGATTATATTCACTTTAATATTTCTAACCAAAAAAGAACAAAAGGTCATCAATTTTGTGGTGCGGGCCTCTAGGCTACAGTCTGCATATGTATGGAAAATTTATTCTGGAGCAGGCGGCGAAAATTTTGCATGTTACTACACATTATCATTAGAGTAACTAGGGGAAAGATGACTGTAGGGACTAAGCTATACATTAAGCGTCGCAGCATACCTTAAAAAAAAATAATACATAAACTAAGGGAGGTGTCCTACTCGATAAAGTTTATATGCTAGTTGGTAAGCTATCACCCGATTCTTTCAAATTCACCAAGGACATTGTGCCATAACTAGCGAGAAATAATTTATTTCATAAAAAATCTTGTTATGTGCTATAAAATCAACAAAAAATTGCGATTTATTTATTAATGTTTTTAACGTATTGGACGCTTATTGTTTATATAATAAGGATATTCGAACAAAGCTATAGTCTTACGGCATCGTAAAAGTATGCGTTTTCCTCACTCACTATTATGAAGGGACTTACGCACAGCTCTGGATGCATATAGTTATTTTCTTAATTTTATTAAGAGAAAAAATTGAGTACTTAATGGTCATTTGTTCTTTTAAAACTGACAATTAAAACTTTGTAGAGTATTTTCCTTAAAAATAATTCAATTGAAATTTGCAATAAATATCCGGTACACACACAGCAATTACGGCACGAAGCAGCTTTGTCCGAGTACCCTTAGTGTTTTCAAATACATAGACTTACCGCATAAACTCATCGACAATCCCTCTTAGCTCTACATGAATAGTTGCAAGTTCTCCTTCGGTAACCCACTCTTTAATTGGATCGTGCTCTTTATTTAAATACTCGTCAATATGCCTCCAATCAATGGAATATTGCTTAATAGTTTTTTCAATATTTGCTAAAATAATATTTTTTTGTATATTATTTTATTAACGTATACTTAAATCGAACACAAGAATAATTCAAGTGACTATGCGAAAACTTAAATTTTTTCCAACCCATAAATTGTGTGGGAGGTGGGGTCTATTTTCATCATCCTCTGAGTTACAAAGTATTTAAAAAAATTTATACAAAATACTACTTATAAACAGTGGGAACTGAAATATTAACGAAATTAGAGCACCCAAACGGGACAGTTTTATTGGGTAAATTAATTAATTAAATTTGGTTTCATAACTTTTAATGAAAATTACATTTTACAACTAAAGTACCACCAGAATATGTGATTATTTTAACGTTATCTATATGTATTATACTCTTACACTAACGTGACCAGATATTTTGGGTCTCCACTTTCACAGAACCGAAATTCTAGCAAAATAAGATGATTTATTCTCAATGAAAACGCGAACCACGCGGAGCCGAAAACAAAAAGCGTGGACTTGCTCCGCGAAACGCAGATCATATGGTTACGTTAGCTTACACCAGAGTCGAGCTGCTTTTCAGGTATGAATTTAACGATTTTAATCCCCAAAGTGATTTTTTTGATACCTATTAATTGTAATTTTCAATTGTTAATTGTAATTTACATAATTTTAAAGTTACAACTGGTGCGTGCTCAAAGTGTCTTCTGTCAGACTGAATACAAGTTAATACTCATTTTCGAATAGTTCTTGTAATATCAATAGATGGTAAAGTTTATTTGGTATGTCGTACCGCAAGTTCTATTCGATCTCGTAATTTATTCAATGTTGTTTCGGATAAATATACAAGAGCCGTCTTCCTTTACCATACGTAAAAGATGCGGGCTTTTATCTATTGAGTAATCGTGTCAGTAAAAAAACTTCATATTCTCAACTCAACTCAACTAAGGTCAACGCTATGAGTCGATAGCGTTGAAATTCGTATGGTGTTTTGGTTGCTTGCGCGTCGAATATCGGTTCGGGCCTTGAGGGCGGAAAGTGCCACTAGGTGCCCATCGCTGCTCTAGTCAATTGCGACTCAACTATATTCAGAATATTTTTGAGTCATCATCGAAATGCCGATTCCAGTAATCAGATGCAAATTTCCAATCGTACGCTGCTACCTGATTTTGGATACGTTTACCTAATTCTCCATATCTTGCAGTTACCACATGTTGTTCCGTTTGATTTGATCTCATCTCCAACGATCTTCCGTGAGTATTTGTAAGCAATCTTGAATTAGAGTTTTCAAGAAAGTTCACAAGTAAAAGGTTAGTTGCAGGTAATGTCACATTTTGATCAGAATTAATGCACTCGTGCAACTGAGAAAAATAACTTGTAAGAGTTGTAGTTCTAAAAAGCATATTTTACAGATGGTATATGGAAAATGAAACACTCCGTAATATTTTCGCAAGCACCTGAAAAAAATCTCTCCTGGGAGATTTTCTGTGTGGTAGCACCACTTTACCCCCCATCAATAAAATTAGTTCAAATTTAATTTTTAGTTTAAACTTGAATTCTTTGCCCACGAACTTTGTTTCTTGTGGCTCATTGATTTCAGTACATCCAACCTCTATGTCATATTTTATGCAGTTTTCCTAAAACACATTATCAGCTAAAGCAACTAGCCACTATCAACTTTTTAACACATAATGAAATATCCTTATAGGGACCCAACGGCCAGAAACGTAGCCAGGGGATGTCGAAGGAGGCAGTCGCCCAGTTCATTAACTTGTAAATTAAATTAAATTTGATAGAGCTTCCTTTTTTAGTTTTTGGAGACTTTGTTTGAAATGAGGTTTGAAATCTATTTGCAATTGAGAAATATTTAATTTAGCTAGGGTTTTTCTGATATAAAAAGTGGTGACCCCTTTTTATAGTAAAAATGAATTTTTTTGTGCAAAAGAATTTTTTTTTAAAATAGGGGGCCGCGTCTACCCGTGCTACGCCAGCGCTTTCTACTGCCTTGTAGGTTGGATACAAAATACAGGGTATGATACTAAGGGGAAAAAATGTTTAAGCCAATTTTGTATACGCAGGTAAGTACTCATAACTGCTACAAACATACATGTATGTATCATTCATTTTATTCTTACCGATATTTTTGTTTGATGCTATGGTATCTGCAATATCACAGATTCCAGCAGCTTTCAGTTTTTTCTTTCGCTTTAATATTTTCAGTTTCTCTTTCCTTAATTTTTCTTTTTCTTTTTTCTTTGCAAGTTTAAGTTTTTCAGCTCTTTTTTTCTTTTCCTCTTTGGATAAAGTTTTCTCCTTTAGCTTTTCTTGGAACTCAAGCGGTGTCATACTTTCATCAATTAATACTAACACCGTGCCAGACTTAATTGCTTCGGGGAATGGATGAAAATTTTCCGTTTTTTCGTAACTACAATAGATGAAATTCGACGATAAATATCAGATAAGTTCAAATGTGTGTATGTTAAACTGTACAATTCATGAAACCAAGCTCGAATGTGATCTGATATATCTTCCATTATCCAAGGACCTCTTTGCTGTAATAATCTAACTCGCTCATCATTAATCAACTGAATGAACTCATCTTGTAATTTTTGCTTAAGTACTTCCTTTTTATATGCCTCCACGATAGTATCGGAATATTGGTTTGGTTTAATCAGTTTCCTTTTATTCCTCATGTTATACAAAGTTTGCTTGTAAATTAATTTTTTCTTAACTTCTTTTCTACTTTTGAAGGTCCTCCATGCTCTTTGTATTTTTAAAGCAGCTTTTAGGCGTGCTTTTTGATGTTCTATAATCGCAAGCTCTGCAGATAAAAATTAAAAATGAATCTATTTATATTATTTATATTTAATATGCAATTTAACACATTTCAAGAAACTCTTAACTCCATACAGAGCACTGTATTGTATTTTTATGAATGAAAAACATTTAAGCTTTAATCTGCAGTCTGTCGATTCGGTGATGGTGGAAAATGCCGAATCGAAAAAAAGTCACCTCGTGTCAATGTGAATTTATCAAGTTCTGCTCTGCTGCTCCTCAATTCAGCTCTGTCAAGTCCTTCTTCAGGCTTATACGAAGAGGATTAAGAAAGGAATGATGGCTTACCAGAAGAGGAAAATACTAAACATCTTCTCTGCTCCTGCCCCGCACTGGCTAGAAAACGCCACAAGACACTTTGTTCGTTTTTATTTGATGACCTGGATGACCTTAGACATGTTAGTATGGGTCAGCTCTTTAGTTTCATTACGAAATCTGGGTGGTTCAACGAGAGGGTATAGTCAGATACCCTGTGGTATCACAATGGATCACATTTGGTCTAAGTGAGTCGGTTCTTCGTGACTGACTGCCACTCCTACCTAACCTAACCTAACCTAACTTACCAGAAAAGTAAAGAAAAAGGAATTGGAACAACACATTCGTCTTCAAAATAGATTAAACTGTGAACACTGGATTGGAAGACTGTGAACACTGGATTGCCGACTGTCCTATGCTTCCATCTGCAAAAAATGGTAGGATTGAGCATCTACAAATAGGGGTAAAAGTAAGTTTCAATGAAAACATGGGCGTAACTAAGCCCCCTTATATAAAAAAACCAAAATTTTTTATATGCAAGCAATTATTTGACGCATATAGATAAGATTTGGTTGTTTCGTTCCTAGCATAGTTTCGGATTTGAAAAAACGGGCGATGTAACGCGCTCCGGTATAAGTCAGCTTAAATGAATAAAAGTACGCAACCATGCCTCCTATATAAAAAATAAAACTGAAATTTTTTATCACATATTTAAATGCAGGGCTTTATTTTCAAAATCAATGTACGGACTTCAAGTTTGAATTAAACATTAAGCAGTTCATTTGTCTTCATTCAAATAATCTGTTTTTTCTGCGCCTGGTCATTGACACTGCAAATTTTCGCTCCTTAGCCTATCCGCCAACGACATCTTCTATCCAGACTTTCTTATACAACGACTACACCAAATTAAACTCATCGTGCCACCTACCGGTAAGGGCAAAACAACGACCGCCAGGCGAGCAAGTAGCTTATAAAATTTGCGATTAATGCGCTCAAGTTGACGCATACGTTTATAGATTTAACAGATTGGAACAATTAATTGAAATTATCAATCAAGTGTCATCTTTGAATTCTGATGTCACAGAACGTTTTTGGGTATCATTCTAAAAATATTATTTTAGTTTACCATATTTTCATTGGTGTAAAAACTATGCTACAAAAAAGCTTTTGGTAGACTCGTTTCGTGATCTTAGAACCCAGCTCAGATTCCAATTTTCATGGTTTCTTTGAAATTTTAAAACAGCGTTTCAATTTGCTAAAAAAAACTGTTGTTGTCGATAGTTAGCTATTGCTATCTGCTGCATAAAATTCAATGGCCGAAGCAACAGCTCAAGAAGTCAAGTATTTTCTGTTGCTATAACAGTCGTAGCAATTGCTGTCGTAGACATTTCACTTTCATTTATTGAACATAAAATGAGAGCAAGACACCCGATAAAACAAAAATAGAAGTTTAACTTAATAAAATTTCAATTCATTTGCAAAATGAAAATTTTGCGGTTTGACTAACAAGTTAAACTATGCATTGCTTTCGAAAAAGATATTATCTCACCTGTCCTGATAAGAGCATGCAGCCTCACACCTCCATTTCAGCGACTCCACTGCGCAAGGTACGGAATAATGCAAGTGCCTTGGGTTCATAGCTTACCTTCTTTTAGTCGGGTTGTATTTCAGGCAGACAAAAAATTATTATATTATTTTGTTTGTTTTTACTTACCGTCTGCTGAATTTCTTTCAGTTGGTTTTGCCTCAAAATATTCTCTACAGTAATCAGTCGGCTTAATGAAATTAGCATTGAAAATGGTACGTTTAACTGGAATACTCATTTGTTGATCTGGCTTGTGCGTAAACGTATATTCAACTCTATTCTTCTTGTGAAGCTTTAAAAAAGACTTGTCATACTTGATTGCTGCCAGGTATACCCTGGCCCTACGAGCACGCTCATGTGCCTGAATTAATATGACAACAGCCCTTATATTCTTTCGTTCCTTAGCTACCATTTCCTTCTTATCGTCTTCTTTCATAAATATTTTATTTTCATATATGATGTTTTGTATATCCGGCGGACGTCTATAGAGAAATTGAGGCGATCGCCAAATGACAAGATCATAAGGTGTTAGTTTTCTAGCTATTAAAGCTTTATCCGTGTACACATATTCGCTTAGTTCCAAGTTTTTCAATTCAGCCTTTAGCTCTAGCAGATGTCTCTGCGCAGACTCTACCAGAACTCGGACAACCTTTCTTTTTTGCACTTGGAAAGTGTTGCTGTAAACATAGCTTAACTTATTTACCAACTCGACATACAGAACATAGAGTTCGGAGAAAATTTTGTATGTCAGACGTGGATTTTTAATTGGTTCGAGCTTCTTCAGTACATTTTGTCTTTTAATTATATTATTTAGATCCTTGTTGGTAGCCACCCAAAATTTATAGTTAAAATCGAAAGACATCTTGAAGTAAATATTGTATTTTTATTTTTAATATGTGAAACAAATATAAATACAGTACAAAGCAAAACGACTAGAAATTATTTTACTAGATGTTGAAAATAAGGTAGAGACACTTGAATTATTTGAGTCATTCACATATCACGTAACGTGAGCAGAGAGGATGGGACTCACCGAATTTGCAACAACTCTGAGAAGTGTAACTCACATTAAAGAGATTTGGTCAATGCAAATTTTTTGAGAGGTCTCTAATATTTTCTTGCGCTTGTCTTTGGCTAAGCGTCAATTATGATTTATCAGTACAATTATAATCTTTCAGTACATGCTCGCATTAGAAAGCTCACAAGAACAATGGCCTCATAGTAAGTACACTCAGAGCGATAATTTCTCCTTTTCATAAGTACTAAAGTACAACGGATTGATTTTAGTACATTCAGAGCATTTTCAGTAAATAGTAGTATCATATAGCCTTTTCTGATAAAATTTGTATGAATATTACATCAAGCGGCATGTAAATTAGTAACACTGCATCACAAATTTCGATTTGGGGAAAATACCGCAAACAGCATACACATGGGCGAGTTATGTGAAATTTTTTATATGATACTTCTTTTTTTTTCGACCTTGCATCGGAACGACCTTGTGTAAAATAAAACATAAGAAAGCACAGTAAAATAATTATAAGTTATAATATGTTCCAATATACTACAAAGGAGTTACCTTTCGGTGGGATCACCGATTTATTATACAATTTGTGCTTGCTACTTCGTTTTGACAAGCCAACTAAGCTTGAAATGAAGCGCCTGCAAGAAAAGCTTAGTATGAAATGAGTTACAAAAACAAAGGTAAGTAACAGAAAAAAGAATCTGTGCTTTGCTTTGTTCCACTTTTTGCTTTGGTTCTCAACAGATCTATGCAAAAAAGGAAATGTATCAGCTTAGAAATTCTTACTAATCGGCTTAAGTCACTTAGTGTGTCGAACTTGAGCCCATTTATTTGTTAAAAAAATCTTTATTTTGTATAATTTTTTTGATGTTGACACATACAGTTCAGTAAATTAATTAAAATCTTTCCACCGTATTTTCTGTACAATATACAGTAGACGTCCAATATAACGAACTAATTAGTGCACGGGTCAGTCGTAATATCGCAAAATTCGTTATATCGAAGTGTTTTTTATAAAAGAAACTGGCTTTTATTAATGCATATATTAACTCGTTTAAAAGTTGAGTTAGATTTTGGAATGCTTTAATGGTAAAAAAAAGAAGTTATTTCATTTCAGCAGTTATGGTTAAATTAAACAATGTTCGTTATTTGGAATAGTGAACATTGTTAGCGTTCTTAATTCAGAGACATCAATGAAAAATTCAAATTTCAAAACCTGTTCGTTAAAATGGAAATTCGTTATATCGTTATACGATATATTGGACGTCTACTCCATATGAGATTTAAACCAGAATTTTACATTTTACACGCATATTTAAAGTTTTTAATGAATGAAAAACAGCTCCGAGTTGACTCTAGAAACAAGAAGCCAGGCCAAACCAATACTCTTAAAAACTTAGAATATTTGCCCCTTTCAGGATACATGTATCCTAAATTTATTTTTTTGAAGTTCAATTTTTAAGATGGCACGACTACTCCATAACATCCCACAAATGAAAATTTCACATTATTTTTAAGTGTATAAAAAAAATATATTTATAAAATTCGACACAATGCAACATAACGATGCAAGCAGTCTGGAAAATAGGAGCGTTTCGGCAAGTAGATGTAGCACCCCCTTAGATGCAAAGCCCTCCAGTAACCACATCAAAACAGTTCTCCAAGGCAATGTAATGCACAAAAACGTGAAGTGACGCGATCTCCATCATAACGAAAAATAGGTAGTTAAGTGAGGAAAACCGAAGGTGGCAGCTTCTTGTCTTACAAATTGATTTTGATGAATTTCAGTTCTTTTATTTAATAACAAATATGCAATCATTTGTATCTTAGATATAATTTATAACTAATTTAATAATTGATTTACTTTTGCTGCAAGCCAAATAACTGTGTAAGCTAGAATCACATACATATATGTACGTACATATGTATGTATCGTAACCAAGATGGAGAGGGTTTATTAAGTCCAAGAATCACGTTACTTTACTTCTCATCCCTTCCATTAAAAATTTTTTACTTCTACTCATTTTGAGTTTTGAAGCGGATATATACTGTGATGGTATGTTGATTTTAAAAACAAGTCCAATATTATTGTATGTTTTGCAACATTTTATTGTTATATTTATGATATAAATCGATAAGTGAGGAAAGTAAACTTGATTTTTTTGAAAAGTACAGTTGGTAAGTTTTCAGCCTAGGCGTGTCAAGTAAAATTATAAAAATCGAAAGTTTTGATAGTGTAACTCATATATTATGCTTAAAAATAAAATTGTAATGTTTAATTACATTATGCGCATTAAATATACTGGTTTAGCTTTTTAGTTTAAGTATAATGACAACAGTAATAATATACAATACGAGCTCCCCATGCACTATTTGTGATTAGGGAATATGGAAAGGCACAACAATGGCTTCTTTATGCTCAATCTTAATATCGTTCAAAGCTAAATGGGCTTTGTTAAAGAGGTTTGCAATCTAAAAAAAGAAAGCAATGAAAACTTGCTCATCAGAATTTTATTATTGGTACATATGTTTGCATGTATTCAGTTCTACTTTACCTGAATCAAGTCTTCAGTCTTCATTGGAGGAGTTATTAAATAATATTCTGGATTTGGTACATCCTTAAGCAAGCCTAGAAATAACAGAAAGTTAAATTTATATTTCAATATATCATTCATATGTATGTATCAGAGTGCCAATAATAGGTCTATTTTACGGATCTAGGCACATACTCCAGACAAAATAATACTTCCGCCGCTTTTAAGTTTATATACAGTTTTCCAAGTGTTTTGACACAAAGTATAAAAGTTGATTTTAAAAACAGTTTGGGAAATTATGAATTGAATGAATATGAATTGTTATTTTTTCATTTAGATTAAAAATTTTAAGTCATCGGTAGACTTAAAGTTGTCCGCTTTTGATTTTTTGTTTACAGTTGTAAATTAAAGTTCACGGATTATGTAGGTTTGATTGCTCCAAGTTTCGAAGAAGGTAGTTCAGTAGAAAGTAAAAAAATAAAAAAATTCAAGCCAATCTTGAGTAATTGTTACAGAATGTGATTGTGCTAGGAAAGTTCAATTTAACAAATTTTCAAAATCTGACATCAGGAATAATTCAACGCAAAATATGGGTTGCGCGTCGAAATTTTAACATAAAGTCAGAATTAAAATTCTGAAGATTTCCGAATCTCAAAATAACGTAGCTTGAAGGAATTTAGTTGTGCACATTTTTTCGGCAAAATCGATGTGCTTTTCTTCTAAACAATTTTGACTCAAATATTTTTCAATTTCAGGGATAGCTTTTCGGGTAAATGAGCAAATACTATTTTTCGACCATTCAACGATTAACAAGCAGGCAACTTTCATTCATAAGTACATTAGGGTCGCATGCCTCATTTGTTGCACCTTCAGCGCCTACACTTATTAGTTCAAAATGAAAACCATTAGCACGGATTTTTTAATCACAAACTGGGCTTCTTAATCACCTATTTTTTACCATTGTAGGATTGATATTCAAAAGTCTTAACCAACCTGTTGGCGGAGCGCCAGGGTGCTGAATATTGCTCCACTGTTGTTGCAAACGTTGAGAGTATAGTTTAATTCTATCGGTATATTCCTGGTGTTCCAAATTATGTGAGTCCATGGCACCGACATCAATCATGTTGCTAATAAAGAATCAGAGTTACTTTTAAACTTCAACGTCAACAACAATATCATACATTGCAGTGTCTTGCACCAGGCGACTAAGCGCATTTTGTTCATCCTTTTTGGGCAATGACTGCGAAAAGTCGTTGCTGAGGTTGTCCGAATTAATGCAACGAAGTGCTGGGCTATTGTTCACTGGATCGGCCAATAAATGTGTTCTTTCGGTCGGCTCATAACCCTGCATAGAGACTTGTAGAAAATATTATTTTAAGATATTATTTAAACACTTCACCTGTGTGCCCAAGTCATCCGTGCAGTGAAGGCAGTTGCAGAATGTTGATAAACAATTCCAAACGGACCGCAAATATTCCATTACAAGATATTTTATACAAACGTGATGTTATCTCTTAAAATGGGAGTACTTTAACTAGCAATAACAATATAAAATGTCCATAATTTGACAACTGCGGAAACGACGCAGTCTTATGATCGGGCACAATTGAAGAGCAGCAAAACTGCAGCACAGCAAAATCTGTCAACATGAAGATTGTAGAGAGCAATGAGTGGGAAGGAGACAGATAGAGAATCTTGCAGTTTGATGCCGATATAAAGATATTCACACACACTGAGCAGCGGCGTGTGACTTCGGAGTAAATTTTTAAAACTGTATTGACAACATACTTATATCTTAAACACAGATTATAAAATTCACCTCTTGGCTTCAAGCATTTTAAAATTCGCGATCAGCTGGCGATAACAAAAGCATAACCATGTTTAGTGCTTTTTCAGCGCAAAATAAACAATCGATTGACGTTTAGGCAATCATGACCTTGTAATATTATGAAGGGTTGCGTTTAGAAATGTATGACTTTGTACGACTGAAAACAACAATTCAAAACGACTTTCCATCGAAATACGAAGGAAGGAAATAGAATAAACTACATATTTCTTATATTACAATGTAAGGCATGGATGGAATCAACTATGGTATGTAGTTACTGAGTTTTGAAGGATTCCGCGGAAAAGGTTTACTTTAGCTGGCATTCTCCAATTTTTTTTAAGGGGTAAAAGAGGGTTCAAAATAAATAAAAATCATGAAAAAAGTGTTGCTCGGATATAGTTTCGGAGATATGCCATCGGAAGTTCCAGATATAGCTTTTGTAAGTTGGGAACCCCCGCATGGAAATCAGAAATATGGGAACAGGTTTACTTTTGCTGACATTCTCCAATTTTTTTTTTTTAAGGGGTAAAAAGGGGTTAAAAACAAATAAAATTTATGAAAAAAGTGTCGCTTGGATCTACTTTCGGAGATATAGCCAGCGGAAGTTCCGGATACAGCTGTTGTAAAAATTATTATAAATTGGGAACCCCTGCATATATATCAAAAAGTTGGGTATCATAAAAAAGATAATTTAATGACCAACAACGGCGAGTAAAGTTTTTAAAATTTAACCTATAATTTTGGAGATATGACGATTTTTTTGAAATTTTGACAAATTATCTTTTAAAAAAATATCTCTGAAACTAGATCCGAGCAACACTTGTTTTTCATATTTCTTGTTTAAAACCCCCTTTTACCCCTTAAGAAATAAATAAAATTGGAGAATGTCGGCTAAAGTAAATTTATGCCGAAATATGGTTCAGCTTAACTAAATTTAAGCCGATTCCGCTAAATAGGAAAGCTTTTTTCATTCACTAGTGGACTAAGGATATTGTCATTCTATGATGAGCCAGATGTTCCTCAGTTAAACAATGAGGAAGAACTTGCATCAGTTTGCGAAGTTTCATTTACGTACATGCACTTGTTTAGACGCAGCCTGCTAAGCCTTAATTCTAACTAAAGGCAAGAAAAATGTTTTCGTCTTACATGCACAGCCGCAGCTGAACTGCATTGTATATTTGCGTATTTGCATATTTGTCACAGCTTGTAGGTTTCAGCTTCCTTGTTTTTGTAATTTTTATACCCTACACAGAGGGTATATTCAATTTGTCATTGTCATATATCGAAATATATGAGCAATCATACTGAAATTTGGTGTGAGAGGTTTGTTTATATAAAACTATTTCTGGATAAAAGTCAGACTGGGTTGTACCTTTGGGTGTGTCACCGCCCTAAATTTTAAGACAAATTACGTAGCGCAAACTATACAAGCTATTGTGGTAAAATTTGTATGCGTATGTATGCTAATTACGAATATTATTTTTACTCCAAAAGTAGGCGGTATTGAAGAAGTGGGCGTGGCATATTTCGTGGTTTTCACCAATTTTATTCGACATTTTCTTTATTCTTTCGACTTTTTCAGCATTTTTCAATTTTTTTAACTTTCTTCAATGGTTTTCTTATTTTTTCAACATTTTCAGTTTTTTCCAACACTTTTCATTATTTTTGAAACTTCGAACACTATTTTCGACTTATTCAACCTCCTTAAAATTTTTTAACATTTATTTAAAAAGTACTTTCAATGTAGTGTAGGGTATGTGAGTTTCGGCCTGGCCGCAGATAACACATTTACTAGTTTATTTTGTATCATATAATTTTCCGTGCACTGCGTTTGCTACTTGATTGATTTTAAGTCAAGTTTACAAAAAAGTTTTTATTTATGCACCGAAAACTGCTTTAAATTTTAAATATACCTTTTTTCATAATTTTTACGACTGCATTCTGAGATTTGGCAATAATCTGTTTCATTGGATACCGTATAGAACCACAACTTTTCTAAATATTAATTATAATTCAAAATTGTTCGCGAAAGGCTTATAATATATCCCAACAGAACGATATTTGGTTAATTTTCAGACTATTATCCAATATATATACAATAATCATTTTTGAACCTTTTTTCAGTAGTGATTTTAAGACAGATCATGCGTAAGTTCTGTCAAACTGTAACGGTATTTTTGTTTAGTATTGTTTGACATTTCATCATGGAAATGTAGCCCGGAACAGCGTCTAAAAATTCTTCGGTTGTGTACGAAAAGCAGCGTTCTACGAGGAACGCATTTCGTGCGCTTAAAGCAACTTATGGTCACATAATTGGACTGCCGAACTCACAATTCGAAGAATTTGAAACCTAATTTTCATTATTGGATAATACGCCTTCACATCCAGCACGCAGTGAAGAAATAGATGAATAGATTCGGCGCCGCTCTGAACAGTTTGGCTTGTCGTATACAACAACATGGCGTAACGATCTCTGTTTAAAAGCATGCAAAATTCAACTCATTCAAGAATAAAAAGCGGTCGTCCTTGCGAAATATTACCGTTTCAAAGCTTGAAGTTTCCACTGCTTTCAACCAAAATTTTGTTTTAACGGTGAGGCCTATTTCTCGCGTCATTCATCTTTCACCGAACGCGTCATCGAAAATTGGAACTTCAGAATGGCCGCAATTACGACCAACATTTAAAGAAATTATTTTTAAAAAATAAATGTAAAGAATGGTTCTTTTGTATGATAATAAACATTATTTTTGAAAAAAGTACCTCTAAATGAATACCCAATAGTGTGAGTAAAATTTAGTTTGCACTTGCTAATTTTCGGACCTATGAAAATATTATGTTCTGATCCTACAGGATTAACGATATAGAACTTATAACGTTCAATTTCTCTGATATGGCACCAATGCTAAGAGATAAAATATCAAGTAAAATTTATAAACTAACCGCTAACAGGAAAGGTTGCAAGTCCCTTGGAAATGTGGTAAAAGATAAAATAGCTACATATGTATATCATTAATTACAGCTGTGCCATCTAAGTATTTGAAACTTGAATATTCTTTGGTTATTTATTTATTCATATAAAGAGCATAGAATTGTGCGATTACTCTATCAGGGAATTCGATTAAAAAGTGGACTAACAGCTCGAAGAAAGTTAACTTCAAATTCCTTTTCTGAGAATCTTTCAACGGACGACCTGCAAAAAGAATTATCAATTGCCTAATAATTTACTCGTAAACAAAGTTTTCTTACCGAGCAGCATTACGAATAATTTCATTCTCTTCATCCGAATTGTAAATAACATTAAAAATACAATTTGCATATTCATTCGCATCTACAGCTAAAAATCCATTTTGACATCCTTCAGATGTTTCAATTATGTCAAGTAGAGGACCGCCGGAGCGGTTAGCTATCATTATTAAGCCAGCAGCCATACACTCAACAATACCAATACCAAAATGTTCATTCCACATGGTATGTATACCGATTTTAGAAGATTGATAATATCGAAGTAGCTCCTGGTACGGTACGTTTACTCTAAATTCTACTGAATTTTCAAGCGATAAATGCTTAGACAAATCTTGCATATTTTTTAACCTCACATAATCTTCTTCGTTTCGACAAGAACCCACTATGACTAGACGCAGTTTGTTCCAAAGTTCTTCATTTTTCGAGAGCAACGTTCGCAGTTCATACATCGCTTGCAATTGCAAGGGATGATCCTTCTCAGGTCGAAACTGTCCAACGGAAAGTATTATAATGTTTTCTTCATTTTCACTACGGGGCAGTAATTTTAGGTGACTAACTTCACAAGGTGGATATACTCGGTGCGTTTTAAATGGAGCTTCCCATAACTCGAGAATATGATTTTCTGTCCAAGAAGAATTCACCATAATAGTTTGTGAGCTTCGGCCAACCCAACTGTAAATCTAAAAGAACAATAGTTAATCGGTGGTTTTCATTGTTAAAATGTATATTAATTTTTTTTTGTATAAAACGTACAAAAGTCGTAAAATCGTTTAATCGAATCAATAGTTATGCTAATAGTAAAAGTTTGTCGTCTATTTGATATCTAGTTGTGTTATTAACCTAAGAATTTACTTTCTTAAAATCAATTCAGTCTTTGGTAAAAGAGAATGTGTGTTGTAATCAATAATATTCTAAGGTATTATTAGAATACCTCATATTATAAATAACACTTACCTTAGCAAAAATACGGTAATAAGCCAACTTTAGCCATGTTAAAAATGGATTGCGAATTACGTATGTGTGATTATTGTGCGCATATTCTCGATTCTTTACTCGCCTCAGCATGTCAGTACTGATGGTGGGATAGTGTACATAGCAACCAACATTACATTTTCCTAAAAACCGGAAAAGTGGCAATATAAATGCATAACCCATTGTATCTATGAAAACATCCGGTGGAAACTTATACAATGCCTCTAAGCCCAAAATCCAAGATCCAAGACTTTGACCCAAAAGAGTAAAGTAGGGATACATTTTTGGCTCAATCCAGTGACGATTTTTTAAGTAAATAAAATTCGTATTATCCTCATCCACGTTGACATTGAAAATTGTTCGTGCTTTTTCCAATATTGTATTAGGGGAGCAGTCTACATCTCCGGTATATATGTGGATTTTGACATTGTCATATTTAGCCTTTAAAAATAAAAAGGAATAAAATATTAGAAATGCTTTAATTTTATTTAAAAAATAATTTATCTAATCTTTTTTTTAATTTTTCAGATCTGCTTTCAAATCGAAATTTCCCACATAATTTTGGAAAACATAAATTGTTTATTGAATGTGTCTCAAAATATTTTTGAGGACTGATGCGCGCACATCGACATCCGTCGCGTATGTTAACCTAGCCTACAAACATATCCTATAAAAAGTTTGGACGTGCATGGCAGGATTTTATCTACTATATAACGTGTAACTTTTTCGCGGCAAAAAATCAGTAAATTTACTGTACTGTACAACCACTATCATTACGGTGATCTTATTTTTTTTTAGAAGCTGAACCCGTGACACAAAAAAAAAATTAAAATTGTAATACATAAACAGCCAAGAATAATAAAACTCTCATATTAATTTATTTCGCAGACTTATAGAAGGGAAGAATTATAAACTGTTAAACAATCATCAAAAGTTCGTGATTTAACAAAATCAAAACAAAAAAACATAAAACTTAAACTTTTTATTAAATAAGTAAAGGGTGTTTTTTTAGAGGTATAGAGCTTCGAATTGAAATAAAACACAAGAAAATCGTTTTAATGTCCATCAATTTGGCTTTATTGGAAGGATAATTTTATGCCATTAATGTTTAAATATGATTTCGGGCATGTGGCCGCCGCGGCTGGCTCGAATAAAGCCAATTCTACAGGTCCAATTTTGAACCACTTTTTCGAGCATATGGGGCCGTATGTTGGCAATAACGCCACGAATGTTGGCTTCCAAGTCCCCTAACGTTTCTGGTTTGTTGGCGTAGACGAGCGACTTCACATATCCCCAAAAAAAATAATCCAATGGTGTCAAATCACACGATCTTGGTGGCCAATTGACAGGTCCATTCCGCGAAATTATGCGCTCATCGAATGTTTCCTTCAATAAATCGATTGTGACGTGCGCTGTGTGGCATGTAGCGCCGTCTTGTTGGAACCACAACTCATCCACATTCATGCCATCCAATTCGGGAACAAAATAGTCGGTTATCATGGCTCTATACCGGTCTCCATTAACGGTAACTGACTCTCCAGCATTATTTCGGAAGAAGTATGGCCCAATGACTCCACCAGCCCATAGAGCACACCAAACAGTCAGTTTTTGTGGATGTAATGGCGTCTCAAGGGTCTCATGTGGATTCTCCTCACTCCAAATGCGGCAATTTTGCTTGTTGACGTAGCCATTCAACCAAAAATGAGCCTCATCACTGAACAAAATTTTGCGATGAAAATCAGCATCGAGATCAATCTCATTTTCGGCCCATACACCAAAATCACGACGCATTGCATGGTCTCGCGGCTTTAATTCTTGCACAAGCTGGATCTTGTAAGGTCGCAAGCCAAGATCTTTGCGCAAAATCTTCCATAAAGTTGATGGACAAAGCTCCAATTGCTGTGCACGGTGGCGAATCGATTCATTCGGGTCCTCTTCAACATTTTGCTCTACAGCGGCAATTGTTTCTTCGGTGCGCACTGTTCGACGTCTCTGCGGATGTGTATTATCACATAGAGTAAACGTAGTGCGAAAACGATCCATGGTTAACCGAATTAATTGCTCTGATGGACGAGTATGTCGACCATCAGAACTGAACCATTATTTTCGAAATAAATTTGCACGATTTGCAAGCGTTGTTCTTTTGTCAACCTGTTCATGATGAAATGGCAAACCAAACTGAACATAAATGACATTAGAGTTGCCAGATTTGATCATAAAATGCCAGTTTTATCTCTATTCGAAAAACAAACCTCTGAAAAAACACCCTTTACGTATAAAGCATGTAGCGGTAGCGGGCCAAACATTTTTTGTGGTTTTTATTAATATTTGCAGCAGTGCAGAAGAACTGGCTTCATGTTTGATTCAAACATTTTTAGCTACGTTGTTGAAGAAAAGTTACCTTTCGCTTTATTGATTCTAGCATGGAACATAAGCAATCTGCTAAGCAATCTACAAATGTTCACCAACTAGTATAAAAAGAGGGAAGGAGGACAAACTCGCAGAACTCCACCCTACTGATCTAGTTAGTTATACATATGTGAGACTCTTTGTTAGAACAAGATAAAGTGTCTCACGGATCTAGTTATAAAAACGAAGTCATTAGAATTTGCAGATGCACCTTCTTCAAAAATCCCTTTTACCCCGAATTAATTTCAAAAAATTGAACTATTGAAAGGATTGGGTAATGAATGGAACAGGTTTTCTTTAAATATGGCTGTCATATGAATGGTAATTTAGTAATATAAGTATGAACATGAGAGTTTGAAATCTGTGCGTCATCAAAATGACATTTTTCTACAACAATGCCACGCGAAGTGTCGGCAAAGCATACATTGTCATGCCTGAAGCTATGAGCAGGCTTGGTCTGGTACTGCTTTTGAGCCAAAATATCAACATAAGATAAACTTTGCATTTATTCACCTGGAGTGCTCGAACAGCACACCACAGCACTCTTTCACCACCCCCTCCAGCGTTGCAGTACGGATGAAAAATGCCGACGTTAACGACCGCCTCCACCGGCTTATGCATTTTCAGTCGTCGCATCAGAATTATCTTTCTCAGCACCAGAAAGCCGATAACTAACACCAATATTCCAAATATCATCAGGCTATTAAGTAAATAAAACCTAACAACGGATAACAAGTTCTTTATATCTTTAATTAAGTAAATCAAATGTTTTTTTCTTACAATTGCAGCAACATGATGTGAAAAATTAAATAAAATTAAACGACTCTTTTGGTATAATTTTATCTCGGTTTCTGACTGTGGCACCCCTCAACTTTGCATATTTTCTATACTTTCTTCATAAAAGTTTGCCGCAAATAAAGAAAAAAACAAGACTGGATTCACTTTGTACACCTTTTTAAGAATATCGATTAAAATATTGATGATGAAGACATTGCACATCTGTCACATTTAAAAACCCATTCCTGTCAGATTTCGATAATAAAACCAATAAGACTCTGAGGTTAAGCGTTCTACAAACATACCAACATGTCGCACCAATCGTGCGTGGTTGGCTAAAAGTTGGGTCGTCTACTTTACAGATGTTTAATATACATAATACATTAAAGTTAAGCCGCAAAAAATCAGGAACGATGAATACGGATCATTACAAGAAGTTAACTGTCTCTAAAGCACACAATACATGATGCAATCAAAGCACTAACATAGGTGCAACTTCAGGATCCCATGTGCCTTTACTACACATTATGATAATGTCATTCGAGGGTTTAAGGCTGCATTGGAATATAATTTTTTTTCAAAAAGGCATGTATTGCTCATTTCAGCGCAATATTTCTACTATATCATTTTAGCTCACTAGATCAGTTTACGCTTACTTTTAATTTCGCCTACTATTGGTACAACTCAAGAATTTTAAGATGTGTTAATGTTTACCAGTTTTAATCTTACAGGGCTTATGAGATATGATGCTATGAAAATTAAAATTTAGGGCTATGCTACGTCACTCTATGTCAACGTTTACACGAGCAAATTCAGTCTGAGAAACTCTTGTATATTCTCTTTTATGAATTTCTTTTGGATTTACACACGGAAACTAGAATTTGTTTGTGCAAGAAAATTTCAAAGCAATTACTGCGTCAACCCGCCACAAGAAACGTAAATTCAAAGCATAATATCAGCTAAAGAATAGAACGAAAGGGATTTCGCGTGTACGACAAATTCTGTACACCACCCTTTCGTTTTCCCTTCTTGCCAACATACATGGAAACTTTCTTTGAAGAGTTTCCTCGTGTGAACGCTGTCTATGGGAATTAAAAAATGAAACCACCAAAAAATTCAGTGCTGCCGGTCTTAAAAATTTTAATATGCTAATCTGTTTGACTTATATGTGCTAAGGCACAAAGCTACAAAAACTACTTGACTGTGTAAGCAGCAAAGCGATATACTGTAAATAGCATTGTTTTTGAAATTTATGTGCATGAGAAAGAGAAAGTATTAGTTACTAAAAAATGCAAATTTCAGGGGAAACTTAACGACGAAGACGTAAGAACGCAACACAGCGATTACGGCCATTTTACAAATTCCCCAAAAATGTTTAATTCAGTTTCCAATTGACTTTCGTAGGGGTAATACGGCGATAATAATTTTTAATAGTGTCCGTTGCGCGTTTTTATTTTAGCAAATAAATTAAAAAATATCATTGAAACGCTACGATTTGTGTTGTTTTCATCTGATAACTATTTACTAACGAGTAGTGTTAAATACGACAGTGTGAAAGTAAATTTAAATATCCGCCACGATTTACTGAATTTCTGTTTATTGTACGAACTGTTGCGCACACACCTTAAAATAACGACGCAGGGAATTGCAAAGTATTAAAAAATTATGAATAGAAAATAGTGAAAAAAGCGAGAAATAATAAATAGAAAATAAGAAAAAATTTTTTTGCTCACCTGCTAGTGTATGTGTGCAGCGCGATTGTGTGAAGTGTTGGTGGCTTGTGTTTTTCCTTGGTTTCTTCGTTAGTTCGGTTGACGCCGTACAGCAGTTTAGCAGAATTCGTATTCGGTACGTCGTGAAAAACGTAGAAGTGAAAATAAGGAAATAATCGCAACAAAAACGTCTGCTGTCAATTTTTGTTTTCATTTGTTATTTTGGTTTTTGAAACTCAGTGAAAAGGATAGTGATTTTATGTAAAAAATTTAAATTATTTGCTGATTTTCGTGCGAATTTTATATTTTTGTTGATATAAGGAGCAGCACTATCGTAAAAAAGCAACCGTAGCTAAAGAAAAAAGGTGCGTTTCAAATATTGCAACGTAAAAAAATCTTGTAAAAATAAAAGTCTATAAAACACAAAAGCAAAACGTCGTCATCATCCTCTGCCTTTTATACTCACTCCTCCCTTCAAGCAACATACACACACTCTCATGTATTGAACGCAGTGGAATGTGATTGAAGCAACAACAAAATGTTCAGTAAAGCAAAAAATAAACAAGTTTTTATCGTAGTGTGTAAAGGTTGTAGCGATGCCAAATGCTTCTTCCTCATACATTTTTTTATCCGTCAAATATTTTTTCCTTTTATTATCTTCTGATATTCGCATTGCTGCGCTCAATTCGCGCTTGTTGTTTTTCTCTTTCCCCTTTTTTTTTAAGTTTTTGTCTGGTATTTTTATGCAATGTAGCGCATTAGTTAATCTTCCTATTGTTGTTGCTTTTCAAGCATGGAAAATATATGAAAGTGAAGCGGCGGAGTACAACAGCACTCATTTACAGTGGAAATAATGAAAAAAATCTGCAATTGGCACAACAATGCAGTTGGTGGAACAGCGCATATCCATTGCTGTCGACGCAATTTTGATGTCGAATGCAGCGTTGGAGTTGTAAAGTTTGTGTTGTGTTGCCAACTATTTGAAGTTTTGAGCTGAAATTCTGTGTGCATTTAATCCCGGAAGGTGTTGGATATTCTGGGATTTTTGGGATAAAAAATGATGAAGGCATAAGTCCTGAACCCGACTTCATTAACTTCATTACGAACGGTGTAACATTTATACTAAACTCTTGCATACTAACCAGGGTTGCCGGGTCAAACCCGGCCATGCCCGGAATTTCATGTCAAAGCCTGGTAGGAAAACAAAAATTCTGATAAAGCTAGGAATAAGACATTGCCATATAAACTTACATTTTTTAAATGAGCAAAAAATAAAAAAGGTCAACTTTTTCTAAAAAAAAAGTACTTTTTCTCATTATAAGGGAAAATTTCTTCTTTTTTTTCTAATAAAGGGTGTTTTTTTTAGAGGTTTGTTTTTCGAATAGAGATAAAACTGGCATTTTATGGTCAAATCTGGCAACTCTAATGTCATTTATGTTCAGTTTGGTTTGCCATTTTATCATGAACAGGTTGACAAAAGAACAACGCTTGCAAATCGTGCAAATTTATTTCGAAAATAATGGTTCAGTTCGCGAAGTTTACCGCAAGCTCCGTCCATTTTATGGTCGACATAATCGTCCATCAGAGCAATTAATTCGGTTAACCATGGATCGTTTTCGCACTACGTTTACTCTATGTGATAATACGCATCCGCAGAGACGTCGAACAGTGCGCACCGAAGAAACAATTGCCGCTGTAGAGCAAAATGTTGAAGAGGACCCGAATGAATCGATTCGCCACCGTGCACAGCAATTGGAGCTTTGTCCATCAACTTTATGGAAGATTTTGCGCAAAGATCTTGGCTTGCGACCTTACAAGATCCAGCTTGTGCAAGAATTAAAGCCGCGAGACCATGCAATGCGTCGTGATTTTGGTGTATGGGCCGAAAATGAGATTGATCTCGATGCTGATTTTCATCGCAAAATTTTGTTCAGTGATGAGGCTCATTTTTGGTTGAATGGCTACGTCAACAAGCAAAATTGCCGCATTTGGAGTGAAGAGAATCCACATGAGACCCTTGAGACGCCATTACATCCACAAAAAATGACTGTTTGGTGTGCTCTATGGGCTGGTGGAGTCATTGGGCCATACTTCTTCCGAAATAATGCTGGAGAGTCAGTTACCGTTAATGGAGACCGGTATAGAGCCATGATAACCGACTATTTTGTTCCCGAATTGGATGGCATGAATGTGGATGAGTTGTGGTTCCAACAAGACGGCGCTACATGCCACACAGCGCACGTCACAATCGATTTATTGAAGGAAACATTCGATGAGCGCATAATTTCGCGGAATGGACCTGTCAATTGGCCACCAAGATCGTGTGATTTGACACCATTGGATTATTTTCTTTGGGGATATGTGAAGTCGCTCGTCTACGCCAACAAACCAGAAACGTTAGGGGACTTGGAAGCCAACATTCGTGGCGTTATTGCCGACATACGGCCCCATATGCTCGAAAAAGTGGTTCAAAATTGGACCTGTAGAATTGGCTTTATTCGAGCCGGCCACATGCCCGAAATCATATTTAAACATTAATGGCATAAAATTATCCTTCCAATAAAGCCAAATTGATGGACATTAAAACGATTTTCTTGTGTTTTATTTCAATTCGAAGCTCTATACCTCTAAAAAAAACACCCTATACATATTAACCTCTTTTTACCGCAAAACAATTATATTTTGTTTTGAAAAATTCGAAATTTTGAACATTTGAAAATTTTAACATTGTAGTCTGCACCGCTCATTAAAAAATTTAGAAATTTTAAATAAAATTTGTGTACACATGTACGATCAATGCTGTGATTGCAACGTGAAAAACTGTCGCAAGCGAAAAATCGCTCCGGAAATGTTGAATAAAATTTTATATAAAAAATTTTTTTAATGAAAAATAGCGTCGCAGACAGAACACAGAACAGCTGATAGTTTAACACTTTTCATGGTTTTACCACCATTTTACCAAGATTTTCGAGTACAGGAACGCTTTTCGGAATAAATTTGACTTAATCCTGTAAAATCTAACCACTTCTGCCTAGTACAGGAACCGACTTTATGTAAAAATAAAAAACCTGCTGAAAGTAACTCTTGTAAAGGGTGTGCCAAAACGAGTGTACTTTTTATTTAAAAATAAAAACACATATAGGTATTTTGAGCAAGTTGTGATATTTTTATTGCTTTGTAAAGTAGACATGTTCCGATTAAGTATGAAATTAAATATTCGGCAAATGGTCACTGCGGCTCTGATGAATGGCCATTGGATATTTTTGATGACTTTTTCACAAAGATGTGGCTGTATCTCACCGATAACGCGTTAGATCTTGGCCTTGAGCTCAGGAAATGTTTCTGGCTTATTCACATAAACCCGAGATTTCACAAAACCCCAAAGAAAGATATCGCATATTGTCAAAGCGCATGATATTGTTGGCCATTCTCATTTCGTTGATTTTCAATGGCCCAATTAACGAATTGCCAATAACTATTTAAATAATGATAACGCGTTTTTATTTTGTGTAGCGTTCCAAATTTAATAATCGGAACAATCATAGGCTACAGCTGTCAAATTTCAGAGCAGCCACTTGCGCGAAAGCAAAATTTAAAAAGTGCACTCTTATTGGAACACCCTTTATTTGTAAAAAAGCGAAAACACATTAGCGATTCCCGAAAGCATCAAATGGGACTATTCTCGAGCTACGATGTAGCGTTGGGTGCCTAGCACGTTAAATTTTCTTATTAGGCCAAATATTCTCTTACATCACTTGAATGACCCATTAGGCCCACCTACGCAATTTTTTTGGGTTTTGACAGCTGTGACAAAATTTATCAAAACCTTTCAACGACACTACTTCACATAGTCTATCTCAACGTGACCATATGATCCGCGTTTCGCGGGGCAAGTCCGCGGTTTTTTGTTTTCTGCTCCGCGTGGTCCGTGTTTTCATTAAAAATTGAACATCTTATATTGCTAGGGTTTTCGCTGAAAGTGGTGACCCTTTTTTAGTAAATATAAACAGTTGGTAAATATCGCATTTTTCTTAAAAATATTTGGAAATATCTGATTTTTGCTACAGTTTCCGGGATGTGAAGTGAGAACCTTTTATTTTTTAGTACATAAAAAAACGAATCTTCAAAAAAGTTTCATCAGCTTTTTCCTGCTCCGCGTTTTGATGAAAAATATCTGGTCACGTTAGTCTATCTCATTTTCTTACATACCGAAGCGGCGCATCCCCTGTGCATTGTTTTAAGCCTTAAAACAAAAGTGAAAAAGTATTTAATTATTTCCTTCTTTTTCTTTTTTTGCAGTTATATTGCTGCTAATATTTAATCTACAATACAAAATAAAGTGTGAATTCTTGAAAAACAAACACTACAACTAAAAGTGCTTTTTCGAAATAATCTTTTACATACCAAATTTAAAAAGCACTTTAAACGGAGCACGTCGACCAAAAATTGATGCTTAAATGGATGCAACATCAATTATTACACAAGTCTCGCGGGATGATGAACAACTGAATGTTTATTCAAATGAAAAAGGTAAGCTTTCTCAGTTTAACATGGTTTATTTAAAATATAAACATTAGGGTGATGGTAAAAACGATAATTTTGGTAATTTTCAATCAAACATCGCAGGTTAAACGCTTGACATGTCCGTTTAGTTTAACTTTGATCTTTAACAAATATGAAATGGAACTGTTAAAACTAAAGCATTTTGTTAATTTGTAATTTCAAAATGGGTTTAGATCCTAAACTATTAAGCAGACTTAAAAGTTGTTAGTATATGAATGACATCAAATTTAGTTGCCAATCCAATTCAATCAATTGAGAAGGGGGCGTGGCAGGTATGGAAAAGTATATATATTCTTGATCAGCGTCACCACCTGATTCGATATAGCTGTGTCCGTCTGTCTGTGTGTCTGTCTGTTGAAATCAAGTTTACGCGAAAACTAAGCAAGCTAATTGAATGAAGTTTGGCATACAGGTCAAACTTTCTTGTAAGTTGCTAGCATATAAAAATGGGCGAAATCGGTTCACGGTCACGCCTTCCGCCCATACTCTATGTAAATATACCCAAGTCCATTTTGAAAAAAGCTGCTGCGATTTTGATGAAACTTGCTGATTTAGTGAAGATAAGAACAAAATTAGGATCAGGCTAGGTTTTAAGTTTGAGAGGGCTCTTAAAGGGGCGTGCCACAGCAATAAATTTTATCTTTCATAGCGCCATAGCTCGTAAACCGTGCAAGATGTGATGAAATTTGGTACACGGATGCAGATCTTATAAATCTTGAACTGTGCATAAAATGGGCAGAATTGTAAAAGTGGGCGTGGCACTTTTTAGCAATTGAAAATTTGGGTTTCGTATATCTCCAAATTGGCACATAAGATTTTCATAAAAATTTTAGGAATGATACCACTAAAAGTAGTCATCAATACAAGTTTCGTTTACATTCTGGAAAATTTCGTTGAAGGGCGTGGCACAGCCCACAATATTTATAAACGTTATAAAAAGAGAACTAACAACGCAATCGCTATGAAATTTAATATGGCAGGTATACTCGCTAAAAGGTGTCTTCTTGCAAAATTTTGGCACAATACTGTCGGTGGGTGTGGCACCTCCCATATGAACAAAATACGTTTAATGCTATAGATAGTGTGCTATGAGAGTAATCTTCATAAAATTTTGAGTGGAGGTGTCGGTTACTATAAGCTTTGAAATCAAATGAAACATGACAAGATTGCATCAGTGGGCGTGGCACCTCCCTCATTAACATAAAGTTATAAGTGTTATTTTAAGTGAGCTATTGGAGCAATTGATCTGAAATTTGATGTAAGTGGTTTACTGGGCATTAAGTACATATGAATCAAATGCTTTTGAAATAGCAACAGTGGGAGTGGCACCTCTCATACAATTAAAATACCTTAAGTGGCATAACTATCGAAATATATGAGCAATCATACTGAAATTTTGTGTAAGAGGTTTGTTTATGGAAGGCTATTTTTGGATCAAAATCGGACTATTGTACCAGTGGGTGTGTCACCGCCCTAAATTTTGAGAATAATTACGGCACATATCGCAAACTATACAAGCTATTGTGCTAAAATTTGGTTTGTGCATGTCAATCACGAATATCATTTATTGAAGCAAAAGTGGGCGGAATTGGAGAAGAGGGCGTGACTTATTTCGTGCTTTACATTTCTATTCTATTTTTTTCAACATTTCTCTTATTTTTTCGACATTTTCAACCTTTTACCTGTTCCCATTCAATTTCATTCGACATTTTCTTCGACTCATTTATTAATTTTTCAGCATTTTTCATATTTGTCGACTATTTCAATTTCTTTCAACTTTTTTCAATGGTTTTTATATATTTTCAGCATTTTCAGTTTTTTCCAACACTTTTCAACATTTTTGAAACTTTTTACATTATTTTCGACTTATTCAACCTCCCAATCATTTTTTTAACATTTATTTAAAAAGCACTTTTAATGCAGTGTAGGGTATGTGAGTTTTGGCCTGGCCGAAGGTAACACCTTTACTAGTTATTAATTATTTTTAATCATGATAACTAAAGAAATAATTAATGTTTCGGAGTATCAGAAATATGCTCTCTGGCTGTTTTAGGAATTCAAAAACACATCTTTTGAAGACGTGACGATTTTTTGATTGATTTTATTTTGTAAGTTGTATTTATGAACCTGGTATTTAACTAATTATTAATCAAAAGCCTAAGTTAATGTGTAGCGTTTAATATGTAACTTTTTCCTGGACTTCCTTTACTAACCCCTTTTTATCGGAATAGAAAAAAATGTTAGCATCTAAAAATAAATCGTCATATGACAAAAACTGAGTGATTTTAAAGTTTTTTATTCTAAAATTTTAGCTTATTAAATGACTATTCATATGACATACTTTTGAAATCGAATAAGTGATGGTTGTAATATTTATAAAATTTGAAAACTAATGTTAGTTATAGATTTTATATTGCTTGAAGAAGCATTGCCATTTTTTGTCACTGACATCTTTTTTCTAAAATTTTAAAAAATATAATTAGTGTAGTTAGTGTCTTAAAAGGATGAAAACGCTTCAAAGCGCCTCAAATTCCATTTTAATTGAAAAAAAAAATAGTATTCTGTTCTAAAAGAATCAACACAAAACCTAAGAGGAGTCTTAATATACCAAACCAACGCTAAAAGCTTTATTCTGAAAAAGTTCTTAAAACCTATTACTTTTTTTATTAAAGACGCCCGTCAACTGCGTCACCTAAAGAATACACCTATCTACTAAACTTTTTCCCCAACTTGGCCACAATCGTTTGGGGGTTTTATTTATTTTTCGCTTAAGTGCGTCGTTGTAAACAAATGAAACCAACAATAACAACATCAGTTTGGGAGAGTTATTTTAGACGAAACTTTTCTCCCACCCCGTTTCTGTTAACGCTGTTTATTTTCGAATTCTTCGCACGCATTAATGACGTCTCTAACACGTCATTCTTTTTAGTTTTCTTTTTTTTTTGTTAATTTGATGCGTAAAAACGTTGCCTAGTTTTGTGCTTTTTAATTAAATTTCAACGAATTGTGACAGCTAACTTGTCTTAAAAAATATCCCAGCAGGCAATTGAACCAGGCCTTCCCCGGAGAAGGCCTGCTAGCACTGCTGCGACTGTAAGAGGCCTTCTCAAAACTAAATTTTCATGCAAATAAAAATATGTATACAGTAGACGTCCATTATAACGTCCTAATTAATACACGGGTCAGTCGTAATATCGTAAAATTCGTTATATCGAAGTGTTTTTTTTTGAAGAAATTGGCTTTAGAAATTCCAATTTGAAGAACTGTTCATTAAAATGGAAAATCGTTACATCGTTATACGCTATATTGGACGTCTACTGTACTATTTTTTTTTTTTTTGGTTTTTGTTTTTATTTACAATCCGTCAGTATAAACAATAAGTAAATTTTATAAGTTGGGAAATTTTAATTAGCAGAATAGTTACACTCCATTGAGTGTATACTCATGAAATGCTATTATGCCTTCCCACAGCAGGCGTGCTATTAGGCCTGATATTAGAAGGCAAAGAAGGAGGACTACATTAACTTTAAGGCATTTCTCGTATTTTTTTAATTCATATGTTCCAATGTTTCATGGTTCGACATTACCTTTTTGTCATCTCCATTGTACATATACGACATCAAAAGTAGATAAATGGTTAGAAGTAAAGAACGGCGCGCATGTTGCTAGGCTGGTCTTCTGTTTCATATTAGAATGTTGTGTATTCAATGTCAAATTATAAATTAAGAAAAATAAACATTAAAAATATCAACGCAAGTGAGGTGACGCGGTTAAAAAAAAAATCAATTACCTCCGAGTCTCACGCGACGTATTAAATAAAATTTCATTTTTTCCAAGTACTTCTGTGACCCCTGCTACGGCAAGCGGCCTTAGAAGGACTGCTTAAGAAGGCCTGTTTTACCGGGACATTTCATATAAAAAAGAAAGTACTTTTGAAAGAAAGTGGCAAGGCGCCTTATAACTGAGAAAACAATTTAATTATGTATACCAAAATTTGGTAGTAATTAACAAATAGTATATTTGATAAAAGCGAATTAAATATTTGATATATATTAAAATGTCACATATATAAATAATATTATTAGATCAATTATATATTTGATAAGAATTACCAAATTATTTTATGGTTGAAACAAATATTATTTTGCAGCAATCATTCGTTTGTTAATAATCACTAAATCATGTATTTGACTAAAAAAATACTTTCTTTTCACAGAAGTATTCATTTATTAATATCGATTTTGGTCATCGGTTTTTGACACAAATATCGTTACATCTTTACATAGGATGCCGTTTGTATTTATACAATCATAAATACCTAATTGCGTACCAAACAGAATATACTTGAGTAGTGTTTTACTTGAATATGTTGTGAACTGCAAAGTTTTCATGTTGATGAGAAGTGAAATCAAATAAAAATAGCATTAAGAAATGTATGTTCAACCAAACACATTTTTTCAATCGACTCAAACTAATATAGCGTTTGGCCCAATTAGCAACAATTTAAATTTGAATTAATGACATGGAAATATCTACCAAAATTTTTTGATAGTTACCAAATATTTTAAAAATCTATCAACCAAATACATTTATTTAAAGGAAGCATACACTTTTCTCAGTGTACTTACCAAGAAAAGCCTGCTAGAAGCACTGCTAGCTCCTGTCCTTGCCTACTGGGAATAATACAGAAATCCAGCAAAAACAACAACGACGACGACACCATTATTGTGGCAAAGGTTAAGCGAAGGATTTTAATAACAGAAATCACTTTCAGCAGAACGAAGACGTATGGCATGTTGATATTGAGTCTTAAGAGCCAAGTGAGAAGTGTATAGATGTGAAAAAAGGAGTGAAGACAGAAAAAAAAAACGCAATCGCGGTATGAATCATCAAATGTTGGGTATCAAGAAAACATATAACAGGAAAATCGTCATTCAACGACGCAGCACAAAAAAACAAAAAAAAAAAAAAATAAATTAAATACTACTCGTACTACATCAGTTTCTGTGAGTCTCCTTTGAAGGCTTCATTTAAAGTGGGTTGCCAATGTAACAATGAACAACATTTTTGTATTGTTTTAGAATTATTAACATCGTCATTTGGCTTTTACTTACTATATATTCTGCTAGATTTATCCACAAGTTAAATATACCCTTTTTTATCTTAACTACGTAGCTCATTTAATTCTTAAACTTATGATCTAAAATCTTTTGATGAAAATATTTAACGAAAATAATAAGCAATTTTTATCTTAATTGCAAAATAGGTTCACAAGCTTAGTAAGTAAAATAAGTTAATCCTTAGATTTTATTAAAAATAGTCTGAATTATGTTGGATATGTTGGCTGCATAAGAAAATCCCTGAATCGGATAAATGTTGAAGAAATTTGAGGTTGTAGGTCCCCTATACTCTGGCAGCAGATGGTTGTTGAAACTAGAAATGCAGCTAGTTACCCAATTTTTTTTCCACTTAATGCACTTTGAGCTGTAATTTTTTTGTGTTTCTTGCACTTACGGCACTGAACAGAAGGTTCAGCAAAAAATAATATAAAATCCAATTTTATTGGACAACATTTTAGCCTCACAGTCTGGGGAAATTCACGGTTCAGGTATAGTAAGATACTTTTCTAACTTTGAATTTTTTAATTTTCAATAAATAAAAAACAAGAGCTTAGAAAATTTTTTTAAAAAAATGTTTCTAAAACTTATGTCAGAAAAGAAACAAGAAAACAAGTCACAAGCCTTTAAAGAAACTAACGCGTTTAAAATTCGAGGCAGTGAGCGATATACATACGGCAACAGTGTTGCCTACACACATTACTGTTGCTATTGTTTTCATTGTTGTTGCAGCTTTAGTTTATTTAGTTGCTGGGAAGTGGTTTAGCAACATTGATAACTTAAAAAAAGCAACTACAAATACAACAATAGCAACAAGTTACATTAATGACAGCAGGCAGTAGACATCAGACAGCATCTCTTATTCAGTTCCGTTCCAGCCGTCATTAAATTTCTTCATAACAAATAGCTAAGTAAATTTCTGTGATTTTTTTCTTCCTTCAAATAAAAGTACAATATGAAACATTAAAATTTAACAATAAAAGAAAAACGAAAATATATGCAAATGAAACATAGCATTAGCTGGTAAGCAACAGCAGGAAAATCTTTTTTTACTAACTACCAAAATACACACTTGAGAAGGAAAATTAAATTAGCAGCAAATAAATTGCTCTGTACTGTGGCAGTATTTGTTTCCTTTTTTATTGAACTTTTTTAAAGTTAATCTTTAAGCTTGTAACCGCTTTAGATAGCGATTAAAAATATCTGCTTACAAGTACGAAAGTGGATTGATATGTTCGTGACTTTGAAATCAAATTTTTTTATTTTAAAAAATTCATATTTCTTTCAACATGAACGTATTTTAACCCGATATACTGCTTTCATGCATGTTATAATTTGTTCACGCCTTCCAAAAAAAAAATTTCTTGAGCTCCATTAAAAAAGTATTTGTTGCAGAGATAAACTTAGTGTAGTCTATCCAAAACAGCGACCACTAATGCCAACCCTAATCGTGCGAAGTGACCATTGTCAACTACAAATTTGTAAAGCGCAATATAGTGATTCATGGCATGAAACAACATGGACCCGATTACACTATTGCAGGTCACTCATTACAAAATTTAGTTAATCAAATCCCCAAAAAATTTTGTAAGCTTTGTAAGTTAAGTAAATCCAAACTTAATTCAAAAATAGAACGTCACTTAAATTCATGTAACTAGGAATGGATAAGCTAAGATTTACATGTATTTCTATAGAAATAGGATGAAATTAAGTTGAGTGTAATCCAAAAATTGTATAAAAGAAATGATAACGTTAATAAATTCATGATTGGCCTTTTTCTCTCGAAAATATTCGGCATAGCCTTCCATTTCAATTGGACATTAGCATCATCCTTAAAAGTAACCTGCTTTTCTAATTACAAAGACAATAGCAAAGTAAGGACTTACGGCATACTCTCCCTGTACCGACGTAAATAAAAATTCTTTCAATTTATTTTCTTTGCATGCTACTTACTTCACATTAGAAGAAACTGCAAATTTTGAGGTTTATTATTTTATTTATTTATTTACCATCTACCGGGTCAAAACCCTCACAGATTACAAATCATAAGTACTTAAGCACTAGAGGTACATGTGATCTTAAACTTAATAATATCGGCAAGTTCTTTTTTAAAAATACTTCTATTAATACTAAAATCCAATCGGTTAACAATTGTTTTACAATTTGACAGGCACCTAGAAATGGGCTCATTTAGACCATAATTAGTTCTATGAAAAGAAGTGTAGAAAGGATTGGACTCTCTGAGATTACGAACTGGGATATTAAATGGAATTAGTGCTAATAAATCCGGAGCATTTATACGGCTATCAATTATATCCTTGATAAACATGACATTATTAAACGATCATCTGTCGGCCAAGCTACTAAAATTCAGTAGACGGCACCTCACCCAATATGTGGGCATGTCTTGCCATGAATACAATCTTCGCAAAGCAAACCTAGAGAAACGTTTCTGAATATTTTCAATACGATTACTAGAAACGTTGTAATAGGGATCTCATATCACGCTAGCGTATTCGAAAAGAGATCTAACAAGACTATTGAAAATAATTGTAGATGTGAAAGGATCCAAGAATTCCCTAGAATTTCTTTTCAGAAAACCAAATTGTGAGTTAGCTTTTGAAATTAGATATTCAAGATGAGTATCAAATGAGAACTTGGAATCAAAAAATACACCAAGGTCTTTAAACTGAGTAACTTTTGAAAAGCAGTCATCCTCATTATATTTATAGTCGTAGGAGATAGGTATTGATTTTCGGGAAAATGTGAGAATATTACATTTATCAAAATTTAAAAAGAGTTGGTTCTTATTACACCAGTGAACCAGTGAATTAATATCTTCTTGAAGTTTTGTGCAGTCGTTACGATTTTTTACAACAAGAAAAATTTTTAAATCATCCGCGTATAGGAGACAGCTGCAGTATTGAAATATCAGAGGAATGTCATTGATAAAGAGATTGAAAAGTAAAGGACCTAGGTGGCTACCTTGAGGGACACTCGATTTAACCAACATTGGTCTCGAGCAATGCTCATCAATTTTGACCATCAGGGATCTACCCGATAAATACGATTCAATCCATTTCAAAAGCTGTGAATGAATACCTATCTTCTCGAGCTTTATTCATAATATACGATGATCCACACTATCAAATGCTTTTTTAAAATCGGTGTATAAAACGTCCACCTGTGAACCACCTTTAATTACGTTTATGCAAAAGTTCGAGAAAATAGCTAGGTTAGTAGTAGTAGATCTACCACTAAAGAAGCCGTGTTGTTGGTTTACAATACAATTTCGCACATCAGAGAATAACATCATATTGACCAGTTTGTCCAGGATTTTAGGAATACTTGAAAATTTTACAATAGCTCTATAATTTTCAATTTTATACTTTTGACCAGATTTAAATATTGGTGAAATGCAAGCTATTTTCCATTCATTTAGGAAAATACCACTGGAAAGGGATTTATTGAAAATCAAACCCAGAGCGACATATAAATTATTAGCACAATTTTTCAAAAATTGTGGTGGAAGTAAATCAAATCCAGGACTTTTAGTGCAGTCAAGGGATTTCAAAGTACCCAAAACTATATCATTTGGTATATTTAATATGCCGATGTTTAAATATTGGGGCAAGTTGCAAAACTTATTCGCATCAATTTGAACATTGCTGGAACTGAAAACTGTCCCGAAAAATTCAGCGAACAATTCGACAATTTCTTCATTACTGTTGGCTGTTACACCATTAAATTCCATTGATTAGTGGCTGCTAAAGGGTGTTTTTTTTAGAGGTATAGAGCTTCGAATTGAAATAAAACACAAGAAAATCGTTTTAATGTCCATCAATTTGGCTTTATTGGGAGGATAATTTTATGCCATTAATGTTTAAATATGATTTCGGGCATGTGGCCGCCGCGGCTGGCTCGAATAAAGCCAATTCTACAGGTCCAATTTTGAACCACTTTTTCGAGCATATGGGGCCGTATGTCGGCAATAACGCCACGAATGTTGGCTTCCAAGTCCCCTAACGTTTCTGGTTTGTTGGCGTAGACGAGCGACTTCACATATCCCCAAAGAAAATAATCCAATGGTGTCAAATCAAATCTTGGTGGCCAATTGACAGGTTCATTCCGCGAAATTATGCGCTCATCGAATGTTTCCTTCAATAAATCGATTGTGACGTGCGCTGTGTGGCATGTAGCGCCGTCTTGTTGGAACCACAACTCATCCACATTCATGCCATCCAATTCGGGAAGAAAATAGTCGGTTATCATGGCTCTATACCGGTCTCCATTAACGGTAACTGACTCTCCAGCATTATTTCGGAAGAAGTATGGCCCAATGACTCCACCAGCCCATAGAGCACACCAAACAGTCAGTTTTTGTGGATGTAATGGCGTCTCAAGGGTCTCATGTGGATTCTCTTCACTCCAAATGCGGCAATTTTGCTTGTTGACGTAGCCATTCAACCAAATATGAGCCACATCACTGAACAAAATTTTGCGATGAAAATCAGCATCGAGATCAATCTCATTTTCGGCCCATACACCAAAATCACGACGCATTGCATGGTCTCGCGGCTTTAATTCTTGCACAAGCTGGATCTTGTAAGGTCGCAAGCCAAGATCTTTGCGCAAAATCTTCCATAAAGTTGATGGACAAAGCTCCAATTGCTGTGCACGGTGGCGAATCGATTCATTCGGGTCCTCTTCAACATTTTGCTCTACAGCGGCAATTGTTTCTTCGGTGCGCACTGTTCGACGTCTCTGCGGATGCGTATTATCACATAGAGTAAACGTAGTGCGAAAACGATCCATGGTTAACCGAATTAATTGCTCTGATGGACGATTATGTCGACCATAAAATGGACGGAGCTTGCGGTAAACTTCGCGAACTGAACCATTATTTTCGAAATAAATTTGCACAATTTGCAAGCGTTGTTCTTTTGTCAACCTGTTCATGATGAAATGGCAAACCAAACTGAACATAAATGACATTAGAATTGCCAGATTTGACCATAAAATGCCAGTTTTATCTCTATTCGAAAAACAAACCTCTAAAAAAAACACCCTGTATAAAATAAACTTTCAACTTAAATGACAATTGAATACACTTTCCACAGGTACATAGCCCGATGGAAGCAATTTTTGTATACGACATATGCAAATTTAACAATCAATATTCTTGGACCAACATCATTGTCGCATAGTGTAATAATGTACCATTTCGGCAAATCATCAAATACTTATATAAAATAAGTTATGATTACACAGGAGTGCAAAGTCTTGGTGTTTGACAACTGATTGTTGATATCCGGATTAATTTTTCACGCAAAATTTGAACTTGGCCTGCCATACAAATGGCATGCATAGCTGTACTTGAGCAATATATGTAGGGCTTAAAAAAACATGCAGCTATTTTTTTCCTGGTTTCATTATTTAATGCTAACTATCCATTTCTTCAAAAAAATATCTCGAATGCGTATCTCAATATTTCCTCGCAAAGTTATGGTTATTTGAAGATGAGATGAGTATTGAAATTTATAAATGACCAGTGATATTGGTGAAACAAAATTTTTACGTTGGTTCATAATTATTATCCATATGAAAATGTTTTGATAACTATTATTTTGAAATTATCAGGCATGTGATAGAAATCAATCGAGATTGGATCGGAATCGAATTCACAAATGGATCAAAATGGTTTTATTGATATGTACAAACATGTGCTGTTGTTGCCGATCGACCCTATTGTAAAATAAATAAAAAGTAAATTTTTTTAATTGAGACTTATTTAATAAGTCCAGGTGCGAAGAAAAAGAGAGATAAAATAAAGAGGCGCACGCTCAGGGCTCAGTCCAACCGTTTAGAACTTCAGAATCGGCGTAAGTATTATGTACATAATCAATTGATCGCCTTCTACCGCATTAATAAGGAAGCCTTTAAGTACATTTTAAAGAAAATTTAGCCCTTGATGAAGAAAATTCCGTTCCATTGACGCTGCAATAACTAAATTTTTTGCAGAAGGTCGATACCAGCGCGCAATTGGAAAGGATGTGGCAAATACTCTCGACAGTTCCACCATTAGCAAAATGCTACCTGTCCTTGAATAAGTATTGTGTCCAAAGTAGATAAACATAAGATTGACCCAAGATGAATACCGCAGATCAAAGGTGCTTTTTTATGAAATATTTCAAATCGCTGCCGGAGTCTGTGGCTGCATTGATGAGACTCATATAAAAATTAACAAACCGCCATAGAATTAACACCTCTACTCTAACATAAAAGGCGTCATTGTTGCGCTTTCGGTGCGTGTACACCATTTTGAGGTCTAAAAACCTACCGGTGGCAAATCAGCGAAAATTAAAAAAAAAACACCAAAATTTGTGGCTATTTTGTTGCTGAAACACCGATTTTGTTGCTCGAACCGATCGTGAAAAATCGGAAACGGTTCTAGATTCATGTTAAGATAGCGAGAAAATTACTAAATTTTGGTATAACCGATTAAACGAATAAGATTAAATTTGTTGCTGTAAGATGCTACGAAAGAAAGTTAGGAAAAAATATTTATTGACATTTTATTTCACAAGGTCAAATTTTATATCGTCCACGCTAGCTTAATTCTCGATTTTTCCATATGAAAATTAAAACATAATTTGGATAATTTTGCGGAAGAAGATGATTTGTTTGACGAGGAACTGGCTAATGAATATGAACATGACATTGAACAAAGCATTAGAGATGACATCGCAAGTAACACAATACGAATATTATTAGCAAAGTGCTTTATTTATGGCATATAACAAATACCCATTCAATAAGAGTTACATGTGAATCATTTGTTCCGCCCGTTTTTAAAAGTTAGATTAAAATTTTTTGATTGATTTCACGATCTCAAAACAACTTAAACAGATTGCAGAACACCGCTATTTAGATTTGAACTGTCCGTCGAAATTGGATCGATTTGAAATCGATCGATCGAAATATGGAACACCAAATGTTGATTTCAATTTCGATTTCAATCGAAAACGATTTCCAGAACATGCCTGTAGTATTTTAAATTGTTTTGAACGCCAGATAAATTCTGAGATTGTTTTTTGCACTATCAGATGGATGCTGGTCGAAAATTAATTTTAGGGATCAATATGTGCGGCCAGTCCAAAATGTCCGACTCCGTCGCCTATTTTGTAAATTCTTTTTTACCACTCAATTAATAGAGAGGTCGAAAATTTGTCAGCATTGCGTTCCTGGATTCTCAAAAGCGAATTCGGCCAAAGGTTTATAATTTATTTTTTACACCAACCAATTAAGAAAAAACCAAAATGTACATTGACGTCTCCAAAGTTGCTCCCAGGTCCCCAAATTGCTCGATTTCGGCCTGTTTTTGTAAAAACATATGCACCAATTGAAAAAGAAAAGTCGAAAATGTATTTTAGACATCACAAGCAACGGTGCCGGGTGCAAAAAGTTACTTGTCATTTGTTCCTTTCTCGAAATAAATCAAAAACTACGAAGAAATACTGAACTGCATAGTCTTTTTCAAAAGATACCAACAAATGACAGTTGTTTAACTTGAAAATTATAATAACACAACTTAATTACAACAACATGTCACGACCCACTTGTTTTTCGCATTTTAATTTTCTTATTAAATACACATACGTAGGTATCTACGTAATAAATGAGGCGTTTATTTTGAAAATGGCATAACTCAAAATTTCTCGTTTTGAGATATCAAAGGGTTTGCGTTTCATTCGATCAAAAATAACTTTTCTCATGTATTTGGATGTAGTGAATTAAAATCCGGCTTTAACTTTAGGGCTTAAATCATATGTGCTTACTAAAAATAACATTTCTGCAATAGTTATTTCCACTGGCGACTTTAGGATAGGAATACCTTAAAGTTCAACGGCCAAATTAAACGTAAAAAATAATGTTTTCAAAAGTTGCAGCTTTCTTGTATTCCGATCAAATGAAAGGACACATTTTGAAAAAATTAAAAGGATTGATCAGTCGAAAGTCACAAATGTCACAAACTCAATTTTTTACCGGATTTGAAACTAAACTAAAGAGTGTTTTTTTTAGAGGTTTGTTTTTCGAATAGAGATAAAACTGGCATTTTATGGTCAAATCTGGCAACTCTAATATCATTTATGTTCAGTTTGGTTTGCCATTTCATCATGAACAGGTTGACAAAAGAACAACGCTTGCAAATCGTGCAAATTTATTTCGAAAATAATGGTTCAGTTCGCGAAGTTTACCGCAAGCTCCGTCCATTTTATGGTCGACATAATCGTCCATCAGAGCAATTAATTCGGTTAACCATGGATCGTTTTCGCACTACGTTTACTCTATGTGATAATACGCATCCGCAGAGACGTCGAACAGTGCGCACCGAAGAAACAATTGCCGCTGTAGAGCAAAATGTTGAAGAGGACCCGAATGAATCGATTCGCCACCGTGCACAGCAATTGGAGCTTTGTCCATCAACTTTATGGAAGATTTTGCGCAAAGATCTTGGCTTGCGACCTTACAAGATCCAGCTTGTGCAAGAATTAAAGCCGCGAGACCATGCAATGCGTCGTGATTTTGGTGTATGGGCCGAAAATGAGATTGATCTCGATGCTGATTTTCATCGCAAAATTTTGTTCAGTGATGAGGCTCATTTTTGGTTGAATGGCTACGTCAACAAGCAAAATTGCCGCATTTGGAGTGAAGAGAATCCACATGAGACCCTTGAGACGCCATTACATCCACAACAACTGACTGTTTGGTGTGCTCTATGGGCTGGTGGAGTCATTGGGCCATACTTCTTCCGAAATAATGCTGGAGGGTCAGTTACCGTTAATGGAGACCGGTATAGAGCCATGATAACCGACTATTTTGTTCCCGAATTGGATGGCATGAATGTGGATGAGTTGTGGTTCCAACAAGACGGCGCTACATGCCACACAGCGCACGTCACAATCGATTTATTGAAGGAAACATTCGATGAGAGCATAATTTCGCGGAATGGACGTGTCAATTGGCCACCCAGATCGTGTGATTTGACACCATTGGATTATTTTCTTTGGGGATATGTGAAGTCGCTCGTCTACGCCAACAAACCAGAAACGTTAGGGGACTTGGAAGCCAACATTCGTGGCGTTATTGCCGACATACGGCCCCATATGCTCGAAAAAGTGGTTCAAAATTGGACCTGTAGAATTGGCTTTATTCGAGCCAGCCGCGGCGGCCACATGCCCGAAATCATATTTAAACATTAATGGCATAAAATTATCCTTCCAATAAAGCTAAATTGATGGACATTAAAACGATTTTCTTGTGTTTTATTTCAATTCGAAGCTCTATACCTCTAAAAAAAACACCCTTTACTTTCAATATAAACGTCTCATATGTATGCACGTTAGGGTGGGACGAATATTTTTTTTTCAATCGCAGATTTCGTCATTTTGAACATGACTGTAATTAATTTTTTTTTTCAAGCATTAATTAATTTAAAATTGTATATTGATTTGTGTTCTATGAATATAGTGGAATTTTGGGGCACTCGCGCTTCCTCTATGATCGCTGATAAAAATTTTAAGAATGTACACAGTGATGTTGAGAATAACGATATCTAAGATTTTAAGGCTCAGCGGATGGAAAAAAAAAGTGTTGATACACCCAAGTAAACACAATAAAATATTAACATGTAATTTTAGTTTAGCTCTACCACTCAGATAAGAGCGCAAATTTGACCTACATATGGTCTATCGAAAGAGTATATATGTGGGCATCCAAAATACAAATATGAGCCAGATCTATCCATACAGATATGTGCCACCATCGATTATATGAAAAAAGGCCGAAAGTGAACAACTTTGGGACACTCGCGTTACCTGTATGAATACTTAAAAAAAATTTAAGTACACAGTAATGTTTAAAATGATGATGTCTACGATTTAAAGATCGAGCCGATTAAAAAAAAAATTCGACCCACCCTAATGCACATATGTATATATGTATGTAGATTAGTATGTACAAACGCAGCTTTCTTGTGTTACTATTTTTCCACCTTAAGATTTTATAGATACCCAGCACATTATGAATATTTATTATGCATAAATATTTTTTTTAATTTAAAACCACCGACTGACTTGCGATTTTTAATTATGAATGTACCATATTAGGACACAAAAGTAACATGTTTTAAAATTAAAAAAAAAAAATAGGAAGAAAAAATGTTATTTAAGTATTATATAGCATTACTTTGCACCTTTTGCTATATGTAATTTAAAAAAATCATCAAATTGTACTTAAAAACGCTACGCAGACAAGGCGTCAACTAATTGGAAATAATTAAAAATAAATTTTCTTTTGGGAAATGGATCACCTGTACCTCTGTGTAGTAAAACCTTAAACTAAACACATTAATGAGGTCGGCGTCACCTTCAAATAATAGTAAATAAAAGTAATTTTCTTATAACGTTTCAATGTTTTTGATTTCTTCGTGATCGAAAAATTTTGCAATGGTCGTTTGTGTCATTGAATGTTTATGGTAAAAATTGTCACTTTTGTTGGAAAGTCCACGCCTACTTCTCTTATACTCAGAGATGGGGATATATCTCGAGCGCACATATAATTTCATTAGAATCGGTAACGTAGTTGAATGAAGCACTTGCGCATTTTTAACAAACGAAAGATATCTGAAATAAATGTGTGCATACAAAATTTCATCAAAGCTGCTTCTATGGTTTCCAAGATATGCCATATCTCGCACTGAGGTGTTGGAATTTTGCCTGAAAAGACCCTTCACCTTCGTCGCTACCTTTGGATTACAAAATTCTGGTTTTCTGCCTGAACCCGTTTTTCGTCAATTAGGTAGAACCTTTTTATAACTAGATATATCCATAAAGACAGTTTTTTCTGATGCACCAAGTATTTTTGCTATAGCAGAACATTTTATTTCTGGATTTTGTATGTATGTGGACAAAGTCAGTTCGCGAACTTTTTGCTGCTTGCTCGACACCTTTGTCGTTAGAAGTGCTATCTTCAAGTGTTATACATCATATTCAACGTCACTTTATATAGAAGAAAAAATGTGTCTTTTTAGACCTATAAGATTATCAGGTAGAGTATAATAAAAAAAATTAAAAAACGCAAGTTTTTCCTGGGACAGTCCTTAGTTATCTAAATTTAAATACTAAACAATGACTTATAGTTCTCTATATATACTATATATATAATACTTAACTTAATTTAAAGACTTAAAAGACGCCATTTCCTAATACAGCTAATATTAAGACGCGATTAGGAGACATGTTTTGAATAAAACCGCATCTATAACTTTCCTCAACTATAAATGTATTTGAAAATTGTAATAATTTCACGAATTCAGATAAGGCTATAAAACAACAAGAATATTTTTGTTGGTCAGAACATGGTAGAATATAAGCCGTGACTTTAATTTATTAAATAAGTTACATAATTAATTTAAGTTTATTAAAAACATTTAAAACGATTGCTTGCTGTTTCGCGTGCGAATTGGGTACCATATGTGCAATTTTATGAAAATTTGCAAACTTTGCGGCTGACCTTTAATTATTATGGTTCTTCATTTGTTGAGCATTGGACTGGTTGGTTTTAAAATTAAAAGTAAAGCTATTTGATAAAAAACTTTAAGAGGAATTAGCATTTTGATAAAATTAGAGCCTACAAAGCTTTCTATGTATAATATGCAGCTACTAATTTTCTTGAAAAATTCATGACTTGGCAAGTCAAAAATAATTGTTTTGCCTGTAACGTTCCTATGAATCGACTCTTGAAACTTCAATATCAATAAATTAGTCTCCTGAATGAAACAACAGGAGTGACACTTCATTTGTTAAAATCGGTTCAGCAGTTCGGTAAGGTTAAAATGATTTATTACTAAGGATAGTGTATGCCACTAAATTTCGGTTACTGTAAAAACTTTTAAATATAGTATTTAAAATTAAATTCACATTAATATTAATAAATCATTCTTATGAAAGAAAACCCTATTGGGTATTCAGACCTAAAAGTTTTGAAAACATATTCAACTTTTTGTATGGCTTACATGCCAAGGGACTGAAGTTTTAGGGAAGAATGATTTTTTGTGTAATCTAAATTCAATACATTTTGTTGTTGGGACGATAGAGTACTTAATTTTTTTTATTAACTTTTACTCGTAGTTATCAAATATAAGTAATCTAAATGTAAGTTAGTGACATCATGCTGCGCGGTTTTTTGAAGAAGTTCCCATATTTAAGCATTTTCAATATTTTGGAACTTTGCTCAGTACTTTATTGTTTATTTAATTTCGTCTTGATTGCTTTTTAATTTTAATGTCTGCAACAATTACTTTGAAGAATTCTTAAAGAATTTATAAAATGCGACTTTCTTGTGTCGCTGTTTTTTTCATGCAAAACGTTAAAATAAAGCAAAGAAAAGTTCGCTGAACTTTATTCAATTCAATTCAATTGATTGAAAGAGCGATATGGTGTTGCGCGGTTTTAAGAACTCGTGCTTTTTCAATTAAAGCGTCTTAATTGAACACCTTAAAATAAACTAAATTGAAAGCACACAAACAACAGCGTATTTTCAGAATGAGAAAATTAAAAGAATTCAATAAACCCAAAGTCAATGGCTGCTAAAGTAAAGATGTTTCATTGTAGGTGCCAATGCCCGTCGTCAGTGAATTTAATTGAATGTAACCAAAAAACTAAAGAAACTTAACAAGTCACTTAATTTTTAAAATAAATGGATAAAACAGACCTGAAACATATTGTTTTGATCAAATATGCATAACTTTTTGTTTGTTTGTACTAGGCAATTTACGCTTCAGTTTCGAACAATTCTCCATGTTTGAAAATATTTTTTATTTTTCGGTAGAATTTTTATTGTTTATGACCTATTAATTAATATTATGAATTTGTGTCTGTGTTAACGTTAATGTTAACGCTTGCGAAGCTGTAAATGATGGGTAAATAGTTTGCATTTAAAACTTAGACTATAAAATTTTCTACATTGATACACAAGAGGCTGAATTCATATGAAAAAATGTGTAAATCAAAACACTATAAAATTAATAACATTTGAGAAACTGCCAAACAAAACTTGATAAATCCACTTTAAACCGAGGGAAGTTTTTTTTTGGTTCGATATTTTTAATCATCACCGGATCGACTGATGAAAGATCATGGATTAAATATTTTTGAAACCTCTTTTGAAAACGTGTCTCGGAATAAAAGCTAAGAAATTCAGTATAAAAATAGAGAAAAACACATGTTCTCGGACAAATCCTTTGGGAAAATTAACTGATGACACCATCATTGTATCAAAACTGCTTAAATCTTTTATTTTTGATGTTTTTGAGCTAGCAATTCTATTATTCATATTGATATCGCTTCAGAGCGACTCACAATGTAAAGAATATTGCGAATAATTCGAATCACTCGAGTATATTGATTAAAAAAATCATGCCTCAGAGGGGCATCTCAGAGAGAGGGAAAAAAACTTTCTGCCGCTTGTGCATTAACCCAAGGATACGCACCCCCTAGCTCGATTGGATCTTCCAGCTCTTACAACAACAACAAGATATAACAAGATATAGCTCACTTCGAGCTATATTTATATTATATTATTGTTTGTGTGATTTTTTTTTCAATTCATTTGGTCCTTGAGCTTGAGATTTTTGTTTTTGTTTTCCTTTTTTTTCATGCAATTAAGTAACTTGCCGCAGCTATTTGAAAATTTTCTTCAGTACTAGGAATTTTTTCGCAAAATATTTTTCAAAAAAAATTTTTTCCCAAAATATTTTAGAGTTTTTTTTTTACCAGAATTGATGTTGTTGTAATCAGCTCTCGAGAAAATTTGTGTGCGCATCTCTGCATTAACCTCCTCACTACAAATGTTTCAACTGTGAACAAATCCAACTTTTGGATCCAAAAGTATTTTTGCGTAATTCGCACTGGATGCGAAATATTTCCAAAAAATGTGTAAATTATGTCGCCATTTGGTTAACAAGGCCGAATATTTAGAATACGTCATACTAAATAGCTCTTCAAATAATAAACATAAAAGATTCCGCGATCTTTTGCTACACAAAGCTATGTGCAAAAACTTATTTTATTGAGACTTTTTGCCCTAACATAGCCCAGTTCGAATGTAAATTAAAATTTTTGCTATCTCTTTTACTATTTATTCATCGACTTTGCTTTATGTTGCTATGTGCAGCTAATTTTAGTTTACATGCCTGAATTTATTGTGTAGTGCAGTTTTTTCTTTCTGTTTCGTTTGCTGTCGTGTTTCTATCTATTTTTGCTATGCTTTGCAGCTTGAATTTAGGTCAATTCTATTGTCATTTCATGACAAATTCATGCGTTTAAATAAAAACTTTACTTGTTGCAACAACTACTGCACACTGTGATGTACAATTGTGGTTTTATACGAGTGCATTACCAACGTTGCCATATTTCAGAAATTTCAAAAGATTTTTATCAAGTCAAATAAAACAAAGTTTTTTTTTTGTTTTTAACTTAAACAAACACTTTCAGTCTCAAAAATAATTTATTGCATCAATGAAGATGTATTTTTTTTAAAAAAATATTTCTCAAATATTAAGACTGATTAGCGATCTGCGCTGCTTCATTTATCTTTTCACAAAATTACAATAAAATTTGATCATAAAAATTAAAGTCATAAAAATATTTACAAAATAAATACTGATTGACAAGTGCACATGAAAAATAAAAAAAAAAAATGTCTTAAAATACAAGAAATCATATAAAAATAAAAGAAAATCGCAAAATATGAAACCCAACAGCGGAAGGCCTTGAAAAAGCCGAAAACGTAAGCGAATTCTAAAATGTTCAAACACACGACGCATACTCCCAGATATATTCAAAACGTATAGATAAACGACGCTGTTTATTTTATTTATTTGTGTTTTTATTTCTTTCTCGCATATTCGCTGAGTTTGTTGATTTGTGTGAATTTGTGAATTTAACAAATAAACGAGTCAAACAAGTAAACGAGGCTACGAAAGAGGCTGCAAAAGTAATAAAACTAAACTGTTGGAACTGTAGATAGAGGCATCACTTGCCATGCAAACACAAGTGCAAAATATTATTTTTATTTTTTTATTTTATATAATAAAAAAAGGCATAAACTTTAGAAATTAAAAGCAAAAAAAAAAAGAATAAATTCTTTGATTTAGAATTTGAAAATGATAAACTGAAATAAAAACAACCTTTCAATAAACAAAGTAACATTATTGTTTTGCGGTTGAAGAATTTTTATTGGTAATTTATTGATTGCAAATATTAGCTGTAGAGCAGTTAAACAAAGTTTTCACTTTGTAAGGTATCAAATTATCTTTAAAATACCGTTTGGCGCAATACAGCAATTATCGCAAACAAGTTTTTTGACATTCTCTTTTGAACTTGCCGTTTGTTTGTATTCACACAACGGAAATCTTTGTTTTCGCTTTGGCTTGTTCGTGTAGTTTTTTCTTCATTTGTTACAAATTTCATTCATTTTGCTTTTATTCTTTGTCACAAAAGTTCAAATTAAACAAATAAAGCTAAAAAAGAGTGTAAAATCAAATTGAAATATGCAATTAAACAAAAATGGTAAAGGTGTTATCTTTGGCCTCATCAAAAATAAAATACCCCCTACACCGCGCTAACAGTAAAAGTGCGCATAAGTCTTAAATTTTTATTATAAAGATATTCTTGACACCACATATATACACACATTAAATTTTACTAAGAAAGTTCGCTGTGTAGCGTTTCGAAATGTACGCTTGTATGGGAGGTGCCACGCCCTCTTCTAAATTTGCCAACTTTTTGTTTATTGCTTGGACGAACAATTTTTTTGTATCATAATTCTCTCAGTGTAACGTTTTAAAGTTTTTGTTTCTGTGCCTTTCCGAATCATTCTTGTTATATATATGTGTAAAATTTAATACCATTACCTTAAATGATTCTTTCTGTATATCATTTTGAAGTTTTCTCTTGCATGAGAAGTGCCACGCCCTCGTGTCGAAATTTGGCATTTTTTTTTTCAGAGCTTGTCTAAGTTTTTCCATGCTTTTTTAAGAAATCTGGTTACACTACATGGAATAACTCTGTATACTTATAGCGTTTTGATTGTTTTACTTGCATGGGCGGTAGGCGTTTGTGTTAATCAAATTTGCCCACTTTCAATCTCAAGAAACTTGTTTGAAGGTGTGGTCTATGTGGCAAATTTCATTCAATTAGCTTACTTGGTTTTTCCGTAATCGTGATTTATACAGGCAAACATACGGACAAACGGAGATGGCTAAATCGACTCAGGTGGTGGCGCTGATTAAGAATATACTTTTCTATACCTGCCAAACCACGTTTTATGCGTTGCCAACGGGATGACATAGTGAATATACCCTGTGTAGGGTATACAAATGATCACGAAAGAAGTCATTAAGTTAATAATAAAAAAAAGTTATATGAAGCAGAATGACAACAAAGAAAAATGGAACCTTCCACCTTCTCACTCCCTTTTGCCTATAAGCTTGGCAGACTTACTTACTTAGCTGGCGCTATAACCGACGAGCGGTCTTGGCCGTCTCTAAAATGCTGCGCCATTCCCGTCTGCTCTGCGCGCGGTGGCGTCAGTTAGAAACACCAAGCGCGTTTAAGTTCTCATCAGCTTGGTCCTTCCAACGGAGATTAGGACGTCCTTATCTGCGAGTTCCACCAATACATTCCGAATAGAGCATTTTCTTAACCGGAGCGCTGTGACAGCGACGGCGATAAAAGGAAGTTACAGAAAAAAAACGAAAAAGATGGTAGTGGACAGCGATGATGATTTTAATTCTGACTGCAGCCGCTGTATTTTTATGCGCTTTACTATAAATCAATGTCGGCGTATAGTTCATACAGCACGTGGTTCCACCTTATGCGGTATGCGTCGTTCATGCAGATTGGACCATAGATCTTGCGAAGAATTTTTCTCTCGAAAGCTACCAATATCTTCTCATCGTTGTTCGTCATCGTCCATACTTCAGCGCCATAAACTGGATGGGGAGAATGTGTGATTTGTAAAGCGTTGTTTTTGTTTGTTTTTCGAGAGAGAACTCAACTTTTCAATTGCCTACTGAGCTCAAAGAAACAATTGCTGGCAACAGTCATCCTTTGCTGAATCTCCATTCTGATATTGTTGTTAATGTTGAATGCAAAATAGACAAAATCTTTGACCACATCAAATGTGTAGTCAACAATAACGTGTTGTCCAAGACACCGGGAGGTACTGGCAATAATTGCCTCGTGTGAATCCAGACTTTAAATTAATGGAATATGATTATTTTTTGTAAAGTATAGATAATTTTTGATATTCAACTGTATAGTAGGCAAGCGGGTGCCTTAGCCAATTTCATTTAAGCTTATACTGTTGTTCTTCTGCCCCCATCCGTGAAAAAAATTTTGGAAATGTCCTAAAAAACAGAATGTACCAAGGACCATTTTGCCACCTCCGAGCTATTGCGCCCTAGCTTCGCTACTGTCTCGTATTGCCTTACCACCATCTTTGCAAAGATTTGAAATTCTACCTTTGAAAAAACCAAAAAGTTATTCTTTGGATTAACTATTTCGATGTATGAAATTAAACGATGACATTTTAATCAGGCTGTAAATTTGCAACACACCAAACAAAAAATAATCGTGTTATCAGTTTTGGAGTGTAATGTCTTAGAAATTTTCAGTTTGTTTGTATAATCCGAAAGATATTTATTTCCGCATTTATCTCATTATTGGTTTACTTAAAAAATTGCCATAAATTGGTGTTTAGCTCATTTTTTTTTAAATCAACAAATATTTTTAAAAATTTGGATTTCTTGTTTCTTTTCTTATTTTGTGTTCACCCCCACACTATGATCTCGTGTTAATTGGATGGTCATTTACTGAATACATCAACTATTTGCTATTTTTGTTAATGCTGTTCAACTATTCGTCCGACTATCCGTCATGATGATTAAATAGCTGAAATATTTTTAATTATATCAGAGCATTATTTTTAATAAATGCGCGGGCGTAATAGTTGCAAACGTATTATTTTATCTTTGTTTTATTTTTTGCTCTTAAGAATTGTTTTTATTTGTAAAATTTTTTTTTTTCTTCTGCATTAACAAATGTAGGCATACTGTTTATATTTTTAAATCTTAACCTCACCCTCACCGCCCGATCAACAGTGCAGGGAAATACGTTTTAATGTTAATGCACCTAAAAGTGTGCTACTAATGAATTTTTTGTGTTGCCATTTTTTCATTTCGACTCAACGCTTTTGCAAACAAAAAGGCAACATTACAACTTTTTTTTGCATTTTTTGACACACAAAGATAGCAAAATTACATGGAACTTTTATATTTTACACTGTGGAAAATTTGTGTTTTTACAATTTTCTGGCAGTAAGTAATTGAAAGTGAAATAATATTTTATCAGTTAACTGAACATTTTTTAGCCAACTTTATTCTTGAAGTGTGTATAAATGGTAATTAGTATTAAGTTCTTTTTATTTTATAAAATTGAATTTTAATATGTTTTTTTACTTAACTTCACCAAATTGCACTACATTTTTAAGACTGCATCACAATAAAATAATTACATTTTACTCCATTCATTTCATTACTGCAGTCAGAGTTGCCAATTGACCCTGTCAAGCACGGAATTTCATGTCAAATCCGAAATAGTCGGGATATGGACGATTTTTGTGACAGACTTCAACATTTTGTTGACAAGCTAAAAAAAAACAAAAGCTATCAAGTTTTTTTTCCCACACCAAATTTTAAGATTTCACCATTTTGTAAAGTAATTTTTCAATTTAATTAATTGCTGAAAAAAAAAACAAAATTTCGAAAAAAAAATAGTTGAGCGAAAAAAAATTTATTTTTGGGAAGGCCAGAAATTCCTTTTTGTCAACTTGACAACCCTGACTGCAGTTCACTTCTTATTTTAGCTTACTTTATTTTACTTTACTTGACTTGAACTTAACTCTATTTTTCAAAAAAAAAATACTAATTTTTGTACAGTGTAATGACAAATCTGCATGTCAATAAAGGAAAAAAGAGAGTAGAAAATACATAAAAGGTACTTGAACTGCATTTTACCGAACTGTTGCAAATGTTTGTGGCACGGATTTTTCATTCTCATTCCACAACTTTTAACATTTTTCCACTATTTTTTTACTTTTCATTATTATAAAAATGAAACCAGCTTTCATCATTGTGGTTATTGCTATTGTTTTTTTATGTTATTCTGCATCCTGCTACTTAAATAAAACTTTTATACTTACGTGTATTTATGTACATAAAAACATTCAAAACATATAAATCAAATGGGAGGCTGCAAAAACAATGTTTTTTTTTTTAAAAATTTGTTGGACACAAAACGCGTTAAAATGTGTAACAATACACATATATTAGGTAAGATTAATTTCTTCGCTACAAAATTTTTGACCTGGTTCTATTGATTTTCGGATTCTATGAATAAAAAACTCTTCGGGACCATATAGCTGCGGTGAATTTCGATTCAGCAAAATCTCGTTTGAGGTTTTGCCTATATGGGGTTCTCGACTTTCAAAAATCATAACCTCTAATCTTTTTTTACGGCAAAGCTAAAATTTTTTCTTCGAGGAAAATGTGTTAATACCTTGAAAACAATTCTAAATATTTCTTTAATTAAAGGATGTCCCAACACTTTTTATATACAAAAATAAAAACACGCATTTTTTGAGCGAGTTGTGATATTTTTATTGCACTGTAAAGAAGACATGTAACGCTGAAGTATGGAATAAAATATCCGGCAAATGGTCACCGCGGCTCTGATGACAGGTCATTTCATAAACTTTTCGATGACTTTTGCACAAAGATGTGGCTGTATCTCATCGATGACGCGTTGGATCTTGGGCTTGAGCTCAGGAATTGTTTCTGGCTTATTCAGATGAACCCAAAGATTTCATAAAACCCCAAAGCAATAAATTGCATGGGGTTAAATTGCAAGATCTTAGTGGCCAGTTGACTTCAGAATTTCATGAGATGATTTAGTCTGGAAATCGTTGCTGCAATAAATTGATTGTTTCATGCGCGGTGTGGTAGGTGGCGCCGTCCTGCTGAAACCACATGTCATCCAGATTCATGCCGTTCAGTTGTGGCTATCTCCGGATCTCCGTTATCATGGTGCTGTAACGAATGCCGTTCACAGACACTGCAATTCTGGCTTCATTTTCAAAAAAGTAAGGCCAAATCACGCCCACCTGACTAAAATCCGCACCAGACAGTTGCTCGTTGTGGATGCATTTGTTTCTCATGAATCGCGTGAGTATTTTCTAAGCACCAAATTCGACAATTTTGTTTATTCACGAAGCCATTCACATGGAAATGCGCTGCGTCGGTGAAGATGACTTTTTTTCGAAGAATCGGCATTCACTTCACTTTGCTCCATTACCACCCGTTGATAACGCGTTGTTCTTTTGTGTTGCGCTCCATTTTTAATAATCGGAAGAATCATAGGTTACAGCTGTGATATTTCAGAGTTTCCACAAAAGTATACAAAATTTAAAAGTGCTGTCTTATTGGGACACCCTTTGTAATGATTTTTTCCCCTCTTTTATGTTGTTCTCAATGTATACACACATCTTTCTCCATGAAAAAAATAATTACAGCTTTGGCATGGTTGGCAAGAATACCAGATCGATAAGATTTCTTTTTTATTCTAAAAAATTTGAATTTCCCTGTGTTATTTTTCCTAATTTTTAAAATGGATTTCCATGCAACAATATGCCCAGTAGAGTCCTATAAATAGTTATTTGTATATCGGATCTTCTAAGATCCAAAGTTAAAGAAAGGCTGTGTGTACCGAGAAAAATATCGTGTTGTGGTTTTCTATGCAATCTTGGGCCAGTCTAATATATATGTAAGCGTGTGCATTTGTTTTACAATGCCATTTTATTTTGTATAATGAAAAAATTGTACAAGAAAAACCGCAAATTACGACGACAGGTCGTCAGTTTTGTTGTTATTAAAATCTTTTTCTCTGATTTTTTTTATTATTGTTATTGTTGTTATGGTTGTTATTTTTAATTTTGAACAAACATTATTTTGTGTTAGGTTTGGCTCCTGGCAGAATGTGATTTTCTTCGCAATTATTTTTTCATGTTTTATTGTTAAGTTTTGTAATCTCTATTTTTATAATGCTGCTTTGCCATTTATTAAATCAAGACAAAAATTTGTCGTTTTGATGTTGCATAACTCGTAAGGATTTCTTTTTTTTTTTGTAGAATGATATACATCAGCCCGACGTATGTGTTCATTGTTTAAATATTTGCAGTATAGCGTATATATATCGAAGGACAAATAAATCATTTTAATGGCTTTTACCCTACTCTCAAAATCTTATGTCTCCTTTCCAAATAATTTTGTTCGCTGTTTGTCCTTTTATTTATGAAAAATGTTATCCTTTTGGTTTGGGCAAAATTACTTTATCGCTTTTAATTTCAAGCACTTTCTTGTTTCATTCATCATTGAAAGTTGCTTTATGAAAATTGTACCTATGTCATGGCGTGAAGCAAAGTTCTACTGAAAGGTGGAAAATTCAATTACGTGGAAGGAAAATAATATAGGTCTATACTTAAGTAAAACGCAGTGATGTTCATTTTTATATACCCTACTACCCCAAAGTTAATCGGAACAGCGTAAGTATAGTCCGGAACTATTGTCAAAATGGAGTTAATTAGCACTATGTAGTCTGAAATCTGCTCTTCTATGCTATCAACTTTTAGTTGTAGTGTTGATGACTTAGAAAAAAAAAAATACTATCTAAGACTAGTTTCAAGGAGTTGTAAAAGTAGCGCATAAAGGGACAATCGTCAATTCCTATGATAACCAATATCGCAATATCGTGAGTTCATAACATCTTAACGAGTTAGTGTTGGAAATATGTAGCACTAGCTCCTTTTGAAACTACTGCAATGTTATTGTTGTAATAGTTAGTCCTAAATTACACGCAATATTAAGCCTGGCTTAAACCCGAATAAAAAAAAACAACCATTTTAAAGTACATATTTTTTTTACTTGGTAGTTTGCCAATGCAACCAATACTTCAATAAATATCACTCAAACATAGTACGAATCATAAAATAAACCAAAAAATGAAATACCGCTGGAATTGTGAAACGGGCTGACGGTAGCATCTTCCAGGCCGGGATTATTGCGATTCTAAAAGGGGCAGCTTATGGAAATTTAAAATGATTCTAAGGAAATGATATTAAATTAAAAAATTTATGCTTCAAGAAATTTCGTATTTTTATGAAAAAGTGTTTTTTAAAAATCTGATTTTTAATTTTACTGATTCTCAATCTGAACGTCATTCGTAACATTTTCAAAGAAACAAAAAAACTTCCATTTTTTTTTACTTAAGTCCTCCGTTTAACCGCCGCGTAGTGTGCCTTCTGGATATTTTCTTGTTGAAATTGTTGAACTCGCAATAGGAGGCATGTAAAATGATGATTAAAACGCCATCCGAAAGTTGAAGTGTCCCTCCATAGCGAAAAATTGCACATGATTGCGATGTCACTACCATTTCACCTTGAAAATTAAGTTAAGGTCAAGTAAGCACAAATGTTTTACGGTTTTTCACAAGAATCAGGTAGCTATATAGCATTGTTTATTCTTGTAAATTGGAAAAACAAAATTTTGACCTCGAGGTCAAATGGGTCTTTCAAAAAATGGTTGTCAGTGTCAGCTCAAAAAAATTATGAAGGAGGCGCTTCCGTACCCTACATGTGTATATATTTATGGTCAGCATGTTGAAGTCTGCAACATACTAAAAATTTCAAGAAAATCGGATAGCTGTCCCATAAATTAAACTTTTACCCAAACTTTTCCACTAGAAATTTATAAACTGAGCTTTTCAACAACAAAGCCATTGGAATGTAAAGTAGTAAGTGTGTCATTATTTTGCAACTTTCTCGAGGAATAGTTTTGTAGCCAAGACTTTTTTTTTTATATTTCTCATCGTTTTCGAGAAAAACTTGGATATTTTCATAAACGGTCCTGGCCAAGATTTTCATTTTCATCGAAAAATAGTTGTGAGACATCTCATATGTAAAATCAAGAAAAATATTTGCAGTGCTCGCACTTTTGGGTTGAAGTCAGTGCCGACGGACCGTGTAATGTATTCAAAGCTTTGGGCATCACAAAAAACTTCAAAAAAATCTTTGGATATTGGTTCATTTATGGCACTGTATGCATGAATGACACTTAAATGAGCTGAGCTCGATTCTGTCATCAGATTTTGGCCTACACCACTCCTTATTCCCCTAAGAATTTTAGTCAAATTTTTTAAAAAAATTCACATACGAAATAAACGGCTGAGAATTTCTGCATACTTACTAGGGGGTTAAAGAGTGTAGATGGAAAAACTTTTCTCTTTTCATGAGAAACACCAAATCTCTCAGACTGGAATGGAAAAAAGTTGAAGAGCGCTTGTAACCGCGTCAAAATCAAGTTAAGTAACCATAATCTCGAAATGCTGATGTGTAGGCCAAAATGTCAGATACGAACTAAGAGGTCCCAAATTACCCTATGTTAACATCAGTTAAAGTTCCTTTAGTTTCACTGCACACAGTCTAATTAATCAGGCCACACACAGTGTAATTAATCGCCCAGTGTAAAATTCAATGTCAATGTTTGCAGTTGCCTTTCGAATTGTTTATCCTTGCGTAAAGTATTGCCAAAAATTCCAAAAAGTATTCTAATTCAATGTTTGCGAATAATTTTCTACATAATTTTCCAACAGTTAGCGCTGCTTTACGCTAGGAAATTCTGTGAAAGAAACTCTTGCGTATCCCCTTTTGTGAATTTGTTGTGCGTCGTAAAATGACAAACAACAAGCGAATAAAAATAAATAGCTATGTCAAAGTATATCAGCGAACAAACAGAACGAAAGAGAGTATGACAAATTTCGTACTCAACCTTTTCGTTGTTTACCCCTTGCTAACAAAAAATATGAATTTTCGAAAATAATTTCTGTGTGTAAATGGGCACTAATGCATTGTTTTGCATGCAAATCAAATTATTTTACGATGTGATTGCTTATTAGCTATGGACTACAGTAGTCAATGTGTAGCGATAGTGCCGCAACTCTAACCTAACCTCGTTTTTCAATGTCATTAATTTGAAGTTAAATTTAATGGAAAAAAAATATTTTTTTAAAATGTTGTTTGAGTCGATTTGAAATATTAGGAAAAGCTTCTTCAGTTTAAAACTTTTTAGAATTTATTTCAATCTCTAAATGACCAAACATTTTAGCTACTTAAAAATTTTACCCTTAAAGCAAACCGCTTACAACCTTTTTTCCGCAAATGGCTACAAAAGAGCACATAAAGACAGACAAAAAACGGGGTTCATTGAACTGTTTTTCTTCATTGTTTTTATTTATTTGTATCGTTATTTCATTTCTTATCGTCGCTTTACCTGCTGTTGCTTCTGCTGCTGCTGCTGCTGTTTCTTTCGAACGCAACGTACACCAAATCATCTAGCAAATGCCGCACAAATGTTGTTGTCAAAATGTCTGTCGGTCGGTCGGTCGGTCGGTCTGTCTGTCTCTTTAAGTGCTAAAGTACAAGAAGGGGTTGCCACCCTAATGTAAGACTTGCAAAACTGCAAAGCTCTAAGCAAACTAAAAGAATCGCTAAAAAGAAAACAAACTAAGAAAATGTAATAAAATGTTACAAAAAGAGAAAAAAAAAACAAATAAAGAAACATTTATTTAAGCAGACAATGGCGGCAGCAACACCATGCAATTGCAATGTCAACAGCCCCCGAAAAAAGGGAGTTACACATCTCCTTTGGCGTCACATATTCTTTCTACTCGTAAAATTCAACAGTACCAAAACCAATAAAATCAAATTCCTAGAAAACGTAAAGTTAAGTCAAAATAAGTAAAAGCAATTTCTGTGGCAAATTAAAGAAAGAAAAGTTTTTTCTTTATTTGACAGAAACAGCAACAATAAGCAATAAGCAAATTTCTATCAAACAGAGCAAAAGCAACAGAGCCCTAATTGTCAGTTTGGAAGCGGCTTTAACTGCTATGACATTTGTCGTTTGCTGCCACCACCACCAACGCCAAAAACAACAAAAACATATACATACCTAGTGAACAAAGGCAACAAAATAATCATAGCTGAAATGCCGACAACAAAAGCGTTAAAACAGCACCGTGTTGCTGCTTTTTGCACTTTGAACTTGTGGGATCGTATGCGGAATGAGAGGTCGGTCAAAGGTTAAGTATTTTCCGGCTCTGTTTTACATAGAGGGAACATTTTTAAATGCATGTTCGTTTAGTATTAAAAAGTTGTTGCTTGCGATTAGTAACTTTAAATTTTATTTTTTTGTTAAATCAGTTAAATTTTATTGAAATAAAGCTTAAATTATCCTAATAAGGCTCTTTGTTGCCACAGGACGACTATCATATGTTTGGGCAATTTTGAGGATATCGAGGGTCAAAATTTTTAATCAAAGGATCAAAAGATGCTTTATGTCTCTAACACTGTTTATTACGCAGGGTGTGCCCTTAAAGGCTTAAGAAGTATGAAGGAGCTTAAGGAAGCTTCTTCTTCTTAAAACTTTTGACATATCGAAAACTGGCCATGCTTGAACAGTTTTCTTAGCAAAGTTTTGTAGGATTTGATTATAAATACTTCACACACTGATCAATCCCGCCCATTTTTGTCCGCACAATCCCTCCTATTTATCAAGCTACAAACTTATCAGCATTTCCTGTAAGTTTTCTTAGTATAGCGGTTCCAAAATGTTTCCTTGTATGGAAAGTGCCACGCCCATTTGTTAAATGCTGCTCAGTTTTTGCAGTATTCTTAGTACACTGAGAAAAGAGTATGGTTCCTTTAAATATATGTATTTGGTTGATAGATTTTTAAAATATTTGTTAACTATCAACAAATTTTGGTAGTTATTACCATGTCCTTATTTGAAATTTAAATTGTTGTTTATTGGGCCAAACGTTTTATTAGTTTGAGTCAATTGAAAAAATGTTTTTGGTTGAACATACATTTTATAATCCTATTTTGAGTTGATTACACTTCTCATTAACATGATAACTTTGCAGCTCACAACATATTCAGGTAAAAAACTACTTAAGTAAATACAAACGATTTTTAGGATTAAGGATGTAAAATGGTTTTTTGGTCATCGGTTCTTAGCACAAATCGATATTAATTAATGTATACGTTTTCGAAAAGAAAATATGTTTTTAGTCAAATAAATGATTTATTGATTATTAACAATCGAATGATTGTTGCAACCAAAATGTGATTTGGTAATTATTACCAAATATATAATTGATCAAATAATATTATTCAATTCACTGTAATATGTGACGTTTTAATATATATCAAATACTTAATTGGCCTATATCAAATTCATCATTTGTTAATTATCACCAAATTTTGGTATATGTGATTAAATTGTTTTCTCAGTGTATAGTGTTTCAAAGTTTTTCCTTGTGGTTGTTTTTACGCCCACTTGTCCAATCCTGCGTACTTTTTATTCGGTGTTCGCTTCATAGAATGTTCCTCTACAAAGTTTGGATATACTTTTGATATACTGCCTTGAAAAATTTTGGTTTGCAATGTGTCCCAAAAACTTCGCTTGTAAAGGTGCCACTTCCAAATACTGAACAGCGCCCACTCTTTATCTAGCGCATGTTTGTGGCACTAAACTTTACCATACCTTGTTTGGTTAGATTAAATACTGCTATATATTATGATCCTAAAAGGCCTTGAGGAGCATGGGGTCTCATCAAAACTATTCCAACATACACGGTCAGTAGTGAGTTTCTGCACCAGTTTGCTTTAAATTTTCACATATCTAAGTTTAGGGTCTTTCTCAGCATCTGTCACTCGGGAAGTTCCACTAAATCTCTGATGAACGAGTTTCTCTAGCATGTCTCGTGATGGTATGGCCATTCGTCTTTTTATACCTCAATTGAGATAGCAGTGTAGTCAAATGAAGTTTGCGATTCGAGATCGTGCGGAGCCATCAACTGAACTTTTATATTGTATGAAATAGTTGAGCCATAATAAAACCAATGTTTCATTTATTTAGTAAAAGATCGAATAATTTTCAAATAATCTAAAATAGTTTTCGGTGTCAGAAAATTTGCGTATGACTAAAGAAGAAAGATAAAAGAACAAAACAAACACAACAAAAAAGCAAAAACTCCATTGCATACTTTTAGTTGTTAAAGAGGAAGTCAAAAATAAACAAATCTGGGAAGCGCGTTTTTAATTTATTAACATACACAATTCCTTCGCACAGTCAGCTATATGTAGCTCTGTCAAGATGCAGAAGTCAAAAAGAATAAAAATCGAGTGTAAGTTGGAAGAAAATAAAATTCAAAACATAGTGTTTGAAGAAGCACTACATTTAAAATTTACAAACAAAGTGAAATCTACATTATTTTTTGGACTGTTTCTTGTGAACAAAGAACACGTTAAGAGAAAATGGCTTAAACGGGTCAAAGCCCACGAGAGCGAAGCGAACGAAATCAAACTAAGGTTAAACAAAAAAAAAAATGGTTACAAAAATTAAAAAGGTAAATAAATTCAGAGAAAAAGGATAAATAACTGGCCAGAATAGCTCAGTGATAGAGCGGTCGTTCTATTAATAAATCACGGAATCGCATGGCTTCAAATCTCACATAACTTAAAATGGTCTGATGACGAATGTAATCCTAACAATCAGTTAATCCTGACATTTTTATGTTGCGAATTAATTTCAAAACATTTTTTCAGTGTCTTCCAAATAATTTGTTTTTTTTTTATTTAACTTTTTCTCAATCAAAGCAATTTGTGGAAGCTTATTTTAAGAGGGGTTGGTTGTTGGTGCTGCTACAGAAACTGATGGGTTGATGTTTTGATGGTTTTTTCCTGCTGATCCAAGTGTTTTATCTTGGTGCTTAAGTTTTATTGCTATGCAATATTTTATTGCATTCGTCATTTAATATTTTGTGTTTTTCTGTTTTTTGTTTTTTTTTTTCTGGTTGCGCCCAACACAGTTCCTTTTACTTCTTTTTGTGTTTTTGGTATTTTCCGCTTTGTTATTAAAATAAAAGTCCTTCTGTGTGAGTGCTCTCATATTATAAATGAAATTGTTATTGTTATGCGAAAGTTTATCTAACAGCGGCAGAAATAAATTTTGATGGGGATGATGATGATGATGATGATGGAGTAAGATGGCACATCAACGCAGCGTGGAGCGAGAACCAGACACAACTGCAATAAATTTGGAAACATTTGTTTAATGTAATTTTTACGAGTTTTGATCCTTACGTACACGAAAGCTTAGATAATGAAACTTAAAAGGTTTTTGTGTATTCCATGTTTTCATTACATCTTTCTATAACATTTTTACACTGGAAATGTGACAAGACGCACAAATTGTCTTAATTTTTTATTTTGTTGGTGAGGTTTGCTTTGTAGTATGACTTAAGAGTTTGGTGTTGAAGCTTATTTGCTTAATTTTGGTTTGTTGTCAATTTTATTCTGTCGTTTGAATTCAGATCATTGTGTTTAATCATCTTCATCAGTTTTCTATTAATGCTGAGTAAGCATTGTATGACAAAGAAATAACTTCCTCGTCGAGAGTAGTTTTTTATTAAAGCTTTTTCTAAAACACCATTTTTTAATAGCGAGTTTCCGATTCAAATTATCCTTTACAAGCAAAATTATTGTCTTCATACAGCACTTCTTTGGTATTTTGAGAGAGAAATTCCTTTGCCTAAGGTTTCCATTTTTACTAAAATGTCATTTGTGGAGTTAATGTTTACTTCAAGGTAGGTAAACTCATTGATTATCTATCGTTAGTAATATCTTGTTCCATATAAATGTTTATTTGCAACCAGATAATATGTTTTTTTGTGCCCACATGGTAAAACGGTATAAATCGATATTTGAATGCAGGGGATAACAGCATAATGCCTAAACCAAAATAGACGTGACGAGACGAGACGAGACGCAACGAGTAAGTTCGAGTATATGTAAATCAAAGTTAATAACCAAAAGAAACAAACGTAATTGATCGAAAGTGAACGAAACATTTTGACGAGACGTGTTGTTCCGTAAGAACCGAACTTGAAACCGTCACTACTCGTCATAATAGCTGTTTCGATTCGTTGCCTAACATAACATTTTGGCTTAAATGTCAAAACAGACGTAACGAGTGCAAACGTTCGTTCAGCTGCTATCGTCTCGTCACGTCTATTTTGGTTAAGTCTTAAGGCGGCAAATAGCAGCAATTTGAACTAAAAAAAAGTAAAAAGAACAACAACGAGTACTCGTATAAATAGCGAGTGGGAAACTTAGCAACTTCGTCACTTTATTAACACATACATAGATAGAGACTTGGTGAATAAAACGCATCTTTTATATATTTTGCCTCTTTGTTTAACCATACTTTCGTTGTTCATTTTCAGTATTGCGTGGTATAATTGAACTAGTTGAATCGGGAGCCCGAAATCTGCTGGAGACCTACATAAGTCCAGTTAGTTGACACTGATGGGTCTCGATTTGAAACTCGTTGATTTTTTTCTTAGTGAAAATATTAGTGGTATTCACACCGGCCTCGTTACTTGGTAATCTGGGAACACTTTTGACTGTGAAGGCATCATTTTTACCTGCAAACTAAATCGAATTTTTAAATTTAATCACAAAATGCCTCGCACATGAGCAAAATCTATTAGAATTTTAAATTTTTTTTTTCTTTTTTATGTTTCCACAACTAAGAAAACTGTCTGGTATGCCAACTAATTACTTCGTTACTCGTTAGTCCGATAGTTCGATAATCTTGCAAAAACAATATTCACATAAAACGAAGCCAGTGTGAATACCACTATTGTGTTTTAATCTGTTATATTTTTAGTTTTTTGTATTCTAATAAAAGATTTAAATTTAAGTCTGTTGTCATATAATTTTGTGCACAAACAAATGTTTTGCATTAAATTTAAAATAAATCCGTTGGAAAATTTTTCCACGCATATTTAATTTGAAACACACAAAAATCACGGCAAATAAAATACGGGCATTTTAACCGAATTTTTAAATAAATAAACAAACATTACTGACAAATTTTGTCATAGGCAATAAATAATTTATATGGCTCGGTTGGTAACATATTTTTATTTTAATTATTCACATATCTACGAAGAAAAGACATAAAAAAGAAGACATCAAAAGCAAAACATTATATCAAAATAAAAAAGCGTAAAAGAAGCAGAAAAATAAATGCAAAACATACCGGCAAAAAGATATTTATAACAACTTTTTCTAATGTTGTGTCTCGAAATATGACAATATCATGTAAAAAAAGGAAAGAAAAATTAAGAAAATGACGATGAAGACGGCAAGATGAAAAGCAACAGGCAGGCAGGCAGTGAGATAAATATAAAAAATCGACAAATTTATAACAGATTTTTCAATTCGAAATTTTTTCCTTACGGTTTGACATTTTTTGTTTCTCGTTTTCGCCATAAATTGTGACGAAATTACTAAGATAAGTCTTATGACGATGACATAAGACTGAGTTATTATAATACAGAAAAGGTTGTGAGAAGAGGAGGGGGAAAAAAACTCAAATATAAAATATGCACAAAAGAAAGGAATGAATATTAGCAATTTGCATACATTTTAAAGTGGCGAAAAAAATGGAAACATCTGTTTTCTTCTTCTTGCAAAAATTCATTTCACACTTTTCACTTAGCAATTTCGCAACGTTTTCGTTTTTTATGACTTTTTTGTAAGCTTTAGGCACGAGTGCGTACTTTACTTGAGTTAAAGAGGTATGTTAAAGACTTTTTTATTTTAATTAAAAAATAAATAATAAACATAACAGCTGGGCACCTTAATTTGAATTTCTTTGATTATTAAGATATTCTTTTTGGTTTTTACAAAGCAAAAAAAGAAGAATTTTTTTGCATTTTTATCAAAACAAATTCACAAAAAACAAAATTAAATCAGGGAATTCGCTTGTATTGCAATTTATTGAGCCATTTATAAAATTAATTAAAATATTTTTATTTCAGTAATCCTGCTGCTTGTTTCTCGTTCAACATTTATATACTATATGTGTATTAAAATTATTTAAATATTTTTATTTACAACAACAACTATTGGAATATACGATTTTTTTTACTTTAGCATCTTTTAATAAATTCTTTTATTTATTTTTCAGGTAAGCACCATTCCATTGCATAAACATCAAAGTAATTTGGTAAGCCAATTTTAAAAACACTAAAAAAGTGCCTTTATATAAATAGCATTTGAGCAAAAACAAAACTCATAATAACTATTTTTTTTTTAACTATACCTTTTATGCTGCGATTTAAGTTTTTTTCTCGCTATTTTGTTATTGTTTCTTTTTAATTTTTTCATATACACTTGTAAAGCTTCTAAATAGAAATATGTTCTAAAGCAAACACATTCTCACATATGCCAAAACCAGACATAATATAAGCTTAGCCATCATAAAAGTAAAAATAAAAGACGCTCATAAACGTCGAACATAATTTACAGCAAATTTAATAGAGATGCAACTATTGGTGTCGCAAATATTCGCGAACATGTACTCCAATATAAACGAGTAGTTATAGAGAATATTCTTACTCATATGCGCCTGACTTAGAGATTTCTGTCATCATTTGCTTAAGTAATTAAAAGATATGATATATGTATTATGCATGCCTCACATGTCAAATTGATTAGTTCCATAAAAGAAAAAGTCGAGAAAAACATGACAACAAGCTTCCATAGATTGTGTTTGACAAACGAAAAATAAATTTTTACATTTGTAATGTTCAACTGATTTTTTAGTCTAATCTGTAACAAATGTGAAAAGTATAATTGTAATATGGACCGTCTCAGAAAAAATGTATGTTTTTATTTTAGCTCTAGCAATTCAAACAACAAAGATGTCTAACAAGCAACAAATAGTCCGCGAACTGATTTATTCCACATACCTGCAAAATCCAGAGTTAAAATATTCAGCTATACCAAAAATAGTTGGTGCATAAGATAAAACTTTCTTTACGGATATTTCTAATTATAAGAAGGGTCTACCTGTTTCATTAAAAAAAGGTTCAAGCAGAGAATCAAAATTTTCTAACCCAAAGCTTGCGGCGAAGATGAAGCGTCTTTTTAAGCGGAATCCTAACACCGGTACAGGTACATCAAAATCTACTGTACAAAAGGTAAAGTAAGCTCAAAAAATGCTAGATCGCTCTGATGAATCGCAGTTGTTGGTTCAGTTGCCAGCACGAAAATGGTATCTGACTGAATTTGATTGCTGCGTTATGCACCACGAAACTTACATCAAAGCAGATATTAACCATCTAACTAAGCGCGAATATTATACTTAAATGGTGTCTAGCAAATTCAAAGCGCAAAAAATTTCGGAGTTTCCAAAGCAATATATGGCTTGGCAGGCCATATGCACCTGTGGCCTTGGAAGCAGTTTCTTTGTAGCGCAAGGCACAATCAATTCCAAAGGCGAATGCCTCTAAAAACGTCTTTTACTTACCATTTATTCGTGGCTTACAGAGATGCTCTGGCCAGATTAAGAAGCCTTTCATTACCCTAAAGCTACAATGGCACGGTATCAAAGTAAAAATATCAATTTTGTAGCAAATTCGCCCAAATGCCCAGAGCTTCACCATTGAAAGATATTGGGCTCTAATGAAAATAGATCTTCGAAAGAGTGGTAAGACTGCAAAAACTTTACAAGACTTTAGACTTAAGTGGAAAAGATCGTACCGTACTGTCGATGAAATATCTGTGCAAAGTTTAATGAAGAGTCTTAAAACAATATGTTAATTGGTTTTTAGTTATTTATATTCCGAATACTACCCATTATTAATAAAAAAAACTTAAGTTTTTTCTGGGCAGACCTTACGTTGATTGCTGTGTTTGCAGAAAAAACAAATTTTGCTATGCTTATAGTTTTGTTTATATAAAGGTCACTAGTTCTAGTGCAATATAATTTAGGCAAAGTCGAAGAAAAAATATTTTCTATGATTATAGTTTCGTTTGTATTAGGTTGGCATAGAACCTCATAACTTAGACCAATCCAAAAATTTTGCAGAAATATACTGCCCTCAGAAGCGAAATGGGCGTATCTGCTTCTTAGGGCAGTATATATACTAACCTCAGAAGCAGATACGCCCATTTCGCTTCTGAGGGTAGTATAGTTTGGGTTCCATTTTGTAACTTTTTATTTTCTAATATTGAGATGTTTATCTGCTCGGTTTTGATTTTGGTTGATATGCATACATACTATTTAGAAGTATCGCATATATATTTTCCAAATCGCTATGTGAACACGAATTTGAACATAATGAGTGTCATTCAAAGGAATATTGAATAATACATAAAAATGTCATACAAAACTTTGTATTGGTACTTTTGAAAAAAAAAATCGATAAAAAATTAATCTTCATATGAAGTTAGCGGACCATTCCTTACTCGTAGAAAGCTAATTAAAGTCACAGTAGATTTTTTCGTTCTCTCTTCTGAGTTATGTTCCAGTAGACTATAGGAAAATTTATGTTTGATTTTCGGGCTTACAAACAAGGAGCTCTAGACTTAATGCAAAAGTTGATAAATAACAAAACGTTGGAAATCGCCTCATCGCTAAAGGGGAAACTTTTAAAAAATGAATTGAAAAACATTAAAGTGTGAACATTCTATACGACGTACGTGCCAACATAGAACTCGTTTCATGTTGGTGACTTTTTTCAAACGTAATTTTTTCACTGCACCCATAAAATAAAAAGAATTGCTTTTAAATTGAACTGCGAAAACTTTGCAGCAAGCGGGTTGCGAAAAATGTGTGGCAAGGGACAAGCCCAGAGAGGCAGAGGTTGTCTGAAGAAAAAAAAGAGATGATACGAAAAATCTAAAATAAGATTTTTCTTCATTAAAATCAACGGCTGCTGCTGCTGACAGTTTTTCTGTTGTCTGTCTGCCTGCCTGTCTATTTTCAGTTCCATTCAGTCTCTAACTGTCTGCCATATGTTGTTGTAATACAGTCGCACATTAGAAGCGTGCCACGTATAACAACAACAACATCAAGAACACTAGAAACAGCACACCATCAGCCTTTGTACGCGTACGCCCGGCACAAATAAACAGCACCGAAGGTCTTTTATTCCCATTTTTCTTACTTTTTATTACATAGTCAGATATGTAGTTTGTTTTTTATCTTCCATGCTCACACAATCATATTTTCTCTCTTTATTTCTGCTGTTTTCTGTTTACCTAGCATTATCTCTTTCTTTTCTAGTTTTATTTTTGTAATCTAACAAAAGTTAAAGATGCGCTAAAGGTATTATCCGAGTTGAGGAACTTAAAGTCGGTCAATTGGACGGATAAATGCCATACAAACTGTACCGTGTGGATGTTGATCTGCATTGACATCATACCGCTTTAGCAAATTCATTTATTTATTTTACTTTGTTCAGATTTGGAAAGGTTATTAAAATCCGACTTTTATTTTTTTAGTGCATATTAAATGTTAGGTTAGGTTAGTTAAGTTTGGTTACGTTACATTAGTTAGGTTAATTAAGATTAACTACGATAGGTTAGTTGGGCTACGTTAGATTAGAATAGGTAAGGTAGGTTAGCTAGATTAGGTTGGTTAGGTTAAGTTAGATTAGGCTAGGTTAGATAAAATAAGGTCAGGTCAAGTTAGGCTAGACTAGGTTAGCTTAGTTAAGATGAGGTAAGGTTAGGTAAGCCTAATTTGATTTGGGTTCATTACTGTTTCGTTGGGTTTGGTTAGGCGAGTTACTTTAGGTTGATTAGATTAGCTAGGTTAGGTAAAGCCTGCCCAGGCTATGTAGCTTTGGTTTTTTTCTTTAGAGGTGAGGATTCGCACCAATTTGGTATCACGAGTTGGCAGGAGCCCCTAGGATATCAATTCTTGTCTGGCAGTTGCGTGCAGCCCAATAGGGTTTATCGCATGCGGTAGGCTCTTTCGGGGGTGCATCCTGGTGGCTCTGGTTGAAACCCAAAACGCGGGGAGCGCAAAATGTTACGCTCATTGAAAAGTTGAATTTTCTCAACCTGGTGGTCGTACCAAGGGCGGTGAGAGGTAAAGATATATCTCGATTCAAACCAAAGATGAAGTTGTAGCCTTAACTGTAACTTTACTTGGCAACTGTTTAAGTTGCAGTCGTCCTATAATAAGGGTCTACAAATATGAAACCGGTAATTTTTTATTCAAAAAAACACGTTCATTTTGCGAAAATAGTTCCAAATTTAATCTTCAAAGTAATTCCCCTCGCTAGCTACACATCTTTTACATCTTTCAGGCAATTTATAGATTCCTCAAAAAAATTCTTTGTTTTTTGAGGCTATCCATTCATCGAGCCATTTTTGCACTTCCTCGTAAGAACTGAAGTGCGAATCGTTGAGTGCGTGTCCCATCGATGAAAACAAATAGTAATCGGATGGCGTCAGGTCTGGTGAGTACGGCGGGTGGGGCAGGGGCTCCCAGTTGTACGATTCTACCAAGTTTTTATTGACCGCTGCTCGATGTGGCGATGCGTTGTCATCTTGAAATACAATTATGTCATGGCGAAGTTGAAATTCGGGCCTCTTCTAACATATAGCACGGTTCAAAGCGATCAATTGTTGATGGTAACGTGCACCAGTAACTGTTTCACCTGGTTTTAGTAGTTCATACCAAATAACACCACGCTGATCCCAGAAAATACATAGCATTGTCTTTCGGCCGAAGCGATTTGGTCTTGGCGTTGATTTGGGTGTTGGCCGGGGCTCAAATATGATTTTTTTCGTTTGGGATTGTTGAAATAAATCCACTTTTCATCGCCAGTGATGATTCGATGGAGAAAACCTTTTCTGTTTTGCCTGGCGAGCAGCAATTCACAAGTGGTTTTTCGGTTTTCTTGCTATCGGTCAGTTCGTGTGGCACCCATCTACCGACCTTTAAAATCTTTCCCATGGCCTTCAAACGCAAGGAAACGGTTTGTTGTGTCACATTAAGTTGTTCAGCGAGCTGTTGTTGCGTTTGACCATCGTCTTCGTCCAATAATGTTTGCAATTCGGTGTCTTCAAACTTTTTCGGTGGCCTGCCGCGCTCCTCATTTATCACATCAAAATCACCACTTTTAAATTTATTGAACCACTCATTGCACTGTGTACGACCAAGAGCATGCTCGCCGTAAGCTTCAACAAGCAATCGATGCGATTCAGAAGCGTTTTTCTTCAAATGGAAACAGAAAATCAATGCTTCCCGCAAATGAGAGTTTTCAGGCACAAAATTCGTCATCTTTACGAGCGGAAAAAATGCGTTGTTGTATGAAACTTGACAAATTGTGAACTGAATATTGTTGACAGATGACAGAATGAACAATTAAGACATTTGGTGCGGTTCGGAAGCTCATACATATACGGCTATCGACCGCTAGATGTCATTACCGGTTTCATATTTGTACACCAGTAATATAATTCGAGTGTGGCACGGCCGTAAGCCGTAAAAACAGGCGGCCACGTTAAAACACAAGACATTCAGTAATCTGTCACTGCCGGCGAACAGTGAGACGGTTTGAGTTTTCGGTAGTTTAACTTTTAGTCGTGCAGTGTTAAATTCATCCTTACATCATTTATTTAAAGTAATAAATTAAAATATTATTTTAAAAGTTTGACTAAGATTCAATGTTAAGTATATCTGCGAAAATTGTGAATAAGCGACTAAGTCATATTCGTCGCTTTTAAAGAATGCAAGTGAACAGAAACATAAGTTTTTTTGTGGTATAGCGGTACAAAACATAATTTAAATTATTTTATTGAGCTTACTTGTCGGGCTAAATCTAGTCATACTAGTTTCTTCCACTGCTAAATGAAATCGTCAGTGGCCTTTGAGCCGACTAGGGAGACTTTTTATGCCTCATGTTTTTCTTTTGGCATAGAATCGTTGCGAACCCAAACATAAAGTGAAACAAAGTGAAGCCAAAACTATTTTTTCTGTTGTGTCTTTGCTCATGTAACTCATTTGATTTGATTACACTTTTCTTGCAGTGTTTGGTTTTGTTTAACTTCTTGTTTGGGTGCATCAAAAAATTTTAAATTGTAATACGTTAGTTAATGCATAGTCGTAATCGATGATAGCCATGACGTATGATGAACAAACTTTTATTTGTCATATCTGAACTTCGATATACCATATGGCTTTTATCTTTCTGTCATTTTGTTACTTACTAATTTAACTAAATTAATATCTTTGCTTTATTTACGGCCTTATTACGGATAAGTCATCTTTTGCTATAACTTGTAATTTTGTGATTTATACGGTTGCGCTCAAAAACTTTCAAAAAATCAAAGAAAAAATTTTGCCAAACTAATAACTCTCATTGAAGAATGAATATCCTATCGCAGAAGTTGTAGCGTGCAAAAACATTACGACTACTATAACTTACAATAACAACAAGAGCAAATATTACCGTATGTATATCCCTTCGTTGTCTGTGAAGCGTCGAATTTTATTACCGTCATGTTGCGGTCGCTCGTTGGATTCTATTTTTAAAATAGTTTTTCTTATTTTCTCGTTGAATATTCTTTGGTATTTTTCATGTTTTTCATGTCGGCGTCGTCGTTGTCGTCTTTCGTTACGTTGAGGGTCGCTTGGTCGGTCGTTCATTCGTTTTGCTGCTTATTTTAGCATAGCTGGCTCTAATAAATTGGCTAAAAATAAAACTATTTGAACTACAAGCTCATTGCACACATACACACACACGTCCAGGAACATACATCGTTTATTAGAGAGAACATTTTGTGAAAAATAGGGAAGCTGTTGGAAGTTAGTGGTAAAAAGAATCCAAAAACGGAAGGAAGCAAGGCTAAAAAATAAATTACTAATTTAAGTTTTATGTAAGGTTAATTTATGAGGTTTTTCTGATAATTAAAAATACTTCGTAGCTTACCAAAATTATCTGAAAATTGCAGTAGGGATTATTTTATTATTTTAATGAAAATGGCTCCTAAACATATTTCATGAACAATCGAAATTTATGAGGAGACTGACAAAACTTAACTAAATATAACGCGAATTATTTGTAGTACTTATTTTTTAAGTTATTAAAAGTTAAAGCAGAATTACAATTAAAAACTACTTAAAACTTTTTTTGCTCTAAATTATTTTTAGTTTAACAGAAAAAATATATTCCTCAGGAATGGAACTTTTAATTCTAATTTTTGTATTGCAAATATCTGCTTAATTTTAGTCGGGTGGTATGGCTGAAATTGCAGTTCTAAATTGTTGCATGTTTTTTCTTTAAGTCATCGAGTGCGAAAAATTTATTTGATGAGGTTATGTTGGCCATATTTAAAGAAATATTTAATCCCGATAAATAGGGGAAAATGAATTTGGAGTTTGGCGTACTAGAGGGAAGATTTTTGTTATGTCCTTTGTTTTTTGAGAAAATAAAAGGCTGTGAAGAAAAAAAAAATTGGGACCTTTTATGTAATAATTAATATTCACCAGTAATAAAAGTTGTGTTTGGTACTAATTTACCGTCGCAAATAAATAGGTTGTACACAAACCATAAAGTTTTTCTGGTGCATATCATCAACGTTTACTTGTCGCGTAACATCTACTGCTTTTCCGGTGTAAAGCTGTTCTTGTACCATGTAGGAGTTGGATGTATTACAAGTTCAGAACTCCTTGATGTCATCTTTACTCGGTTTAGGTGATATTTATTGTGTAAATTTAGTATAACTTTTTATTTGGCTTGTATGATTTCTCGTAATTTATATTCAGCTTCATCCAGATGTCTCGTATTGGACTATTTATACACTTAGTTAAACATCATTTGTAAACAATTGTATAGATTTCTTTGGTTATCGCTGGTTGTGATATAATATTTTTGACATATTTATATCATCGGTTTCTCGGCAACCTTCACAAGGTTAGCACTTCATAGAAGTGTTTGTTTGGCGTGCAATCTTTGAAATCATTTGTATACTGTACCGAATTCTATATGCAATTGACATAATTTATATCTTAAGTTAACCTCGAAAGTCATTTAAGGGGGGTAGGGTCTGAGACTTTTTTTTTTTATTTTTTTTTTATTTGATAAAATGAAAGTAAGAGTAAAATTGACGGAGATACAGCGTTTTGAATATCCCTTCTTTTGAATCTGCTTATACAAGAATTAAGCAGTCCAACGCATGCGTCCAACTCTAAACGCGTTTTTCTCAAATGTATATTTTTCAAAGTCGGTGACCACGATATCTCAAAATCTACTCGACCAATCCTCTTGAAATTTTGTACACACTTTATTCATACATTTCATGAGGTAACGCGGTCGAGATATTGCCATTTTTATTTTTATTTTTATTTATTTTTTACAGCTACAAATGTACTGATTTTTACGTTTTTTTCACATATTCATTTTTTTGACTTCAAATTGATGCCAAAAATTGAAAAAAAATTTTTTAAATAAAAACTCGACGGCGCTACCTCGAGACTCTCATAAACTAATGAAAACTTTTAGGTTTTTTGATTTCAGATGATCCAGTCACAAGGAATCGTGGTCACCGCAAAAGACCTTTTTTTTACCATTGATGAAAATTTGCCGCCATTGCTTCGATTTATAATATTTTTGTTTGAAAATGTTTTTTTATATTCTTTAAATGCTTTTCTATATGTATACTTAATTTCAAATAAATCAATTCATACAAAAAATCTTTTAAAAAAATTCGCAAAAATAAGCAAAAAATATGACTTTGAGACCCTACCCCCCCCTTTAAAAATAACAGAACCAGCTTACTTATTGCTATAATGGTTTGTAAATACTGACTAAGTATAGAATTTGCAGGTTTTCTTGTTATTCACACGGATTGTCTAAAAATATAAGATGCAACGCCTTTGGACTGTTAAATATTGATCACCAACTTTTGGTTTTGCAATAACCTACGTTTTCTGCCAAATCCGTTTCATACATATCGGTAATTTAACATTCGAGAGAAGAGTTTCGACCCCAGAAGTTTCGATTCTTTAAATCTACAACGATTGGCTAAGATTATTCTCTTTCTAATCTCTACTAAGATGTCATTTGCGAAGTTGACGTTTGCTCCAAGGTAGATAAATTACTTGATCGTTACTATCGATAGTCGCAGACGGTGGATAAATGTTCGTTTGCTATTAGACACAACGGTTTTGTTTTCATTGACCGCCAATTTGACGAATTTTCCCATATCTTCGATGTCTACAAAGGTTTTGCAGATAGATCGCCGGTAGGCAACGATGAGGTCATATTATCTGCATACCCTAAGCGATATAATTTTAGAATCTTGAACTTAGAACACACAAAGATCGTTTTACTTTTCCTCCGCTGTGTTGAATGAAATTTTGTTTGCCTCCTTAGGTTTAAGAAACACAAGGTCAATCATCCACTGTATATTGACATGTCTACAAGTTTTTTTATTTTGCACTTAAATTACACTTTTTTTTGCCACTTTGTTGTTTTATTTCATGTTGACTTTCAGAAAACGTCTATGACCCCTCTAATTTTCCATTCAGTGATTATTGAACTCCAAGCCTTGAAATCAATTAATCATTGGTACACATGACATATCCACTAATATGACATTTATCACGTCATTACAAGTAAAGTCACCTAGCGACAACAATAACAACAGCACCGAATTCAAACGTTACAAGTTGTAAACTGTCAATACCGTTGACACTCGCTGAGAGCTCTCTTCTTGTATACATTGTGATGTAAATATATTATTTGCACTTTACTTGTGAAGTTGCTGATGAAATCTGTCAAAAATGTGTAAACAACAACAATAAACATATACAAAATTCATAAAACCGAAATTTACATGAATGTCTACGAGTATTAACCCATTTTTATCGCTCTTACCAAAGATAACCATGGTCTTGCCTTAGGAGATTAAGTTCAGGTTTATGTGTACAATTCTTACTATTTCTACTTTTGAACTCTATGCACACGACAAATCGGCCAACGCAATAAGCCTTCGAACAAAAAATAGGCGGATTTAAGTAGTGGACTTGGCACCTTCCATACCAGCGAAATGTATGGCTGGCAATATGAAAAGTTTTTTAAATGAAAATGGTATGAAACGGGCTGACTTATTTCTATAAAGAATAGAATGTAGGTGTAGTACCTCATATACAGAACATTTCATAGAGCTTTTTAAATGCTAAGAATGCTGATTTGCGATCATCAGCTTACAAACTGCCATTGTAATTTTTACTGAGTGAAGACATTTACGCTTCAACAACGTTACCAAATTTATCAAATTTGGATCCAAACTTATGGTTCTGTGTTTGTCGTCAAACTTATAGAGCATTGCGCCACATTACGCACAACATAATCGGCCATCTGTTCGCCGGATTATTGGTCGATTTATTTGCAAGATGCAGTGGCACCGTGACTCATGAGTTAAGTGCGTACTGAAGAGAATATTGCACCCGTTCCGGAGAGTGTTGAAAAAAATCCAAATGTATTGTTTTGACGTTGTTCACAACAGTTTGGTCTTTATCCGTCTACTTTATGGGAAATTTTACGCAGAGTTTGAAGGCTTGCAATATGCCGAATGAGCATCGTTTGCTTCGATATTTCAGTCATTGGGCCCAAAATCAACTGACATTAAATCCGCTGTTTTATTGAAAAATTTACCTCACCGATGAGGCTCATTTTTGGCTCAATAGGTATGTAAATAAACAAAATTTCGAATTTCGAGTGAAGTTAATCTACATAAGATTATCGAAAAGCCGTTACATGCTGCGAAATCCATAGTTTGGTATGGTCTGTGAGCTGGAAGAATCAGCGTATTACAAGGTATTTAACGGTAGTCGCTAAAGAGCCATGATTAATGAGTTTTTCGTTCACCAATTGAATGGCATGAATGTGGAAGCGATGTGGCTACGTTGCATTCAGCAAACGAAAAAAACATTCGATGAAAGCATAACTTCTTGTAATAGATCTGCAATTTGGCCTCCAAGTCTTGTGACTTAACGCCTCTTTGTTATGTTCTTTGGGCTCATGCAGCTAGCAAAATAAAAAAACGCGATTTTCTCAAAAATTCATGCAGCACTAAATTTTTTTTAAAGCACTAAATTAGCACTTAATAAGCACTAAATTATGGCATTGGTTTCGTTGCATTCGGTTAACTTTGCTTTGCTGAGTTAATGGGTCTAAAGTTCCTGGTCTACGCTGACAAACCAACAGCAACCGACGAATTGGAAGCCAACATTATTCGTGTTATTGAGGACATTCAACAACTCGAAAGATATTCACCAGATCCTGCCGTGGTGGGCATACGCCCGAAGTTGTGTTTTAAAACTAATTGCAGGATGTATCCTCTCTATTAAACATAATCCTAAGTTTTGTTCAAAATCAAACTTATTACCGGCTTAAAAAATACCCAAAACTTAACAAAAAACTAATGGAGCTTAGCAATTGCAAATGGCATGAAAATAAAAGTGCTCAAGTATTCTCTACAAAATTAAATATGAATGCCTGCTTTAAAAACGTGTTAACAAACACATACATAGAGTTATAGAATATGTGTGTTCCTGTTGCTGCGGTTGATGCGTTAAAATACGAGCGAAGTGTAAAAGTGACAGCAACGAAAGACTCGGAAGTGGTAGCGGCGGCATACTTTTTTGTAAAAGTCTTCAAAACGTTAAGAATGCATTTAATGAATGCAAGTGAAAAAAAATAAAAAATCATTTCGAACGGAAATGAAAGAAAATTGAATGCTGCTACTTAAGAGAAAATGCTGCTGAAATTGCTGTCAACATTTGTTGCTGTGTGTCTTTTGATGTCGATGCAATTGAAATGTAGGCTTTTGACAGTTTTCTCTTTGCGCTGAAGTTCTCAATTATTTTTTTGAAACTTTGATTGAATTTTCATTTGTGGTTACGCGGACATTTGTTGCGCGTCATTAAAAGCAAATCATGGGCTGCATGTTGCAGTTGTTTTTGTTGCTGTCACTGAATTATCATTTTTTGACACTTTTGCTGTGCGCTAGAACTTGTAGGTTTTTTCGAAATTTTTCTTTCTTTCTTAATATATTTTTTCGCCACATATTCATTAAATGTTTCTATTTTAAGCTGCGCTGCCTCTATTAAATTCTTAAAGTGCAGGGAACAGATGTTATTGCTAGCATATTCTCATTTCAGTTTTATTGTTTTTTTTTCGTTTTAAAAATTTTAATGAACTCAAAAAATTTTAATTGCATTAAAGAGAAAATTCTAAAAATACTTTTGATTTGTGTGAAATATCGTTAAAATTTTCTAATGTTGTTTGGAATGCTATAAAAAGGAAATAAAATATTAAAAAAAAAGGAAAAAAAATATATTCTGTTAAACACATGGTCATATGTGTAAAATAAATGTAAACAATTTAGATCCACACATTGTAGCATAGAAAATACGACAAAAATATTCAAAAAAATTCATTTGGAGACTTTTTATATGAAAAACGTGTTGTTTCGCAATTAAGTTTTAAAATAAATCACCATCATTTCTTTTAAGTTTGATCGATGAATTGTGTAACAAAGTCTATTGCCATACTTTTAATAAATTTAAAAAATACGCTTATACAAAAAGTCAAAAATTAAACTGATCTATCTGATCGTGTGCAGACGCTGCTTTTTGCGCCACTTGAAAGTTTCGGTGAAATTTGGTGAACATGACCATTTTTGGCATTTCCTTTGTTTATTTTACATCGAAACGGTAGCTTAGAACCTAAGAGGTTTCTATATTGAGGGCATTCTACTTAACGCGAAGATGCCTCGAGAACTGTGTACTCTGAGAACACTTCCAAGCCTCGAAAAATATTTGTGTAGAGCAAAGTTTATGCACGTCTCGAAAACTATCAAAACAAATTTGATAAGACCTCGAAAATTCGGAAAGTGAATCCGTTTTGCAGTTCGAAATAATTTGCTCCCAATTTGAAACTTCTTTTGAAAACTACACATAAATTTATCATTACGATTTTTAAATTGAAAGCACGAATCTCAGGACGTTTGCTTTGTTGTTTTGTTAGTTATTTACTTAATTCTTACCTATTTTAATACATTTTCTCTTTTTGGTGTGATAAATTTTTTTTTTCATGGCTGGGGCAACACTGAACAAATTCTTAGATTGCCATTGCTCATTCGTTTGCACAGATAACGATGTACCCGTAAACAAGCTCGAAAACTTGCAAGTTTTACATGTTTTTCGAGTTTACACGCTTAGAGAAATAACCTTTCCACTCCGTATGTAACGTTTCAGATAGTTTCAGAAATAGTACGTAAACGGAACGTTACAGAAGAAGTCTTTCCTATGTATTGGAATGGTAATGTATCACATGTAATCATTCTGAAGAGTTTCTGTGAGGTGCCAGAGTCATCATTTCCTGTAACTTACAAATGAAATCTTTCTGACACGTTGTAAACGATATTTTTCACATGTAATCGTTCTGATTTATGGTTCGATATAACTTTTTTCTTATCTGCATTATATATATACGACAGCTAAATGAGTAGTAAAGAGCTATGTGTATATTGCCAGGCTGGTTCTCTGTTAAATATTGTTTTGTTTTTCAATTATATGTAAATTAAGAAACGTCTCAAAACATAACTGCATATTACAAGTAGCAACGCATGTGATATGAAATAATAATTTCGGTGTCCAATGACGTAATAAAAAAACAACATTGCGAGATTTCAAGTGAAAGAATTCTGAAAGTTTTACGAAACGTTACATGCTGATAATTTACCCATTTATCAAATTTCGTTAGATTTTGCATTGAAGTCGCAATGTCAGCCAGTAATCCCTTTTTTTTGCTAATTCTTAATTTTGAATAGATTAAACGAAAATCTATTCGGAGTTCCGTGGAAGCCAATTTTGGTTTATATACGCATGCAATATTCTATCTAAGCATGGTGCCTATAAAAATAAGCCAACTTCTATCAAATGTTCGCACTACATATTTGCATATTTTGTAGGACTTTTCACATTTTCTTCTTTGTCCTCGTTTATATTCAAAGGCCATTTTTTTAAGGATTGCCAATCCATTACTAAAAATGTTAAATGCTACTGCCGTCGAAAGCTTCCTCAAAGACATAAATTTTGTGCGCCAAATATCAAGGTTAGATACATAAAATAAAACAAAAAACATTGTATCCATTTCCTTTTGCTATTTGTTACCAATAAAAATCTACGAGTGTGTATAGATAAAAGCTTTCGCCAAAAACTAAATATCGCTTAGTTTGTATAGAAAGACAAAAATGATAGAATGGTAAAGCCTCTCAAACTCAAGTGGAGTAGCTTTTTATTAATGGCGTTGGATTATTTAAAGCTTCACGCAGACAAAATTAATAGCAACTCATATGTTTCATACTTTACCAAGGAACTACAAAAATAAAATATTCAAATTATTATTATTTCCATAACCCCTCCCCAATACAGCAAAATGTCGCTCGATGGGGGCAACAATAATGGCATTGCAGTTGCACGCAAGCAGCCAACCAAGCAACCAAAAACAACGACAACAACATCATCACTTGATAGTTAAAAACAGTTTTGAACCCAACTTGAAAAGTCCCGTTAGTGCCACATGCTGTGGCCACAAATTATACTGCTGCGCGCTAGCAATGATAAAATTGCTGCTACCATCGTAGGTGGGAGTTGCCTGATGTTTTATGTCAATGCTGTCGCTAGCCCTTTCTTTAATTTTTTTTACGATTTTTTTCTGCATATTTTATGCTATAAAAAGAATATATATTTGATCCCACTGAAGCGGTTCACCAAAATGTGGTTAACAGTTAAAAATAGCAACAGCAACAGCAACAACAATACAAATAATAATAATAATATTATCTATATTGGCAACAAAGTTGTTCTAACATTTGTCTGTTGAATGTTGTTGCTGTGCTGCTCCTTCTGCTATGGAAAATTTTATTAACCCTAAGGTCATAAAATTATAATTGACGCCATGTTGTCTTCTTCAAAGTAAGTCCTAAGTGTTGGAAGAATAAAAGCGATAAAAATTTGAATAAAGAACAACAGCAAATTTTAAGTAGGGTGTCCTTTAAAAAGGAACATTTGTTGTTACTGTACTATTGAACAATTTAACTCTGGATCAAAGCTGCTCATAAATAAGAGCTATGCTAGAAAATGTTAAAATTTCAAAAAAATTGACTGGAAATTTCTGAAATAAAAAATTATGATATTTTCAGTTTTTTTACATTGTTTTCAAAAATGGGGTCTCAGAATACATATAGTAAATCAGCCAAAATTAAATTGCCATTCTGATTTTCATCAAAATAATAAAAATTTTATCAACATTAGCACATAGATTGAATAAATGAAATGGACTCTTTTACTGAGATTACTGTTCAGTACAGTGTGTGTCAACACCAAAAAAAATCCATTAAACAAAGCTTGAGTTCTGTACCCTCAAATTTGGACTATACTGTTCCAGTAATCTCATTTAAGAGGATCAAGTAGCTCACATTTCATCTTGTGATGACTGACGATGGAAGGACTCCCATGAACAAGGGGCCTTATTTATTTCTACACGGATGGCTACAAGCTAAATCACCAGGTTATGGTATTTAAACTAAGGAACTATAGATAAGAATTGCTGCGAGGTTCCCAAGCTATTGTAGCATTGTTAGTTAAGAGGTTATAGCGATAGAAGGTATAGCGATAGAAGGTATAGCGTCCTGGTTGAGGATGAATGTCGTATCCAAAAAGGATATAAACATTTATTCAGATAGTCAGGCTGCTATCAAATCTCTAGAATCAGTCTTCCTAAACTCACTAGTGGCCCAGCAATGTCGCTCGTCTCTAAATGTGATGTCTGAGCATTTTAACATTCACCTCATCTGGGTGGCTGGGCATAGGAACATTTTTGGCAATTGCAAAGCTTATGAACTTGCTTGGTAGGGTACTACGGCACAAATTCTTCATGACAAGGAAGGTGTTGGCATGCCACTCACTTGATACCTGCAAGCTACTGCTCAAAAAATACATGGTAAGAAATACCGACAAAAGATGTACTCAGGGTGACTTGCGTTATAACTAGGCAAATCTGGCCGAAATGGGATACTAAGCGCTCTTCAGAACTGATATCCCGCACTAGACATAGTTTCTCGTCAGTTGTTGCAGTCATAACTGGCCACTGCCTCATCGGCAGGCCTTTTGATATCAATAAAAGTTTTAGAGATGTGAAGGAGGAGGAATGCATTAAACATTTTCTCTGCTCCTTCCCAGCACTTGCTGGTTCGTTTTTATTTGATGACCTGGATGACTTCAGACATGCTAATATAGGTCAGCTATTTAGTTATATTACGAAATCTGGTTGGTTCAATGAGAAGGTATAGTCAGACACCCTGTGGTATCACAATGGATCACATTTGGTCTAAGTGAGTTGGTTCGTAACTGACTGCCACTCCTACCTAACTTACCATAAATTAAGAAAATAAATTGCTAAAGCTAGTGATACTGGTTTCATCCGTTGCAGTGTCCGGATCAGTGTAATTTAAGCCGATTAGTAAGAACTTCTAAGCCTCTTTTTTCATAGATCTATTGAGAATCCAAGTTAAAGTGAAACGAAGCAAAGCAAAAATTCTTTTTTCTGTTTGCTTGTCCCTGTTTTTGTAACTCCTTTGATATTGCACTTTTACTCATGTTTACCAATACCCGTTTGTTTTTTTTCCTCGGAACACCCTAAGTAATTTCGATGTGTGTTTGGGATCGCTGTCATTACTTTAGATGCAAAATAAATAGCTTAACATCAATGCTTAATATTATCTTTTATGAACAATTTTTTCATTATATTTTAACTAGAAATTATGGCCACCCTAATGCGTAGCCTCGTGACTCAAACAGTCAGCACACAATTTGGAAGAAAAAGAAAAGAAAAAAATAAAAACCATCAAAAAACCAAAATAGAAAATTAAATAAAAATCAATGTTAAATAAAGAACGTAAAAATTTCAAGTTCAATGAATTTTGTATAAATTTTGTTGGGGTTTATTTCTTTTTCTAAAAGTATGAAGGACGACAACAACAACTCTTAAAATGATTTTGCAAAACTAAACCATAAATTTTAAGTTGGGGAAGTGTTTAAAGCTTTTAAAAGGTTTCCCAAATTGACATCGAAAGACCCCAACCATACCAATCTTATTAAAGACCTTCAATTTATTTTAGAACGCACACACATTAAAACGCGATAAAATTGCGTGAAATGATTTTTTTCTTCTATATAAATAATTTGTGCCTTAAATAGAAAATTAAAAAAAAAATAAATGAAAAACATGCGAAAAGACAAACAAAGTAGGTTACACTTCAACAACGTACAGCACAAGAAAAATCGTTACAATGTGTTAGAAAAAAAAGCTTTTGAAAGCACAAAAATCTACACCTATTTATGTATCAAGTAGGCGTTTTTTAGGTCAAATACTATATGCTATAAATACCGATTTTAGCGCATAAACGATTTTACAGTGTTAAGAAAATTACATTAAGCTGGTGAATAACATCAATTAATGATTTTAATGGTTCCACCTTTGGAAAGGTGAACTACATTTTCAGCGCTAAAAGCGTATGTTGTAATGAAAGGTTCGAGTTGATAGCGCACAACAGAATAATCGCATCGATGAAACAAAACAAAAATTTAATCTGCTCAGGAATTAAGGGTGATTGAAAATTATGTCATCGATTGGCGTTATCTTTAAAAGGGGTTATCTATTTATTACCTTCATAATAACAAAGCTCGTTATTTTTTAGCTTTTAACACTTTGTATTAAGAAAATCCATTCTGTGCTTAAAGGCTTTAGTCGGATATAATGGGTATTTGTTTGAACGGTATTTTTTTATTGACAATTTCATATATATTTTTCTGCTTAAGCTTTTGATTAAATTCATAGTTAAAAAATTTGAAAAGGTAAGGGTGAAACAGCTCTCCGATAGAATCAACCACAAAAAACAAATGAGTATATGGGTTACTAAAACATTTGTTGAAGTGAGTGGATGAATCGAGTTTAAAGATAATTAGATAAACCCATATAACATGTATCAAAAACAAACTAGTAAGTACGAAATCTCCGGGACTTGATCGTATTACACTTAAACAGCTACTTTCTCAATCCTTAGCATTTATATCCAGTCTATTTAATGCTTCTGATTGGAAACATCTCTAAACGTAATGGCTCAAAAGCCTGGTAAAGACCCTACTTTAGCATCATCATATAGACCCATAAATTTGCTTCCTTGCTTTTCAAAACCCTTTGAAAAACTCTTGTAATGTCATTCTCAAAAGAACTCTTATCCATTGTCATCAGTTCGAATTTAGGGAAAAAACGGAAGTATTGAAAATTTTATAGAGTATGGCATTATGGGCTAATTTTTAAAATGAGGTTGCCTTTACCTTAAAATGTTCAGAAGGTATTAGAGGCTGACTTGGCAAATAAGGAGTACCGTAGGGCAGTGACTTGGGCCCCTTTCTATTTGTGATATTTACGTCAGATACTCCTACGAATGATCATTTAGTAACATCTAAATTTGCTGACGATACAGCAATTTTCAGTCGACATAAAAACGCTGTAGCAGCTTTAGGTTAGCTTTAATCCAACTTGTCTTTGGTCGAGAGTTGGCTGTCGTAATTGCAAATTTAAGTCAACAAAAAAATGTCTCCATGATACTTTTACCCGCAATAAAATTCTGTCTTATATAATAGAATCCTTGTTCCACAAACAGATAATTTCACATACCTTGGCATTCATCTAGATAAGCGATAAGCGTTTGACATGGCGTTAGCACAAGAAGAACCAGATGAAACTAAAAGCTTGGATTAGCTATAAACAGACGCTCATCTTTAAATTTAGAGAATTAAATTCTCTTTAGCAACCAAGTCACCCTTAGAGTGCTAGGCTGGAATCAAGCCCATCTCGTCTACCGCCTTAAAATTTTCTTCGGGCCACTAATTTTCCCCAACGTAATCGCTGTCAAGATACCTCCACGGCGTTAGACCGGTATCTACTCCGTCTTAGTTACCACGCCGTCAAACGCTGGAACCTTGCTTGTTTCGACTGAAAAAAATTCAGGCCAGACGCAATATTCAACAACTGCGACTATGGTTGTCATGAAACTGTTAGCGCACCTCTGCTCCAATAGTATATCCCATTCTCACCAACCCAAATTATTAAAATTTCGGAACAATTTAGAAATTTAAAATTTTTTGTAGCCGGCCCTTTGATACCGGCGAGTGGCGGAAGTTTCATTACAATAAAAAGTTCATAACTAAGTACGGCAATAATTTAAGATGCTCACTAAGGCTCTAATCTCAACTTAAGCACCTTAAGTTCTAACAACCACAAAGGATTTTCCACCCGCCACGCCACAAGCAATGTCAGTTATTTGAATGAAAGTGTTTTTCATAAACAATCGCAAGGTGTACTCCTTCGAATGGTATAATATAATGCATTTGTTTCATAAATATTGAAATAAAATGCGCGCCTTGCTATCTTTTTGCTTAATCTCAAATAAAGATTTGGTGAATGATACGAAAATCTTTGTATCCTGCCATTTTTTTAATATGCTTTGTATCCTTAAGCATGGCTTTTCTTTCCCTAATTATTTTTCAACATTTTTCGCTCAAATAAACATGTGATTTTTCTTTATATTCCTGATATTTTTCCTAGACAAATACTTCGTTTCAAATGCTTTTCTCCTTGGTTTTTTCTTAAAAACTTTTGTTTTGTTTCCTCTCAAAAGCCTTGTCAACAACAGCCATGTTACTGCTACTGTTATTTCACTATGTCATCATCTTCTTCTTTTTTATTTCCTTCTTCTATTTTTTATATCTTCCTCCACTCTTGTGTTTTCCGTTTTAATTCCTTTAGGCGATTCGGCTGGATGGCTGAGTGGCGCGTGCTCAAAATTGTTTATAGCACATTTGTGGAGCTTTAAAGCAATTGACGCTCAGCTTGTTAAATACGTTCTGAGAGAAAGAACAATGTAGACATAAGGTGAGGGAGATAGACATTTTCTGTAGGCACTACGAATAACTCAATTCTGACATAATGATCAATGATTATTTTTATATTGACTAAAAATTCTTTAAACATTTTTGCTGTTTCAACATTTTTTCTGACGTTTAAAGTTAATCAGCTGATTGACTATCGCAATGGGCAATGCTGACAGTAAAGTATCGGTAGCGCTAAATTTGTTCAATAGCACTTTGCAGCTACTAAGCCACCCTATCGATTCTATATATTAAGTGGTGTGTCATTTTTTTTGTGTAGGTAAAAATTAAAACTTAAGCCGGAATTAAATTTTCAATTTCAATAAAATTTTGTATTTATGTGGATAGATAGTCTATCTATTATATAAAATAGGTTTCGGTGTCAGAAAACTTGCGTATAATGATAAAAGAAAGATAAAAGAACAAATCAAATCTCCTAGTATCCATTTAAATGAAGTTCAAACCTTATTATTTTTCAAGATTTTGTTTTTGCTATGAAAATCGTCTTTTAGGCGGAGAGCCCGCTGTAGGAATGTCGATTGTATAAGATTACAGGATATCTGCAGGTGAAACTAGTCAACCAGGGTTGCCTTACCAAAGCCCTTCACGGTGCTAGAACATGACCGAATTTTGCCCAATTGTTTTTTTTAATTAAAAAATATATGTTAAATGATAGAACCCGAAGAGGCCTAAACATAATATGTTGGGTTGGATTGTTAAATCCTATCACAAACAGGTTTTCACCGATTTTTGGTCTATTTTCATTATGAAGAACACAGCTTGAAATGTGTGCCAAATGAAAGAGCTCGAAAGGCCTAAATAGGATATATAAAATTGCCTTATCAAATCCTATCCCAAACATAGGTTACCACTCATTTAAAAATATGGGCCCTAAAACAGGTGGCAACCCATGCTTAAGGCAAGATTTGACAATGCAACCCCAAATATTCTTTTTAGGCTCTTCGAGCTCTACCGTTTGGCATACATTTCAAGCATTCATATATATTAAAAAAAATTACCCAAAAAACCGGTGGCAACACATTTTTGTGAGAGGTTTCGACACTATATTATAATTACGCCTCTTCGAGTTCTATTATTTGGCATACATTTTGAGCTGTTATATTATACAGTTTTAATTAAAACAACAAAATTCGGTAATTTTTGCGCATCGGGAAGGGATATGGCAAGACAACCCTGGTTGGTTAGTTTCATCAAAATGCACAACCATCTTTTCTGTATATCTTATCCTGTAATCTTATACACTCGACTTTTCTACATCGGGCTCTTGTGGTATTTTATTTCCGATAAATTTCGATATTATGGATAACTTTTTATACTTTTGGTAATATGTATTAGCAAAGTATCGAATTTTGTCGGCATTTCGATGCTATCTGAGTTACACCAATACTTTCTTATTTTAATACTATACCTTACTTTACATTGTCCTGTACACATTTTGAAGAATTTCTCATATCAAGGAAAATATCAACCATGGCATACGAAATTTGCAATAAAGCACTAGATTTCATCAAAGTAAAAACTAAACGTGAAAATTTAACTTTCGGAAAATTGTTAGAATTTTTGTCTTCTATTGCAAAGCTATTTGAATCTCTCGCATTTGAATTTAAAAATATGTCTTCGTTTACATTTTAATAGTAATAATACAATCCTGAGATATATTTACTAGAGCATAATCTATTTTCTTCGACATACATTACACTTAAAATTGTCATCGCTCTTTTGTAATCTCTATCGTTAAATAGTACCTAAATATTACTGACCTTTTGGTCATAGCTGCTTTGTTTTCATGGCAACCAAAATGGAAATGAAAATGGAAAATTTGCTACGCTTGTTGCTCTGAGTTATTATTTTATAATTAAAATGACAACATTGTGTACAACAGCGAAATAACCTTCAGTCATTGTTAAATTTTAGTAGTAAATTAAAGATGCTGAAAATGAAAATTTACTTCTTTGGAATGCTTCATGAATTTAATACAAGGACGAACTTAAGACCTTGCCGAAGAAATTTTATGCATTTCATTTCATAGTTGAAATGTTAGAAACTTATGATTTTCTCGTTAAATGGGCAAACATTTTCTCTATTAAATTTTAAGTAACGTAGGTTTCCACTTAAAAGCTTATCAAATAATTTAGTTTTATAATAAAAATAAAAAGTTTTTTATGTCAGGTTTTCTTTTTTATAAACAAACCAAAAACATATCTATATTTGTGTTTTTAGAAGATGTAAATTTTAGTATGTACTATGCAGAGCTTAATGTTCAGCAGTTTAGTGCAAAAAAACAACAAAGAAATTACAAGCGCAAAATGCATTAATTGTTAGAGAATAACTCTAACAATCGTAAAAGAACAAAAAATGGGCAACCAGCTGCTTATATCAGTTTCAATGACGCTACGTCACATCGTCATATCTTTTGAAAATAGTTATCTTTTTATAAATAAATACTCTCCTTAAAATCTTTACAAATTGCTTGCTTTCTATTAAGTTTTGTAACCAAATCTTTTTTATTTAATTTTCAGGTAAGCTTTTGCAGACAGCAAAGTAATTGGGTAAGCTAATTCAAAAACAAACGCCACTCAGGATTTAATTACTATTAACGTGTGTGGCTGATGCATGATACAAAAAAGTATCAAAAAGTTGTTTTTTGGTAATATCCTGCTTAGTGTTTCTTAAGGCAAGTGCTTGGTGAAAAGTTTGAGATAATTTTCAACAGAGTAAAATCTAATTATTGTTTATGCAAACTCAAGCGTTTTATGACATTCAAATCCTTAGATCAAAAAAATGTTAACGGTTACAAAAGTCGGCTACTCTTTAATATATTGCTTCTCACGACGTGTTCGAAAATAATTTAAGAATTGAGTAAGGTAAGTGTACGATATTCCGGCCTAGTACAATATTACGGTCTATTACTTTTTGAGCTATTAAATAAGTAAAGTATTGAATATTCTGCGAAATAAAGTAGCAACACATCATCTGTGATATTCTGGAAACCAAAATTCTTACTTTACTGAACGTTATTTTTTGTTTGTAAATGATAAATATAGTTTTGAATGGTCCGTCGACACCAACTCGTCTTTTGAGAGAGTTGTGCTGGGTGAAACTACAACGAGTTGTAACAGTCTTTATAAGGATATAAGAAGTGATAAATAAGTATATTCTTATAGTGTTCTGGGTTTTTACATTAATTATGGTTTTATTTAGTAACTAATAATAATTTAAACCCGTCATGGTTTGTTTTCATTATTAAAAAAAACGTTCTTTTGACGAACGGAATTACGTTCATGATTTTATGAGGCTTGTACATTATTCCGTTCTTGGAACGGAATTAGGATATAGGATCGAATATTTACTTTATGTTTAAAATAAATTTTTAAAATTAATTAATGGAATTATTGTGTTAACAAACAAAGTACATTACTAAAATACGCCTGAGATAATTACGTACCAATATCTTTTGAACCAAATTATTATAATTTAAGTTTTAAAAAGCAAATATTGCTGTGATTATAAGAGAATCTGTTCTCTGCCCGACTTTTTAAATTCATTATTATTTATATGTAATCGCAGAGTTTCATATCTTGCTGTTATTACATTGAAACTTATAATTTTTACAAATCATTTCTATTTTAAGTACTTGAAATATATTTTATATTGCATTATTTATTATTCGATTCTGTAACATTCGTTATATATACCTAATTGTGTCATGTATCGCAAAACTATAATTTTTATAAATAGACCGGAATTAAGGACTCATTAGAACGGGTCGCAGCGTGAAATTCTGAAGGACGGAATTAGAGACAATAAAAGGATTTATAAATTTATTAATAACAAATATAAAGTGAGATTTAATATACATGAAATGCATAAAATTCAAAACACAACAGCTATATATTTATAATCAGATATGTGCTAAATGATTACTTTTATTCTAATAATTACAAAATAGGTCTAAGAGTGTAAAAAGCCTTAATAGTCCGGAATATGGTACATTTACCTCAGACATTTTCCACAAAAAGTTTCTACTAAAAATCAAAGATTATGAATTTTTTCTTGAGTCCAACTTCAATATGTTCTCTTCTGAAATGTCAGAAACATAAATTCATAGTGTACATACAACTTTTTCCTTGTTCAAGGGCTATGTTCAAGTTCAAAGGTCATGAAAAAGTTCGTTATCATCTCGCTTCCTGTCAAGCGGAGAGAAATTCAGTCTGTACAAAATTTATAGATAAGACAGTTTAATATTAAAAACTGATTACTGCATTTATCACATAACCTCAAGCGTGATTTCATGATATTGAAGGTCAAAGGTTAAGACTGACTTTGCTGTGTTTTAATATAACTATGTACTTATTTTATGAAAACGGCTTGATAAACGTAAAAATTTGTCTGAATCTTCTTTATGGAAAATCACATAATCTACAACATTTGTTTGACATAAATTAAAAGGAAATCACTTGTTCTTTTGTATGGAAAATTGTCGTATCTATACCTTTCATTCAGGCAGAATTTAATTTCTTATAATCTTTGATCTTAAAACGCCAGATTGGAAAATTATCTTTATAAACAGGCTTATGAATTTGTCTTCAAAGTCTTTCGATTAACGTCTTTCAATTTGTTTTTGCAGTGATATATAAAATTTAAAGTCTATAAGGACACACTAGCAACAATTGATGCTATGCCAAAGAAACTACTCGCGTTATTAAAGTGATACGACCGCAAATGCTTTAAAAATTTAACTTAACAAATTATCTTCCTGAGACGCAATCGCTGGGATCCCTTGGCCGAATTATGTATCTTCAAATTTTTAAAAATTCATTATATTATATTTTAAATAAACCCAGATTCGTGAACGTTGTTCAATCATTGTGTGTTCCGTTTCAGTTTAAAATGGTGACGTTCTTAAAAAAAAAAAAGGAATACTCATAATCGCGTTTTCTGTGCATAAATAGTGAGACCAGATTGCGGCAAAATTAAAAAAAACAAAAAATGCTAAACATTTAACTATTTACCCACAAACAACTTTATCAAAAAGTTTGTTTCTTTGTTTTTTTTAATTCAGTCATCTTGAAAGAATATGTAAAACAAAAACTCTGGCTTTTTAAGAACTTATAAACCATGTCATACTTTTCGAACCTTAATGGTTAGATAAATATCTGTGATACTTAAATTCACCAAGCAAGATTATTTTTTTACGCATATAAGTAGTTACGTATTATAGACGATTGGGCAATTATATTTGTTAATGTGGAAAATTTTGTAAAATATTGGCGCTCATGAAGACACGTTCCTAAATATTTAATACGGTTGACATTTTAAAAATTTGCGAATCTGTGCGTAACTGCAATTTTTTCAGTCACTAAGTTTCTAAGATGCTGTGTCGCAACCCCGATGGATGTTGCGTCCAACGAAAACTTGGGTCTTATTTTCACCTGGTAATGGGTCATGACTTCTAAAATATTTTTCAGGGTTATGATCACCCATAAAAATGGGCATAAAGAACCAAAAATCCTTTTAGTGGCTATGGGGGTTAAGTCCATGAGAATCTTACTATGACACCTCTTGATGTCAATTTTTTTTTTCAATTCTATTTTCTAAGTATTAAATGCTAAATGGGGCTGATAATTTTGATTTATTTTATTTTTCGTAAGTTTTGTTTTTGTTTGTTTTCAAATTAATCATGATTGTTATTTTTTTACCCGAAAAATAATATTTACAAGCGATTGATTTCATGTTTGTTATCTTACTTTTTATCTCTCCTACTTTGTTTTTGTTTTTCATGTTTGTACCCCTACTCGCCTTTTCTTCTCTTCCAATTGTGTTTTTTTCTTCTCTAATTTCAATTCTGTTTAATGTGTCTTTTCGGAAAAGCCTTATCTTTGCGCCGCTTTGGCAATGATATGACGTAAAAACGTTTTTCTTATCAGTAATTTTCATTGTATTTATTTTTTGCTTATAGTTGTTGTTTTTTAAATTCTTTAACTTAATCGCAAGCAACACTTAACACTTTATTTTATTTTTTGTTTTATTTATACTTTTTTTCTCTAGTAACTTGATGCTTAACGCATTCTTTTATTCACATTTTTTATTTGCAAATTACCATTTTTTATTTAAAGTTTGCAACATTTTCCTTTTTTGTAGAGTTAATATTTACTTTTGTAATGTATAGTTGTTGTTGTTGTTGCATGCAAACTTTTAAATCATAAACAAATAAAACAGTAATTGGTTGTATTAACAAGTTTGCCACAACAACAAGGGCAAGAGTAAGATAAAACGAATAACAACATAAATGCAAAAAGAAGATCATGAGAAAAAAAGTTAAGAATTTAATTTTTTTTATCTGTCTACTATTCCCAAGCGAACTTTTTATAGAAAATGACTTAACTTTATTTCGAAAACGGATTTGCGATTTTCATCGGACTTGTGAAGTTCGACTTTATATAAGCTCTTAAAGAGGCGTGGTGCTACTCTTAATTTAAAAATCTGTCACGTCATATCCTGCAAACTAAAAATGATATTATGAAGAAATTTGGTAGGCTAATGTCGATCGCAAATATTATTTACTAAAGCAGGCGAAGTGTCACTTTTCAACAATATTACTCGGAAACGACGCCTATGATTTTTATAGAACCTTTAGAGAAGACACATTTAAAAACAGTCATTTATGTAAACTTAGTTCAAATTAATGCTAAACGCGTTGAGGGGTGTGGCATAACCCACAAAACTTTAAAGTTAGTCTCTATACTGGCAGAACTCGTTGAAAGCCCTGACACCGTCCGAAAAATTTCAATGCGCTATGATAAGAAAACTTACAAATGTAATCGTTTTATAATTTAATATGAGAGGTCAACGTGCTGAAAGATATCTCCAAACTAAAGTTTGTATTAACCCATTCCTAGCCACTGTACTTGCTTGGATACAGGACATTCAAATAGCTGAAAAATTCAAACAAAAAAAATAAATATACACTGTGCTTAAAAAATCCACGTAACAATGAAGAGAAAACGACCAACCTTTTTTAATATTTTTATTTCTTTTTATACTTCATCATCAATTTGGCGTGTTTTGAGGGGATCAGTGTTTATTACGCTTCGTCGGAAGGGATTTTGCGTGAAAATTATAAAAATTTGCACTTGATTTGCAAATCAAAACCCTAGTGTTTTCCTATTTTTAACGAGTTAAAACTAAAAAATTATAAAATATTCAAAGAATATTCATATATTCTGTCGTTGCGCCCTTTTGGGTACAGGCTCAAAAACCTACTGATTGAAATTTTTTTTTGTTTTTTCATATTATTTCAAGTATTTTATGTTATTTTCATAAAAAGAAAATGCTCGAAGTCGATGATTTTTGATTTTAAAAGGTCTTGGCTCTTTATAGGTTGAGTGAACTATCAATCAGTGGGTGTAGCACCACCTCAAGTACACAAAAAATTATAAAAGTTAAGTTAACTATAGCAGCAACTGATACATAATTTGATATAATTGGTTTACTTGCTACATAGTATATTCGAGCCAAAGGCAAGAGAAATTACATCAGTGGGCGTGACAGAACTTAACCAAGCAAAAAATTTAAATGGATATAGTTACATATATCATGAAATTGCAAGTGTGAGATTGCATCAGTGGTCGTGACACCTGATATACATAAAATAAAATGCAATCGATGGTTTTAGTGAACTATTGGAGCTATCGTTATGGGCTTTTTCCATAAAAATTTAAAAACGTTAATCCAAATTATTTAACTAAGCTAACTGTATAGTACAGTGTGTGCCAACATCAAAACAAATTACACTAAAAACAGAGATAATAACAAAAAGGGGCTAAATACTATCATACAAGTTTCAACCGTTGCTAAATGCAATCGTCAGTGAATTTTAAGACGAACAGTAAGAATTTCTTAGTCTGATATTTTTCCTTTTCTGAATAGTTCTGTTGAGAACCTAAGCTGAACAATGCAAGCAATCATGATGAAATTTAATATTATGATATAAGTAACTATAATCTTGCACTGAAGCAAAACTGAGTCGATTTGTATAAGTAGGTGTGGTGCCTCCTATTAAGTCACAAAAATTTTCCACATAATTGCTAAGCAATCGTAATGTTTGTAAAATGAAAAAGGTAATAAAAATTCAGTAAGCCAAAAGTCTTCAATCTTGTAATTTTTTTATATTCTCTATCTAATTCCCATATATTTAAATACATTTCTCATGTCAGTCGATCAACCTTTCAAATCTTTCTCGAGCTTTTTTCAAACAGATTTGTGCAAATTTTATATATGAAATGTTTGAATTTTGTGCAGATTTTGACCAACCAAGAGTTGGTTTGCTTAATTACCTATATTATATTCGATTCCAACTTTTATTTTGTTCCTTCACATCTCAACAGCCTGGCTGATCTTTCAATCTGAAATTTCTAGCATTGTAATCTTAGAAAAAATATTTTTTTAAAATTAAATTTCTTATTTATTTTTTTGTTTTCTTCAAAAACTATATCACCGCGAACAGGTTTTCTCTTGCTTTTGTTTTCGCAAATATTCTGCCCAACATAACAAAATAAACCCACTTATTGTTAACACGCACTTCTACAAACAAGAGTTTGCTTCATAAACAAAAGTACAAATAGATATTCCATATCAGAAATGCGATATGAAATTGAATGGAAATAAAATTTCAATGTTATTTATTTTTTCTCTTTCTGTTTCTTTTTGATTTGCTTCATGCATGATATTTCTTCACTACCACCTACGAAAACTCAATAATTTCGCAGCTATTGCTATACCAACCGGTGATACCACTAGAAAACGATTTGCGTAGCAAAGGGGTGAGCAGTGTAGCAAAATTCTGGAAAAATTTGTTTTTCTTTAGTGTGGAAAATGCCAGACATCATCTTTTAGCTCTTTGAAGAATAGCTGAGAAAACCATTCTAAAACGCTCAACATAATACTACTAAAAAATTTGATTTATCAATAAGAGTTCTCAATGAGGATCAAATTACTCCTTTCTGAGTAATTTTTCTGAAGCTTCTATTTTTCTGCAAAAGTTGATCCATTTCGAATGATTTGTATTGGACTCTCTTCTGACTTAGTGCACTTCACAATCACTTTATAGCATTTGTACAACCCCTTGTGATGCTTTGTAAACAAAATATTTAGTAAAGACAGGGCATTAGTTCTGTTATCTGTGTGTCAATGTTTTGATTACGTTTTGCATCGCTGAAGCTAAACTGCAATAAAAACAAGTGAAATTCAAAGGCTACAGCTACCGGGTTGCTAAGGGAATTGCGTTTTGTTTTCTTAAGTTGAATTGGTGAAAAATAATGTTTATATTATTACCCTTCATATGACAAGTATTCACATTTTTTGCTGTGTAATTCCAAGATTTAAAAAATAGAACCACTAGAATAAAACACTCCAAAACAAGAGCTTTTCGGAGGCTAACATAAGTAGCTTATGTGTGACTCATAAAACAGTCATATTTATGAGCATGCTCAAAAAGCATCCTGCCATAATAATATAATGAAGTACAGAACATCTTAACGGGTAGCAAATTCGGTGTATTTGATGAAAGTGGGTTGCAAAATTGTTATGTTTTCCTTGAGCGTAGCAAATTTGCAGCGATGGTAACAAAGTGGCAGCGCTGGTACCAACTCTACTATCGCTTGTTTGTATTTCAATAGTAATCTTGGTTACTTTTGGAAATCTGTCTTTCTCTCTCTAGCTGAATTCATGACGGAGTTGTACTTGACTGTTGTCTTTATGTGTTGATGTGTATTTACTTAAGTAATCGTTTATAAAGGAAAGTATTAATGTGGCTAAGAACTATTTTATATTGATACAATAACGGTTCTCAATATCTTATGTAAGCAAAAAATAGGAGAATCATAAATGCACAAATGCATAGTTACATTTTTAAGCTGATAAATTATAATTTGATAAGGTCTGATAAGCATATGTACCATATCAAAGCAAATTATAAATACTGTAAGTAATCGAATAATGATAATCCTACAGAATATATTTTTGATGAGATAACAATGGTAAATTCTTGTTAGTTTGTATTTATACGCCATCTAATGTTGCATCTTACATTCATGTAGAGCTAGCCCATTTATACACAAACATAATCTATGGTGACCTTAAATTTTCCACCCAGACATTATATATATCCCGCCTAAACGCATACTATAGTGCACTTATCCAAAATTATATATTTTTTGAATATAGCCGTTGTATTCGCCTGATTTAGCACCGTGTGACTTCTTTTTACTTCCGAAACTGAAATTGGTGCTCAAAGGTTGTCTTATCGTGGACATTACGATAATTGTTTGGGAAAGCAAAAAAAAAAAAAATCGAAAACTTAAGGAGTAAAATATCACTTGCTTTGCATACATAGCAAGATACAAAAATAAACAATTTTAAATGAAAAAAGTAAAAAAAAAAACAAACGAGTACTCATATAACAACGCGTAGGAAATTTAGCGACTTAGTCGTTTAGCTAGCAACTTGGCGAATAAAACACAGCAATTATAACACATTACATACATATTAAACACCATTATTACCATTCCATTTTTAATAACAAGTGAAAAACAACACAACTTCTCTGAATCTCTATATCCACTTCTCAAAGTTGGGTTGATTATCGACCAATAGTCATCGGCCCATGTCACACTTTCTCTCAAATTCGTGGACGTTACGTAATATATGTACGACGCCTTATTTGTACTCAGTTACGCTCTGTATCGTGAACAAAAGATTAATATAAATTGTACATAATTTAATAGGTAATCTAAATGTTATTTTTTTATTATGTACAACAGGTCGTATGAGTGATCTGAATATTATCAAATCATGAACTTCGCTAAATCCTTTGTTTACTTTTTACATCTTGTCCATGCAACGAGTACAATGCATTATCATTGAGAAATTTCAAATCCTTAATAAGGGACGTAGCTGAGGAATAATGGTTTTTTAATTCTACGAAAAATTTAAATAAAAAAAATCGATTAAAATATAGTTTGCGCACATTTTATAGAGAACTTGATCATTGTTGTAGAACTTTACTTTTCGTGGACATGTCATTATGATATTTATGCTAACGATGTCCAATTATAGATAAGTTTTTATCGGTACACAGCATTAAAAACATAATGCATAGCGAGAGGCGTACCGTGCATATCGGGCGCTCGGGAATAAAATTTATTTGCCGCTCCTACCGAAAAAAATGTCATGCTTTTTAACACGGTCCTCACTTTTCACATTCAAAAACTCTATTTCACCAAAACTTTAAAAATTTCCATCTACACATCATTCAAATTTACTACTCACATCGATTTAGTTTCATTCACTAAAAATAAGTCCTCATTTTTGTTTTCAATAACCCTATCAAAACGAGATATATTTCACGACCATTTTTCCGCCCCAAAGGCCTTGCGCCCGGGGCGGCCTGAAATTGAAATGCATAATTTTTTCCTATTCAAAAATATATGAAACTAAAATCCCACATATTATTTTTACTATTTGATTTGGTTTATTAATCTTTTTCTTTTTGCTTTCGTAATATCAAATTATATTAGAAAAACAGGATGATTCAAATAAGTTAACAACTTAAATATGAAATAAAATATATTGGATTTTGACAAACTGCTGATATTTTCATTTCGATGTGATGTTAAAATATTGACATTAAACATGGAATAAAATATTGGCCAAATGGCTGCCGCGAGCAGCATCGTAAACTTCGAAAGACCCCATATGCTTTGCAATTACTTTTACGCAAAAGTGCTACGGCACTAAACAAGTATCGCAAAGTATCTCGATTCGTAACTCTGGAATGCTTTTGGGGTCAATGGCATGCACATTTTGCTTCTCATAGCCCCATAGAAAAAAGTACTACACTGAACTTTTAAGTTTTTCGCTTAACTTTGTAATCATGACACGAAAAATGAGTGAATTGTGTTAGTTAAATATTCTTCATCTGGTAGATAGGCTTCAACAATTAAAATCCTTTGAATATCGCTTCATAATTAGAAATGTCAATACTTAATAATATTTATTTTATTTATGACAGGGAAAAATTATTGTCAGTTTTAAATTGTAAACTCCAATTAAATCAACCTATATGTATACATACGTATAATGCATGTAAACAAATAACAATGTAATCAATAATTACACTTGTTGCATTCACAAAACGAGTCGCCTCCTGTCTCACTTCCTCTATTGCTATCTTTTATTCTCACAGCTAAAGCATCCAATCATTCATTTCAAATATTTTGCTTCCATTTTCAACATTTTCACTCCAACATCCCCTCCAGCATTGATATCTCTAAAGATTTTGTAATAAATTTGCAATTTTTGTTTACAAATGAATTTCTATTTTATTTCTGCTGCCGGTGGTGTTGTTGCGTTTGCTACAACATCACCCTTACAGCAACAGCACATTGCAAAGCAAATTGCTTATTTCAGCTGAAATATTTTATGCAAAGAAAATAAATATATAATAAAATAACTCAAATTAAACATATAAATAGCGAAAAAATAAATTTCCGCAGAGTTGCAAAAGACATCACTTTTTAAATTAACCCTTTAATGCATAAGAGATATTCGCTCAGACGCTATCTAAGTACGAAAAAACAACCAAGTTATTAAGTATCCTACTCGTTGATTGTAGGAGTACTCGTTTGTTGTTCTCTTTACTTTCTTTATTTCAAATCTTTTTGACGCCTGATATTTTAAACAATTGTTTTTCCACGAAATACATGCATAGTTCTTTTCATTTCAAAATGCACAATAAATGAAATACAAATCTGTTGAGTAGCACTGGCACTTAAGCAACTAGCTATGTACATATACATAGCAACTATAATTTTACTCGTTAAGTTTGCGATTTTGTCTTTGTTTTCCTTTGCAGTAATAGTTGCTAGCTACAGATAACTGGTAGCGGATGGCGAGTAAAACGCCATTAATACAATCACCTCACGATTTTTCTAATAATATTACTGAATGCGAATATATAACAATAAGTATTTTTATGCGATTAATATTGAGTAATATCACGTAATTGTCACACCCGAAACGTTGGCGAGTATTTAATCATTCTAAAAGACTTTCAACATACATTATAAATTAAAAAAATAAATACAATTTGCGCCCATTTTATGTCAAAAACAAAGTCGGCCCGGCTCACAAGCTTTCGTTAAATTTTGTTCATGGATTTATTTTGAGAAAATATAGAAAATACCGCATTTAATTTTTTAATTCCGTCGAACTTTTTTTGCGAATTTCAAAAAAATTATAGTTTTTTAACCGATTGCCAAGAACTAATTTTGAGGGTAACACGCGCATTTTAAAAACCGAACGAATTTTTGCTATTTAAGGGGCTATACCAGTGTAATCCATGAAAAATTAGGAGATTTTCGGGAATTTTTTTAAAAGAAAGTACTCGATAGAATGTTTTGAAGTTTTTTGTACATAATTAGGTATATTTTCAGCTATATTTTAAGATTTTTTTTTTATATTGAAAAATATCGGAGTTGTCTTCGGAGGTGCCAAAAAAAAAGTTCCCCAACTGCTGACACGATTCCGGCCGAATGAGTAGCTGAAACAAAAAAATTCAAAAAGGTTATTGAAGTTAAAGGAATTTTCTATACAATGACTTACGATTTTTGAAAAATATCAAAAATTAACAAATTTTCTTAGTTCTGAAAAAAAGTGTCGTTTTTTGGGGTAAAAAAATTGTCGTTTTTTTAATGCCAAATTGACAACTTTCAACCAATCAAAAAGATCGTAGGTCATTGTATAGTAAATATATGCAAGAATAACTAGTTTCAATTTAAAGTCGATCGGTCAATTTCTCTTTGAGTTATGATGTTAACAATTTTGAAAAATGTCGTTTCGGGTAAAACGCGTTTAAAGTTTCAACTATTGGTTTATACCTGTGAGCGGTCGCTCATTAGAACGCTGCCATTCAAAAAATATTCAAGATACAACCTTGCCGCTTTCACAAGATATCTTTGAAATAAACTATCAAATAAGCCAAAAAATAAATCGATTTTAAGTTAAAAAAAAAGACGGTCAAAATGTAAACTTCAGTTTCCGGCGGCTTGTGGTACAATGTAAGTTAACATTTTTGTTATGGCCCTTCTGTGCCACCATTTTCGACCAATAAAAAATTGTCCAAAGTGTTGTTTTTTGATTCAGGAAAATCAATATACAAAATATAACGCAAGCCGGCGTTAAAGTTTTTCAAGACTTTTTCTTTGAAGGGAAATGGTCTAAAAACATATTTTAATTTTTGTTTTTGAGTCTTCGCTAGTTAAGTTGTGTGCGTAATAGTGGTAAGCAAATATCATTTTTGTATCTTTTCATATCAATGAAGTATAACTGTAAGGCTGTGCCAGTGCCAATGAAACATTGTAGTTATTCGGAGAGGTCTTTTCAACTTGCTAGACTTAATCTTTTCTGAAAACAATGTTTGATCTTTGTAACATTTTCCACTTAAAAAATTGTATAGCAAGTTAAATACCCTCCTAGGTCTCTCACTGCTACCCAAAAAATAAGTGCACTTTTTAACAGCTCTGTAATGCTCACGTAAAACGGAAGAGATAAAAAAAAAACAAATAAATTGAAACCCATTACATACATTGGCCTTATCTTTCTCTAAGCCAATTTGTGTGAGTATGTGTTTATGAGAAAATTGTGTTTATATTGTTATTACTTTTTTTCCATTCCTGAATGGCTGTGAATAATTAAAAATTTCTTTTTATTATCTCGCTTGATTTTTATTCAGCGTACATCTTTTGTGTATATTATATTTTTTATAGCTTAATAATTAAATTTAATTTATTTAAACTTTAATTGTTATCTCTTATTACGTCATTTAGTAGAATAATTTTTTTGTAGCTCTTATAATACATATATTTAATGTTTTCAAGTGAAGTCGTTAAAATTTTGGACTACAATACTTTCATTATTTTCGTTATGTTGATTTTATTTTGTTTGTTGTTTTGATTTACGTGCATGTGTATTAGTAAGTGTGAAAAAACAACGCAGAATTCAGAATGTAAAGAATTTTTTGTTATGCTCTCTTTTTTTTCCGAAGCTTAACGCTCTCATGCATTTATATTAAGCGCGCTGCAGGGCCATAATCTACCCTGTCATTTGGTAACTCTATATAAGACAAATATACTTTTTGACATAACTGACTCCATATACGACGCATACGTTACTTTTCTGTTGCAAAATTTCGTCCCATTTTTGTAAATTTTGTTAAGATTTAACAATTAAAAAATTACCTCGAAGCAAGGTCGTGAAATCAGGGCCATGCGCAGGGCGGTCTTGGGCGTTCAAACCCCCGTCATTGGAGTTTTTCGCACAAAAGATTTAATTGGCAATATGTCCTTACTTATATGGAATGTATGAAAATTAACGCCTCTTACGCAAAAAAAAACCAAATGTATTTTTTTTTTAATTTAATAAATAAAAAACCTATGAATAAGGACTCTCATGTATCAAGAATTATGTCTGAATTATGTGTAAAAATATTATATATACACTGAGTAGAATATCAACCAGGACCTGGTTAATTCAACTGGGAGACGTATTGTTTTCGTGCAAAGGTAAAATCTATTTGATTTAACCAGAAATCTGATTAAAAATAACAAAAATGGATCTAGTTAATTCAAAGCTTTATATGGTTAAACTCAATTGAGTCTTGTTAATTATATTAACCAGGAATCAATTTAAATTGACTAGGAAATTTCAAAAAATCATTTTATTGGCCGTTTCTAGGACCCATCGATTGACACCTCTCCTGGACCAACTTTAGTTTCCACCCATATTAGCGCTTTTTCACATGGCATGTTCACTTTTTGTTGTCATTCTTATTATAACCCATCGATTGTCACCAGTTTGGACCAACTTTATTAATTTCCCATTTACATATATTTGACCCGAATTTCTCTTATTAGCCTGTGCTTGCGAACCACAGAATGGCGCAAAAGAGCCAGCCTGGAAACATTCACAGATCTTTACAATGTATCTTGATGTCGTATCATTATCAGTGATCATGACTTTATTGAGAAACATTTTCAAAACTTAGTTTCTACTTGCAAAACCACATTAAGACCCATCGTCAAAGTGGGATTAAATCGCCATTTGCTTCTCTATAATAGAGCTTTGATTTCCTCCCAATTTTTATTTGCGGATATATTAAAAAAAATAAGATTTTCTATCGACGCATTAAATTAAACGACTTCAAGTTTTTATAAATTAGTTCAAGTGACGTACTCTAATCACGTGTGCAAATTTTTAACAAATGCGTCGTAATAAAATGACATGAAACAACAATACCAAGAACAAGAATAATGAATATCTATCACTTGCTGCCGCCGAAGGACTCGCAAACCCACAAACAACTTGATGCATACAGCGCAAACGTTGTAGAAAGGTAGCTACGTATAAATTGGCACATGGATGGATTGACACCTGGACAGATGGATAAATATACAGACGGACGGAGTGAAGACGGCAAATACAACAGTGGTAACCTCAACTTGTCTTTTCTAATGCCACTACAAAACCAATAAATTCAATTTGAGTGCATCCTTCGTTTGCTGAAGGCGATACAACAAACGAAGGCGATATTGCGTTATTTATACAACGCCTTCCATCTTAACGTGAATGCTAGTATACAGGGTGGCACAAAATATCCCTTATGCTTTATTTTCGAACTTATTTTATATTTTTGTTTTTAAGTGTAGTATACTAACTGGAGAATTTTTTCGACCACACTTGCACAATCGACAGAAAAATGATTTTCGATGTTATATGGACTTATGATCCTTTTGGACGATGCAACACACACCAAGCGGTACATTTGATTGCGCAGATGCACTTCATCGTTCATCAAATTGTGGATGAAATCGCAGGATTGCTCTGGATTTTCGCGCAACGAAATGACATGATCGATTAGTTGCTGGCAGACTACAGCTCTTACACAAGCAGTACCTCCGCTATAGCTCGCGTTGAGCTGAACCTCTTGCAATATTTCAGAACTACTTCTGCACACTCTCCGGTGCACATTAAATATTTTCATTCGTGTACACCGATACCGAGAGATTTGACCGTTGATTTAAAAAAAAATTTTCCTTGATTTTTAAATTGGAAATAAAAAAAGTTCAAACAAATTTAAAACATAAAGATAATGTTGCGCCACCCTGTGCATAAGTACAACAAAAACCATAGGAACAACAACAACATAATGGATATTTTATAGGATAAACAGTTGGTATCGATTGACTTCTTGATGAACCAACGTATTGCCGCGGCGTTACAATCAGGCCAAGAAGGATCATCATTTATTCAGCAGCTCCCATACATTGTTCACCCTTGCTCACGCACTTTTAGGGTTGTAAATTGTACATTGCATAAAAGTCCCTGCTGAAGCTAGGTGGGTGGGTCGTTTGACCAGTTTATTCGCTCTCAATCTCCATTTACGAATGGTTGTGACGATACGATGATTTTTAATACGCAGATTTTCATGAGTATTACTAAGAAAAACTACTATTCGTACAATGAAACAACAACAATGTAACAACAACAATGTTTAGTTGTTGGTTGTTGCAATTGTAGTAGACAGTTGATGTCAGTTAATACGCTGAAGTAGAGTTCGATTTGACACAATTCTTAGAAGGTACTACGAGTAACAAACAAAAATTAATAGAATCAGCTAAGCAACACGATTGGAAACTAGGGGAGACTAGACTAAATGTGACACTTCGCTTAAAAGCCATTTTTGTCGATTTGAAGATAAATACAAAAGCATTTTTCCTAAGTATTAGCAAAGTTCTTTCATCGTTCTCGTATAATTTATTAAGTTGTAGGGAAGGGGGGGGGGGGGGAACTCTTTCATCTTTTTTATGCACGATACTGAGAGTGCACTTTATGTTTGTAAATCGTTTGTGCCATTACAATGGATGAAAATCAACCGCAGTTTCGACATTCCATACTCCTATAGCGCATAAGTATTGCGATGCAGGCAGAAAATAATTTGTTTCAAGCCTTTGGAGAGGCTGCAGTAACAGCTCCAACTTCCTAAAAATGGTTGGCATAGTACCACCGTTCTGATGAATTTTCCTTGCAAGATGAGCCAAGTTCGAAAATTTAAACGGACGTCATTTATAGATGTGGGCTTGAATCTTAGAGTTCATCAGGCAACCGTTTTAGAAAACATCCAAAAACTTGGTATGTCTGCATTTAAGTGCGCCACTGTGGGAAAACGTCGCCATCAACGTCGAAATCTTGCGTTCAGCAATGGAAGGTTTTGCTTTGATGAGACCGGAGGGAAATAGCTACTACAAAAGTGTCAAAAATTCATATATGAGCTCTAGAAATGTCCTTGATTAGCGCAACCCAATCGAAAATTGCCCAAGGAAGCAATTAATAAATAACTCTTGTACAGATAACGACAAATTAATAATTTAAGCATAGTTTGAATATAAATCTTTGAAGTTTTAGAAAATAAATCCCAATGTAAAATTACTGTGCCATGAGTAGTAAATAAAACTGTTCGATATTTGATTCACCCTGTACATACATATCATTCAAAATTTGTTTGTTTGTTTATTGAAAAAGAAATTATTTTGCTTAATGTGTGTTTCTCTTCATTCATATTGGCTGTGCCATTTTTGTATCAAAAATGATGAAGCCCATTGGAGTTAAGCAACTTAAAACGGTAAGTATGCCGAAACTCACTAGCTTTTATTGTAAAATTGTCATGTGACAGATTTTATGTCACCAAATTCTCCAGAATCTACAAATGTGCGCCGTTTGAAAGTCTCTATATCCCAAAATAATAAAGCGGCATGGTTTTCTCTGGTTTACGCAAACGATAGAAAAAATTAGTTATGATTATATGCGTAGGCGTGACGCCTCCTATGCTTTAAACACTCGTAGTTATTAAACTAAATGTGAACTGAAATCATGCAGGCAATCGACAAACGCTTGGGAAGCGTGGGACAAGCAAACCATTTAAGACGCTATATTGAGATATATCTTAATAAAAAAATATGATGGTTTGAGCAGGTTGGTGTGATAAATTTAAATAATTTCTCTTTCCGACATATTCATAATTAAAACAATGGTCTCTCAACTAAATACAAGGGCACTGACTGAACTGTTTTTGTGTGAATTAAGGACATCTTCAGTTAAATTGACCATTTCTCGGAAAAGAATTATCCTAATAAAAACGTTCAAAACGTTTCTCTTCTATGACTTTAGTTTTGATATATGTTATATTTATATACGTACCTTTTGATTTCAGACATCTGTTTCGAGTCAATGCTCAACAATCCTCTTTTGACTACCTGTGAAAAACTTATTTTTACATGAAAATCTTCAATTTATTAAACTATCCGTATTTAAAAATTGCGAAAAAATGCTTTCATCGGGTCAGGTGAAGCCGGTGCAAACATTTTTAGTTATTTTTGTGTTTGTTTCAAACATGACTAAGATTACATAATTTTCCAATTAATTCGGAAATTTTTAAAGATTTTTGCTTATAGTACGATACATTTGTTCTAATTTTCTAAACGGATTTAAAAACATTTATTTTAAACATAAAGCTAGCAACAATAACTTTGCTTTGTGTAAAAAAAACCACACCTTAATCTTAAAAAATAAAAAAAAAAAATTATTCCAAGTATTCTCACACTATCTGTTTTTCTTTACAATTATCAGTGAATTAAATTCCTAACAAACGCGGAAATCCCCTCTGCCCTTACTTACACTTTGCACGAATTATAATTCAATCATTTTTCTAGTTTTTGCGCCACTAAGCGAGAAAACCTGACTACTTGCTATCGCAACTAGTGACATGTGAATACACATGTCGCCAAGGTCTTATTTACAGTCTTTTTTTATGAAAAATTGAAGTTATCGCGAAAATCTTTGCACTCAATGCAAATTAAAATTATTTTTTCACATTGATTTAAATGCCATATCTTTGAAAAGAGCCAACAACTAATTATAGTCTACTGTGAACTGCTGTTGCGAATTTTAAATGTTTAATTATTTCAAGTGAATTACTTTTCTTCACGATAGTGATCTTTAATTCAATATAGTTCCATTATTTACATTAGATTTACTTAGCTATTTTATGCCATGTTATTAACTCATATACCTAAATAAACTCAGCGTTTAAACTAAACCGTCAGTGGTTGGGGTGCTTAATGTCAAATTTTTTGCACAATGGTAGAAAATGGGAAATATGCGATCAAAAAAAAAATAGCTTCTAAGGTACTAGGGTTATTCAAATAAATGTAGTGTGATTCTTTTTGTACTACTAACTATGGTCCCTATGTTGGAGCGTTGTGTTTTCTAGCGTTACGCAATTGTGTTCAGCGTCAACCTTAAAAAGAGCGTAGCGTCAAATGTCATATGGAGCTTACATATTTCATATTAAAATGAAATAATGTCAGAAATAGACTCAATATTAACAGGTAAGCTTTTTTCTGTTTGTGACAGGTAAAAAAAATCAACACAATTAAATAAAAAACTATCTGTCAATGCGCTGTCAAAAATTGGAATATCGAGTAGGCTGTCGCTTATTTCGTGTTGTGTCATATAAAATATATGTGCATGAGAGAATTTTGACAGATAAACGACGCTGACGCTCCAATTTAGGGACTGCAGTATGAAGATATTGAAGTCTAAAATATTTTTTTTGAAACTAATAAATTGTTTTCAATGGCATCTAGTAGGAGGAGCTTTTAGTCATTTCAAAAATTATCTCCTTAAGAACTAAGCCAACTTTTTATATTACTAAGAAAATAAATAAATGGATAACTATTGGTATTAAATGTTTGTTTATAGAAAACCTTAAAGACTTTTGCAAATTTCCCTTAAATTATCGATCAATTTAAAATACTGCAGTGCTGCAGAAAATATCATTTTTTATAGATCAAACACGAAGTACAATCTTTAAAGTTGGAAATATTGTTTGATTTAAATTCGGGAAGTAAAATGGTATATTTTAAACTCATACTAAAAAAACTACCTCTAAAGTTTCTGATAGATGGCAAAGCCCCAACTTGTTAAACCAAAATGCAATTCCTCTAAAAACACAAGAAAGTTTTAAAATTTCTTCATCAAAGCTTATGTAGGTTCATATCCCAGCAAAGGAACCAGTTTTGAATTACCAGAACATAAGTTGAAATCTTTAAGGAAATTCCATTCCAAGGATAACTAGTTATCCCCAAGAACAACGCTATATAAATGTATTCTCAAGTGCTGCTTGTGGAGCACAAAAGTTCCGATTATACTCCATATTACAGGCATTAATTTTTTTTTATGATATTGTTAAAATAATGGATTTGATCCGTTGCTACACTTACACAAATTTCCTTAAACGATTTAATAGTAAAGGGTTTTAAAATGTAACTATTATTCTTTTGTACAGCCTAGGTTAATTCCCCTAATTTAAATAGATGACCTCGATTTTCTTATTTTTCTCCATAGTGTGGCGGTGTGGTTTTCAATTTCAATTAACACAGTTTATTATTTAATTATTCACCACACAAAACATTCACCACAATGCAATTAAGTTTATGGTGATTTACATGGTTTGTCACTTTGCATAAATTTTACACTGTCGTTCGTCATCTCATCAGACTATTTTTTCATTTGTCAGAGTTGCCAACACTTTAGCTGGCATTAAACATTGTCACTAATTGTTGTTCTTAGTAGTGGGAGGGTGGCGCTCGCTAAGATCAAAAATGGGCTGTTGTGCTTACAGATTCATATTAATGGTGTTCGTATACATTGCCTCTTCAGGTGTTCTAGATCCCGTTGTTATTTCTATTATTTTTATGTAAAACATCTGAAGTCAAACCTGCGAAAGACCGGAGGGAACGATTTTTTTTGCGCTTATAGAATTTTCTCACTTAATGTCATTTATAGAGATTCAGGAAGACTCAGGCTTCTCTAACTTAAAGTGGTCTGACTTGCGACTTTTTGCATTTCCTGAAAGTCATTCTTTCTCATAGAGGTATGGAAGAGAAAAACCACACATTAGAAGTTTCATATTTTTCATTAATAACGGTTTCCGGGAGTGAACGTAACGACATCTGACAATTTTACTCATTTTGTACGACTGTGAGATAAAATCAATTTAAAAATTTTGTTCTAACTCGATAACAGGAAATCAGATTTTAAAGATTGTTTCTTTTATGAAAAGGACTTAAAACTTGAACCAAAATGTTGTTTAAAATGTTCAACAATTTGTCTACCGGTGGCGCTGCATTAACGATTTTTGCCAAAGTTTTTTGTGCATAACCCTTCATTTGAAATTCACTATAGGACTTGACCTCAAGTAGCTATGGAGTAGTATCATTTTATTATTGCCTTAATGCTCAAAAAGTTTTGAAAAAATTGTCGTTTGTCCAACGTGTGGGACTTTTTTCCAGCCAAATTTATGATTCGAACGAGCTTCATGGCTCTTTTTACACACACCAATTTCTATACTTGCGCAAACGTGGAGACTGAAGCCGATTTTCGCAAATGATTTAAGGGGCTATACCAGTGTAACCCATTACTTTGAAGATTTTTGGACATAGTAAGGTATATTTTCAGTTATATTTTAAGATTTTTTCTTACAAAAATATTGAAAAATATCGGAGTTATGTGCTGTGTTCAGAGGTGCCCAAAAAAAAAGTTCCCCAAATGCTGACATAATTCCGGCCGAATGAGTAGCTTAAACAAAAAAAAATGTCGTTTCGAGAAAATCGCGTTTAAAGTTTCAACTATCGGTTTATACCTGCGAGCGGTCGCTCATTAGAACGCTGCCATTCAAAAACTATTCAAGATAAGACCTTACCGCTTTCACAAGATATTTTTGAGAGTATAAACTATCGAATAAGCCAAAAAAGTTGATTTTTTGAAAGTGTCACACTGGTATAGCCCCTTAAGCGTATAAATCTCTACATATTCTCAACAGTGACTACACTTAATATATCAATGTATCCTAAGTATTTGCCAAGGCTGTTCGTATTTCAACGAAGGCTTTTCCTTCGTCATTGTATGCCTTCTTATTGGATACAAAACTTAAGCTTAGTGTAAGTACGAAAGCTGACAGCAGTTGCTTCAGTAATATTATTTTTGATGAAACCATGTGCTCTATAAACTAATTTCGGACCAAGAATTTAGGTCAGCTGTTACCATCTTTGAATAAACATGACGAAAAACTTTTTCTTTTTAAATTAACGCCCCTTTAAAAGTTTGTACATTGAAAAAAAAAATAGGGCAACCACAATGCTAACACTCAATTAACCGCCATATATAGCTTACGTTTTCTCAATTTGTCCCTCCCCCTTCACTCTCCTATTGTTGTTGAAACTTCAAATTTGACGTACGTGACAAAATACAAATGCACTTACTTTAGCTGTGTTTCTTGATGTTTACCCATTGCAATGTAGTCAGGCAGATAAGTCCAAATTAAATAAGGATGATAAGATGAAGCAACAAAAAAAATGAAGGGTGTTAACGCAATTAGTAAACGCAAATGAATTGTGTTTTTCCATCGAAATAGCACATCAAATTGACAGCTGTCATGCTTCACAAGTTAGCGTGCGCCTGTAGTTGTTTTATTATGTAATAACTTTTTTTTGTTTATTGAAAACTTTATTTGTAATTAAAAAAGTAAATGTCATGAAAAAAATAAATAAACAAAATATGCATTTAGATTTAAGTTAAAAATTAAAATTATTGCCATTAACGAAAATAAAAACAAATAAGTGGTATGCATAAATTACATAAAGTTAATCAGGGGGGTGCGCTAATTTATGACAAACTCCGACTTGTAGACATGAGTTAACTTTGATGTAAAGAAATACATGGGGGTTATGTATTAAATATTCAATGCATTTTATTTCCATTACCATTAAAATTATTTAATGGTAATGTAAATTTTAATGGTAATGATTTGATAGCATTGAAAATTTTTCAATTACATATAAAGTTTAATGGTAATTGAAAAATTTCCACTACCATTAAAGTAAAATGATAATTGAAAACTTTCCGTTCGCATTAAACTCAAATGGTAATTGGATATTTTTCAGTTACCATTAACTTTCAATGATAACTGAAAAATTTCGATTTAATGGTAATGAAAAATTTTCAATTATCATTCAAGTTTAATGGAAAATCGGAAGTAATGCATTACCCCCATGTTTGGTTAATGCAAATGTAAATTGGTGTTGACATTGAGTTCTGATCAATATGTATTGGTATTCGCTAAAAGTAAAGTTTCTGGCTTTCACAAATATTGCGGAGCGCCTTTTGCTTGGGTTTTTATTATACAAATAATTTTTTGCAATGTCTGGCACTCTATGTAAACAGTCTAATAGTTTTTGTTCGCTATGCATGGCGCCAAGTTTTTATTGCAATTAATGTTGTCAAGTAAATGCAGTGGCAGCAACAACTTAAGAAAAGATACCACATATAAAAAAATTTGCTGATCATGGAAAAGTTGATGTTTTAATAATAAAAAAAAGACATCTGGCATTAGTTAGAGAAAACAATTTAAAAGTAACATTAAGTGCTTGTGCCAACAACATGACATTTTTGAAAGTTATTTTTAACTACTTAAACTTGACGTTGACAAATTCAAAAAGAAGCAAGAAATTAATTATTGACTACTTCTTTCACAGTTAATGGTTGGTTCAAAGTAACTGATGATTTGTTAAGAGGTCATCTATATGTATTTTCCAATGTTCATTTTGTCTCTGAGTTAAATCAATATGAAGAGGCGATATAAAATGAGTTTAGCACTAATCCAAGAATATTAATTTTAATATTTTACAAATGCATTTATTCTTCGCGAAATTTATCGAAGTTTGGTGTGCCTGATGTCAAATTGGATCTTTTGAAAACAAATCTCGGTCAGGAAGTACAAGAGCTACAGCCACAATACATTACAATCGGCAATCGCAAAAGAAGAAAATCAACGTCGGAAATCCCTTGAAATGTCAATATGTGCCGGGTTTCAGCCTTTTACTGGTGTGTACAGTACAAAGGCTATGAGAAAAGCTTGATTTTACAGATTTGTGGTAGTTAGGGTGCTCTTGCTTTGACTGAGCAATTCTAAGTAGCGGATAGAATGAGCCGAAAAGAATAGTTTTTTTTTTATGGCTATGAAATCGAAGTATGGGGTTTTTGTATCAAAAAAACGATTTTTTTTTCGTACTCGTATAATGCAGCGCTGAGTAACGCCCGCGGTATGATATGGTGGTCTTGGGATGTATCTTAGAAAAGCATGCTCTAACGTCTGCTCTTAAGTTAATTAAAGAAAAATTTGTATGCAGTTAACCAGAAATTATTTAGGTAGCTCTCAAAGTCGATAGGCGCGAAATCGTTTGGGAAAACGTTGCTCAATCAGCAAATCTTAACCCTATTGAAGTTTTATGAAATAAACTTTTAAAATGAGCAGCTGGCAATATTTCGTATTAAATGATTTTTTTTCAATGTCAGATTTTTTTTGGTAAAAATAACTAACTAACTAACAGGAAACTGTATTTTCCATGATGCGTCCCGTATCGCCTCTTTCGGATCAATGGATCAGTCCATTTTTGAATTCCACCAATTTAAATTTTTACAATATATTTCATTCAAAGGGATCACAGTGGAGAATACTCATGCGAAAGGATCGGGTTTGTATGCAGCTGCAACCAAAAAAAAAACAGTTCAGATAAACCCTACATTTTCCCATTGGGTTATTATAAAATAGTTAATTGAGTTGTTTTCCTTTGTTAAATATTTTTCTATTCACAATTTTTTTCATTGCGTTTACTTCTTTGAGAAAACTAATGTTGGTCACAATCTTTTTACCGGTATCAACTTGTATCAATAGTAATGTGTACAATGAAAGCATATGTTGGCCGACTTATCTTTTCCTTTAATGATTTCCTCCTCAGCTCTATCGATTTAACAGCCGATTGTAATTATAAATTTTTTTTGATAACAATTTTTAAAGGAAATGCTACTTTCCAAATTAATGGACAAACTAACATACAATAAATTTCCTTTTATTGAAAAAATATTCCGTTAAGAAAACAACAGCCACTTAAAATTCAAGTTGTTAAACGAAATCAGTTAAATGGAAAAACGAAGTTAATAAACTAATTGTTGCCTGTTGACGTTTTCATCATTTGATAGCAAGCAAAGAAAGCGGATTTGCTTTTTTTCATTGTTGGAAATCAATTCAATTTGCCATTTGCAATTGTAATTAATTTGTTAATAATTGCTGACGCCGATGCCGCCGACGATAAAAAAACATTGTCAAGCAGACAGCGGCCTGAAGCAACCGAACCCAATTCATTGTCAGCCGCCCACTGCAACCCATCATATATGGGAATACACAGACAAACATGTGAACATCCGACTATCATATGGCATTCAAATGATGCACGTGCTGTAACAGTGTTGCCAGAGAGTATTTCAAATTAAAACACTTTCCCATATGACAAGCAAACAAACAGACAGACAGACAGACAGACAGTTAAATGAACGAATGAGTGAGAACGAGAATAGAATAACAACAAAAATAAGCAGTCAAGCTGAGCTGTTGCACCGGAAATTAACATAGAGTGGAAATGAAAACTTGGCAGCCATTTGGTTAAAATTTTGGGGGCGGTTGTGGTGGTAGTAGGCGTTGGGAATTGCAATTACGTGAGATTTTGTTTTTGTTTTTATCATTGTGTAGCAGCAGTTACAGCAGTTGTTGTTGTAATGATATTTTTATTCGCTTGCAGAAAAATTTGTTGTTTGCTCTCGTTTGCCAAACATGACTTTTACATTGTTGTTGTGGTTTCTTTGTTTTTGTTGCTAATCCAACAAAGCCGTAAATTTGTTTTTGTAATTTCATTATTTCTCTCAATATCCGCTCCATTCGTTCGTGGTTGTCTTGCATTATCTTGTTAATCTGTCGATATTTTTTTTTCTTTTCTTTTATTTAGGTGAAGCTTTCCTCTTCAATATTTAATCTGCTAATTAATAAAACAGTCAATAATGTTGTTTGTTTTACTTTATTGTTGTTCGTATAAGTGCACACTTTTGGATTTGACACAGATTATTTATAGTTAAGGTACAAATTGTTACAAGCTTTATCGATTTATATCGATATGCTCGAGCTCATCTCGTCGGGTAAGGAGTAATGAAAACATAAAGTGCAGCATGTGAAATAGCTACTGAGATGACTAATAGGATTCTCCTGACAGCACAAGCGACTAATCACATTTTGTCATCATGAATGTATTCCTATAACAAAGGCATAAAATCCAAATACAGTGGACCCTCGGTTAACGAACACCTCGCATAACCAACATTTCGCATAACGAACACATTTTTTTGGGAAAAAAAGTTTCGCTTAACGAACGAATTTTCGCATAACGACCAACGAAAAAGAGGAAAATCAGACAGAGGCTATACGTGCAACAGAATTATTCAACGATAACGCTGTGTCTCATTTTTAACAAATTTTGAAGCAACGTCAGAAAAAAACGACTCTAGACAGTTTTTTGTTAAAAAAAAAACTAGGTATGCATTTAAACATTATAAAAAAATTTTATTTTCCAAACTCTTTCTTTTTTCCATTTCAAATTGTCTCCTACCGTCCAATACATATTCAGTTCCTTAAAAAATTTTATACGTTTCATTTAACTTTCTTTCAATAAAAGCTGAACTTAAAATATTTTGGTGTATTTTTCCAGTTCTTTAAAAGTTTTGATGCATTTTATGTTACTTTCTTTCAATAAAAGTTCAAATTGAAACATATTATATGGGAATAATGGTTTCGCTTAACGAACATTTCGCATAACGAACAAGATGCTGGAACGAATTGTGTACGTTAACCGAGGGTCCACTGTAGTTTAGTGTGATTGAAATCAGTAACCACATAAACATGAAATCACAGCATGCACTTTTTCGGATACCCGAAAGCAACGTTTCTATTAATGAGAATTACTCTTCATATGGTGATGAATGAACTCTTTGATTCCAAGCGAAAATACGTCGACAAAAAATCAAGAATTATTTCTATACTGACTATGACGTTTAAGTGGCATTGATACTGAATACACCAAAGCACGGACGCATATACCGATAATTAAAGTAAATTTTTTGTTAAGTAGTCATCTAAAAAACGTGAAACTTGGATGAACTTTTTTCGAAAACCATAATATTTTGAAATTGTTTGTGGAAAATATATATCATATCTCTCTAAATAATAAAGTTAATTGAATTTCCTACATGAAACTATACTTAATTTTTAATGTAAAAGCGGCATGAGCAAAACCAAATTAAATACCTTATCTATCTTATTTACGATACAAACAGTGTTAATTGGTTACAATCCTTGGCGTATCAAAGCGTTTTACTAATTGAAAACTAATAAATACAATATATTAATTTGGTTAGTAAAAAACATCAACTATGAATTTTTATTTTTCGAAATAAATATTTTAGTTTTATTTCAACATCAAAATAAAATAAAATCTCAAATGAGGTATTTATTATAAAGCTGCTCTTTTAAGGTCATGAATTTTCTTAGAGTTCCCTATAGTGCGAATATTCTTAGTTATATTTGGCATTAACTTCCACTCAAACTTATCAAATTGTTATATAGGTTTTATCTCATTCCGTTGTAGAAATGATGTTCATTTGCGTAAAATTGTATTAAGGGAAGAGGCGCGGGTGTTCAATACACATATAAAATAACTTTTGATGTGTTTCGATCAGTGGTGGGCATGGAAATCTAGCAAAAGAGCGCAACAGCAACAACAAACTAAACTTTAAAGTTTTCCAATTCGCCCACATCAAGAAAAAAACCAAACTGCACTAACTACAAGCAAAAACAATTGCTACATTTGTTGAGACACAATGCGGCGCCGTCGCTAATGCCTTTATGTGTTGTTTTTGTTTTCGTTTGAATTAGCGTTGATGTTCTGTGGACTGTTTTTTGGATATTTGTACGTCGAATACCGGTTCGGGCCATGAGGGCAGAAGGTGCCTGTAATTGCCCATCGCTGGTTTAGATTTATAATAATGTAAAATCCGGAGTTAGCAAAAAAATGTTCAAAATACTAATATAAATCTGGAGAACCCCATATTGTTTAGACAAGCGCTTTATAAAGCAGAGAGAAAAATAAGCCTTATGGATCATTTGGCCAACATGAATATTAAACTTTTGCTTAGTATTCGTTCTTACCCCTTATTTATCAAAAGGGCTTGGGCTACGAATCTATATTCTTTTCAAAATTAAATCCACAGAAAAATTCTGTATAAAATAACATTTAGTTTCCGAGGCAGTACGACTGCTACTGACACCGGCATACTTCGCTACTGTACGAATGAATCAATTACACTATGCGATGCCAATGAGTTATCTGACATGAAAAGAAAAAGGATTGTTGTTTAGGATCCAATACCCTGAAACGGAGTTTGCTGGGTTAGCGAAATCTAGAGATATTTCTGGGATCAATGGTCACTCTTTTCGATTTGCTTTCAAAGAATAATAAAAATATGCTGACCAATAATAACCAAGAAATTAAATGGAAATAACGCCCAAAAATTCTGTTATAGCAGGAAAGCTTTATGAAACAGCACTAGAAAAAGAAAAAAATACCTCAAAAAAGAATCAAACAAATCTTCACAAACATTTTCAATTTGATTTCCTCTGTTTTGGGCCTTTAACTTTGATCTTGATTTCCCTTTCAATGTTTTGAAAAAATTAAAAGATAAAAAGCTCCAAAAATCTTTTGTAAAAGAGAATTACAATTTTTCGGTGTTATTCCTAATGAAAAGTGTTTCAAATTGTATATCTCTTCTACGGTAGATTTTTGGGTGTTATTTCCTTTTCACTTAATTATTGGTTGGGTATTCTTTCCTTATGAGACTTTTGCACTTTATTTCACTTGCGCGTTATTTCCTTTTCTTTTGGAGCGCAATGTTTGAGTGAAATTTGATGTATCCTTGTTGGAAGCTATAGTTTTGATGAACTCCAAAAGAAAACAACAGTATCAAGAAAAAGTCAGAAAATGGAATTCATTCGTTAGAGTCGGATATCCTTTATGCACACTTCTTCAAACTTAAAAGAGATCAGTCTAAAAATGAAAGCCAAAAGTTTCGCTCCAGAAATCGCAGTATAGGCGAATTAGCGTTAAGCCCGAAAACGGTGCTAGCCGAAAATATTTTTTTGTTGTCTGTATTCATCTGCCAACCACCTTGAATATTTTAAAAATGTAAGTGCTGGATAAAATGCATTTTAAGAAATACCTTGCACAGAATAAGACCGCGTCTTATTTAACCCAAATGAGGCGTTAAATTAAAAAGTTTTCATCCATTTTTCCATTATAAATGTGAAATATGAAAGGAAAATGTTTTACTTCTAAAGTGAACTAGTGAAAGTTTACACAAAAAACTTAAGGGTATAACAAGAGTAAACACATTAAGCGACTAAAAGGAAGAAGGACAAATTCTCTTGTGCTTTATTCCGTCTCCCCAAAGGTTGCGCTACTAAGAAACTTTTCTTTTACCTACTTTTTTACAAATCTCCTATTTCATTTAATGTATTTACTGCTGTCGTTTGCAGGGCAAAAACTTAATGCATTTTTTACGTTTTTCTCATGTAAAATTGCAAAATTTACACACAGGTGGCGCCACAAGACAAAAGTTAAACTATAAAATACGTGATTCTTGGAAACAACAAAAATAACAGAGTTTGCAGCAATAAGAACGCAAAATAAATCTAATATAACCGTACAAAAATTTAATATATATTTTATAATTAAAATTGAAATGATTAAATTGAACGTGCAGTCATAAGCAATGATCAATATTCTTGTAAATTTGTAAATCAAATCTTAAATTTTGTGAAAAGTACCACATGTTTGAATATAAACCTGTCTGCAAACCAAAGAATTTGATAGCTACAGGGTGTTTTTTTTAGAGGTTTGTTTTTCGAATAGAGATAAAACTGGCATTTTATGGTCAAATCTGGCAACTCTAATGTCATTTATGTTCAGTTTGGTTTGCCATTTCATCATGAACAGGTTGACAAAAGAACAACGCTTGCAAATCGTGCAAATTTATTTCGAAAATAATGGTTCAGTTCGCGAAGTTTACCATTTTATGGTCGACATAATCGTCCATCAGAGCAATTAATTCGGTTAAATATGGATCGTTTTCGCACTACGTTTACTCTATGTGATAATACGCATCCGCAGAGACGTCGAACAGTGCGCACCGAAGAAACAATTGCCGCTGTAGAGCAAAATGTTGAAGAGGACCCGAATGAATCGATTCGCCACCGTGCACAGCAATTGGAGCTTTGTCCATCAACTTTATGGAAGATTTTGCGCAAAGACCTTAGCTTGCGACCTTACAAGATCCAGCTTGTGCAAGAATTAAAGCCGCGAGACCATGCAATGCGTCGTGATTTTGGTGTATGGGCCGAAAATGAGATTGATCTCGATGCTGATTTTCATCGCAAAATTTTGTTAAGTGATGAGGCTCATTTTTGGTTGAATGGCTACGTCAACAAGCAAAATTGCCGAATTTGGAGTGAAGAGAATCCACATGAGACCCTTGAGACGCCATTACATCCACAAAAACTGACTGTTTGGTGTGCTCTATGGGCTGGTGGAGTCATTGGGCCATACTTCTTCCGAAATAATGCTGGAGAGTCAGTTACCGTTAATGGAGACCGGTATAGAGCCATGATAACCGACTATTTTGTTCCCGAATTGGATGGCATGAATGTGGATGAGTTGTGGTTCCAACAAGACGGCGCTACATGCCACACAGCGCACGTCACAATCGATTTATTGAAGGAAACATTCGATGAGCGCATAATTTCGCGGAATGGACCTGTCAATTGGCCACCAAGATCGTGTGATTTGACACCATTGGATTATATATATCTTTGGGGATATGTGAAGTCGCTCGTCTACGCCAACAAACCAGAAACGTTAGGGGACTTGGAAGCCAACATTCGTGGCGTTATTGCCGACATACGGCCCCATATGCTCGAAAAAGTGGTTCAAAATTGGACCTGTAGAATTGGCTTTATTCGAGCCAGCCGCGGCGGCCACATGCCCGAAATCATATTTAAACATTAATGGCATAAAATTATCCTTCCAATAAAGCCAAATTGATGGACATTAAAACGATTTTCTTGTGTTTTATTTCAGTTCGAAGCTCTGTACCTCTAAAAAAAAACACCCTTTATGACTCATGATGAAAGATGCATATAACAGCAATATATACATTGATGACATACGATTCAATTCTGGAACTCACACATGCTTCAATGCATTAGGATCAGGAAATGAAAACAACCGCACCTTACCGTAACGTTCAAATCACACAATGCAAACTTTACTTCTCACATTCTTTGCTTCGCTTATCCGACCTATAGCAAGCAGGAATAAAAGAGAGGAGCAGAATGAAAACGTTCTGCTCTACGTACAAAAAACTTTACTCGTTTTGTTGTGGTTTTAATTAAAGATTACTATCCGAACCCGTACCAAATGTAGTGATCGTTTTGTCATTGGATTTGTATGACGGTACCATGGTCCGGGATCCATTTTCGGGTCAAAAACAGTTCTTTCCTGGGCTCCGAGCCTCCTCCCTTAGTGATGTTCAAAACTATTTTTCGAGCTATCTTTCGTTTGAAAAAAAAAAACAATTTTTCCCTCATACGAATCTGATGACAAAAACGATCACTACAATTGGTACGGGTTCGTTCGGATAGCAATCTCGAGTCAAAACCAGAACAAATCGAATAATTTTTTTTTTTTTATACGTAGAGCAGAACGTTGCCATTCTATTGCGCTCTCTCATGTCCCTTGCTAGGGTTTGTGTTTCAATCAATGAGTGAAATACGGAATGCAGAGGGAAAAAATTAACGCTCATAGAACAGAACGAAGTACGATAGAGCTTTTTTTCACTCTCTGATTAAGATTATAAATTCTTTGTCGACGATTACTGCACCAAAGTGCTCCGATGAGCCTATATGGTTATGGGCGAAACACATGTCTTAGAAAATACCATCTGAGGCCTATTTTTAACGATAATTGAGTGTCTCATAAAGTTATTCAATGAAGACCCGTTAGAAGGAACACAAACTGAAATTACAAAACTTTTCTCAGTTTCGACAAAAAAGTAATACAGATCTTTGGAACTAAGTTCATATTTCACATTGTTTGGATGTTCATAGAAATAGAATAAATTTTTTCTGCACAAAACTTTTATTAATACTTTGTTTTTTTATTTCTTTCAGGTAAGCGCCGTTTGTTTAAATGACTTTTAGTGTTTATATGTAAGTATTGCAGCAGTTTGGCATCTGGCAAAAGTCAAATATCGTATTTATTGCAAGTATTTTTTCATTCTGCATATACATCGCCCATTAGATCATATATACCGAGTCGTTTCCGTAGTAATCAAATTCGATCTAGTTAGACAAGAACAAAAAACCCCTCAATGAAGGTGAAAGCATGCGTACCAAAAAATCGTGAAATAACATTAACATTTTAGCATGTGCTTCAAATTTTCTATTCCTATATGACTCTAGCAGTTAGCTTGTACTTCAAGATAAGAAACCTTAACATTACCTTTCGATTAATGGAAATAACAAAGTTTGCACTTGATTTACTTTCAAAGTAAAAATCCTCATGGTAGGTCAAGCTGGCAACATGTACATTACACAGTGACTAGACTCAGAAACCCCAAAGGTCTATTGTGATGTCCGAGAGTATGGTAAGCGTCCTTGACACGTTTCTTCCTGGAATGTCCGAGACCACCTTCTCTAAGCTTTGCATAACACTGGTAAGCTGCTCCATTTGTATTTAAACGTTCTATCACTGAGGTAGCGATTGCGTTCGCTTAGGAGGAGTGCAGGGCATTCGCAGAGTAGATGCTGCAACAATTCTGCTTTTGCTTCATAATAGTAGCTCTTCCAGTAATTTATTTCAAAATTTTGAGTTAAAGTAACGATTATGCCCGGCAGTACCCCTTAATAATTCGGATCATCCTTTTGTTGAGTCGCAAAAGTCATTGGTTCTTTTCTGTTTCAAAGTGAAAACTATTAGAAAACCCTACATCTAAACGATAGGAAGGAATATATATTTACATATTCATAGTGCTTGAAAAGTAATGATCAAATTTAATAAATTAAAAAAAAAATGTATTTCCTTTTTTTATTGCGTTTAGTGTTCTTTTATATATTTTGTTTCATTGAATGCCGAAAATTATCTCGTTCAAATTTTATTGTTATAACAAATGGCATATAAATCACATAAATTTGTGCGACCTCAGTTCGCATCCCAATCCCCAGCTTGTCTGAACAATTTCTCGCATATGTATGAAATTTGGCTGCATTATCTTAAAAAATTCTGTCAGCTTAGTGCTTAAAATTATTTCCTTGTGCGGCATGTGCCTCGTTCACTTATTGGAATTCATTCTATATTGTAAAGAGCTTTCCAAACTATTCCTAGCATTTGTGGGAAAGTTGGTTTCATAACCTTAAATATTTCTCTCGCTATGCCGTTTTGAAGTTTTGGCTTTTATGGGATGTATCACGCTACCTTGTCGGAATTTGCACAATTTTTGCTCAAAGCTGTCCAAATTATGCCCAGTATTTGTACGAAATTTAATGCCCAGTATTCTAGCATGAAAATTTAAAATATTTTTGTATGAGATGTGCCAAGTCCTCTTTTAGATATTGACTAAATTTATGTAAAGAATTTATCCGAAAAATTTTTATAATTCGTGTGAAATTTGATTGCTGTATCTTAGACAAATCAATATGTATAGCATTTTAAATATTTTATTTGTAACTGCGGTAGACGTGCCTAGTAACCAATTGAGCCCAATATCACTCCCTAGAGCCATATTTGAAAGTTTATCCCATGTATATCAGGGTCGGTTAGGGTCGCTTGAATGTAACAAATTTAACTCGCAGTCACTTTGCCCATTGTGATACCCTGTATTTCGGTCATTCTTTTACAAACCGCACGGATTTCAGGGAAAACAAAATCGACTTCTTCAAATGCAATAAACATTACTTCTTGCGTGTTTCAAAAAATTTAGTTCACACGTACATATATCATGATTTTATTGGGAACATTTTTGTTTTTTTTTATAAAATATTCGCATATAAATTTTCGATAATTTTCTGAACTTCTCCAATCTTCGAATATATATTTGAAGTCGATTATCTCTTCAATGTGAACTTGTGTCCTATGGGCGCAATACAATATCACTACGATATTTTTTTAGGCTATCGATATTTTTCTAGCAAAACAAAAAAATTGAAAAATTATCGCGAAAATTATCCTTTCTCGCAACAGCCAAAAGCAAAAAAAACTTCAGCTTTCTCGCAAATTTGAGCAATTTTTGGTATTTTCTATCATTTTTCTCAACATCTTAATTTCTTGAAGAGCACGGCGTTTGTTTTTTTTTTTTGTTTGTTGCCATATATTCTGTTTACTAGATATTTAATTGCCAATGTCTGTATCACACGAGACGCCACTTACAGAAACCATAGATATTTCTCTATGGTGTAATTACTTTTGCGCCACCCGTGTTTGGCTTCCAGAAATGAGTTGCAAATTTTCCAAGGTTGGAATTTGCTAATAACGCAAATGCACCACTTAGCGACCACTTATCAGTACGTCTGTTTGAATCTCTTGGAAGATATATAAATATGATATGTAATTTCACTAAAATTCATCTATTTATTGTTATAGATGTTTCTGATGATGATAAAAATAATTTAAATGATTGTTTTTATTTCCAAATTTGTTTTTTAATAAACTGATACAGAAAAGCAGCACCATTTTCCGACCGGCTTGTGATGATTTTGCCTGTTTCCGTCCACTGAAGTACCTGATTCCGACCGCTAATGTCGCCATATGGAAAACGAACATCATTATATTAAAACTTGCTTAAAAGAAAAGCAAAGTTACCGTTTTTCAAATAATTTTCGATTTTGATTAAAATCTTTTAGTTTTAAACAAACAAAGTTAACTTCTAAGTATAACAACTAATGTTAATCACATTTTTCACTGAGATCTTTTAGGATAAATAAGAACGATAAGAAACTGGTTAAGTTTAAACATATTATTTCAGTTTTGAAAAAATGGAAACACAAAAAAGTTTTTTAAGCATAAAAACTGACATTAATCATATTTCTTACGATGATCATTAAGTTCAGGAACGTTATAGGAACCACGTTTGGAAATTAGCGAAGGACTCTTAATTTTACACATAACATCACTAATCTGATTATCTTTAAACGAATTTTTCTTCCCATGTTTCTTATTACTTTTGAAACAGTTTCGACTAGCTGAGATATTGTTACAGGTTCACCCATTACTATAGTTCACTAAACTAGAATATTTTCCTTCCTCTATTGTTAACACGGTCGGACCACAGACATTTCCACGACTTATGTATTTATTTTGTAATAAGTCTATTAAAGTAGTCTTTGGAACGTTGTTAATTTTGCCAGCTTGCCTAATACTACATTTTATCTCTTTTACATCAATAAAAGCCTCTTCTAAATTTTTGCGAGGATAGATTAAGCATTTTTTGGAATCCATGATGATTGACTGAAACAATAACAAGCGCATATGCATAACACTTTGTGGATACTAGTATCTGACCAAGGCGGACGGAAACAGGAATATAAAGAAAAAAAAAATTAACCCTGTTTCCGACCGTATTCAATTTGATTGTAATAATTACGTAGATACATTTACATGTATTTTTTTAATAAATTACTGTAGTATAAATTTTATTGTACCGTGCAGTATCAAAAGATTCACAGAGAGAATATAAATAAATGTAAATTTAAAATCTAAAATAATAGAGCAATTATATGTTCAAACAGCAAAATAACATAAAAACGTATAAGTTTCATATCACATTATGGCAAATCTGATTAAGTTAAACTAGGTCGTATACAGGCCCTCGATCGTAAAATTATGTTTAGATTGAACACAAAAACTATCTTTTTTTAAGAAGCTTTAAAATCCTGTTACCGGACAAATGGTCGGAATGAGGAACGTATGAAGTTTTTACCCAACCCTATTCCGACCGCTTTTATTCACTTTATAAATCTTTTAAATTAATTAAAAAAGTGGTTATTACTTTGTAATTATGATAAGGATATATAAATGCATACAAGCAAATATTAAAATATTGTCAGCTCAGTTTATATCCGCTGAAAAATCGATAATCTTGCAACTCCTTTTTTATCTTTTTTTACACTCGCGAAACCATCGAAACGCACCGTTGCGTAGTTTTGACTCATTTTACAAAAAACCCGTTAAGATTTTAGAATGATTTTTTGACAGTCGGCGTATCAATATTGAAGGAATGAAATGCATTCACCTTCGTAAACCTTGCGCGGTAAATTGATGGACTTTTATAGAGTTTTTTAAAGCGGTCGGATACATGAACCCGGTCGGCGACTGGTGCATTTGCGTTAAATAAATTATAAAAAACTTAGTTCTATTCGATTTGCTTTAAGTAATTGAACTTTAAATTATTTTGCCTAAACTAGAAAATTTAGGCTATGGTATGTTAGTTCTTAAAAGTTCAAGCTGTAAAAAGAGATTTTTTTATTTGTTAGGGAAAGCCAAAATTCGTTGTTAAATTTAAAAAAAAAATTGTTTTTGAAAATATATTAAAATATCGTTAAAATAAATCGTTTTTTTTTGCAAATTTTTAATGATTCCGAATTAGGAATCTCTCATTCATTCGCAAAATGAAAGGAAGGAAATTCAATGAATTGGCTTAGCTTGTTAACGCTAGAGACAATCGCTTAACAAACAACGTATGGATTTAGAATTTTTTCTGGTTGCATGTTCGTTCAATGCAAATGCAAATTTTTCATCTCAAATACTATTTCATCCAGTAAAATTCGAGGGCGTGCGCTGCAAGCAATTAGTTTGTCGAACAATTTTTTGAATTACCTTAGCTCGCTATATGGCCGCTCTTTATACGCTCTTTGGCATTTTTCATATGTAACTCAGATTTGCTTTACAACCAAAAATGATTCGATATATCTTATTTTTGCCATAAGTGGCAAAATTGAACAGCCCTGACAATTCATTTACAAAAGTACGGAATTTCGAGAGCAAAGGAATAGATTTAAACAATGATATGCGAGAAAATGTGAAAAGACGGTTTTCGTCTTAATTTTGACTCTAAATCGAATTAAATAAAAATCGTACTGATTTCGATACCAGTGTGAAAAGCCTTATTGGTTTTAAAAATTTGGTAAAAACTGAGAATGAAAAAGAAAGTGCTGAGTTTGCTAGACCCCTTTTGACGAGGAACTGGTACAATTAGTTGACCTCCGAGATCTTGATGAGAAACAAGAGCCAATCATAAGTCAATAGCTAACAGCAAAGCATTTGTCAACTGCCCTTTCTTATTTCGATCGAGGGATTAATATCCTCCTTCAAAATTATCCCGACCAAGAGAACTGAGTGCCAAAGTCGTATTCCCTGCGTCTATTAGCTGATGTGAAGAAGTCTTAAAATAAGTAAAAAGCAAGGCACGACAGCAAACGTAGGATCAATTTTTCAAACCAGGTCCACCCGTAACAGCAGAAGAGAGCGACAATGACAATGGCAGTATCAATGTATTCAATACATTTGAAAAAGTATTTTCAATTACAAACTCGGTTATATTCTGAAAAATTGGTACTGATCCTGTTGAATTCGTATGGGCTTGTACCAAAATTATAGATTCATTATACGGCTTTTCAGCAATGTATCGGATATAGCGAGGTATGAGTGCATACGATTGAAACGCTTTACGATTCTCCTACCGCAAAAAAACTTAAACAAATGTTGGACGTGAACGCAATCTATGCTGTTGAAGTCTTATCATGTGAATTGGCCGGGAACCATAGTGCATTTGCATTTGCTTCGCCGACGCGACGTATTGTTTTTTTCTTAAGAATATCGAATTCTAAAAATCTTTGTATTAAAAATTGCTAGAAAACTACAGAAATTGGTTATAAAAATTAATTTCTTTCCTTTTCAACCTTGGAAAGTTCGCAACATTGTTCCGAACTGTTTATCATTATCTTATCCATATTCCATAGTCATTCTCATAACCAATTTTTCTCCAAGTTATTCGTATTACTTAATAAAGTTAAGAGTTAGTTTCCAATTCTTATAGAACACTCAGACTTTTTTTTTCTTTTACATATTTATAAAGCTCATACATCAATATCAATAATTTTTCTGTCCACTTTTGCGCTAAAAATTCCTTTTGTTTTTAGAACCTCACTTCTTTCCAAAAATATAAACCAACCAAAATCCATTTAACAAGCGCATTGGTGGCTCTTATGAATTTGGTAAAACTTTAATAAGATTTTAGGAAATCTTTTTATTGCTCAATTCAATTAACTATTTCTGGGAAAAACGATTTCAGCGATTTAAACGCAGAGCAACATTTGACTTTACCCCGTTTTGAAGTACCCCGCTAACCATAAGAAATTTTGCAAGAAATTTCTCAAATCTCCCTTGTGTCGAAAGCAATGCACAGAAGAATTAAATTATAAACAAAGTAAAATTCGAGGAATATTTTCATGCAGCTTTTGTAAATAAAAATTTTTATTTAATACGCTAACTCATATGTATATTGTTGCCTGCATTTCCACAGATGTTTTCTTTCTAATTTTAAAATCTTTGTTGCATAAACATTCCGAAAATAGCGACTAAAGGTTAAACTGCAAACAAACACCTGTTTCATTTTATTGAATGTCGTTCATTTCAGGATTTAAGTCTATTTCCTATTGCTAAAAATGAAGATTATTATTATACTAAAAACCGCTATGGATTCTAACAAAATTGTTTTAATTTTTTAAAGTACCCTATATCATTAGATGTTTTGTGTGTGTTTTTTTTTCTTAAATTTTACGAATCAAAGAACTCTTATAAAAATTGATCATATGGGGTGATTCATAAGTTTTGAGACTAAATGCTGTACACTGACAAGTCATTTTCCTGTAATGTTGTAATGGTACCTCGCATTTGCTTATTTCCATTCAATATGTCGAACAAGGTGGATTTAAGAAAGAGTGTCACCTCGTTGTTTGGACAAATGTCCACTATGCGATTTCTGGAAGTGTTTAAAATTAAAATATTATCGCATGTTTTTCGTATATTACGTGATTGCCATAATGGTAAAGACCGAGAAAATATAAAAAAAAACCCGGTCGACCTGCTACTCATAGTAGAAGTAAAACTAAGAATCTGCTTTCAAGTTCAAAAGACAGAGTTGCACATGTCCCAAAGAAAATTTTCGAGAAAAAACTGTATTCCGCAATCTACTATGCATCGCATTTTGAAGAAGAATAAGGTGCAAGTCTCAAAACGTATAAAGGCACCGAAGTACGCCGAAAAACCGCTTCAAAAATATCGAAATGTCATGCACTTCAGCTCCGCTTTCTCAGCGGAAATTATTTCTTCTACACTTACGATTACGAAGCAACACCAAACGATATCAAATATGCTGCCATACTGAAATTTAAACCGAAAGTGTTGATGTGGACTGCTATTTCATCGAAAGGTTTCATCTCAGCTCCGTACTTTCGAGCAAGCACTTCAGTCGCGGATCATTCTGATTTGTAAATATTTGAGTGCTTGACAAAATTGAAGCAGTTTATCGAGAAAAATCACGCAGACCTCAAGACAAGCTTCTGGTCAGACCGGGCAGGTGTCATTATGCAAAAATACTTAAGATTGGCTAAAAAGTCAAAAAATCGAATTTGTACCGCAAAATGGCAATCCACCAAATTTTGCACAAGCACGACCAATTGAAAAATTCTGAGCAATATTTTCAGGTAAGACTTATGAAAATGATTATGAATCACAGAAGCACTGCCAATAAACTGGCAGAATTATGAAAAAGTTGAAAAAAATGAGATGTCGGTCGTCCAAAGAATGACGGAGAGTGTTCCCAGCCAGAATCAATTTAATAGATTTTGAGTAAAATAAAACAATGCAAGGCAACACTATTTCGTTATTTTTTATTACTTAATTTCTACAAGCGCCAAAAGCTTATGAATCACCCCTTAAATATATATAAAAAAAAATGATTTTATTTTGCTGTTACGATACCACAACCAGCCAACACGAGCAGCAAATGATTGCCAAATAAGAAATTCAAAAGTGTTCTTCAAATCGTTCAATTCCAAGATCCAACGCAAAACGTGAGTTAAAACGACTCAAGTGACTCAACGACTTGAGTGACCTCTCACGTTTTGCTTGCCTTGCTCTCCTTTACTGCGCTGCCCACCACCATTAAGCTTCTTTTAAGCATAAATAATAAAAAATGCGTTTGAAAAAGAATTCTTGCCAAGCAGAAATGGAAATAAAATCAAAAGAATAAAAAATCACCGGTATCTCAAGTTAGCATAAAAGTGCAACCCACACTGCCAGCCTGCCGCCTTCAGACACTTAAGACAACTAGAAAACTGACAAACGAACATGCAACTGACGACACACACCACTCTCAGTCTCTTCCATTTTGCGCTTGTTGGTGTCTCTTCCGACCGATCAAATAAACTATGTATGACAAGTACCATTAGTAGAAGCAAGAAATCAAAGTACAGCGCATATGCCCCGTCGTTGACTGCTGACTTTGGTGACTTTGCTGGAGGAGATTGAAACGTGGTGTTACATGCTCGACAGTCTATCTAGCACACAAAAGCTGCGTTTCTTAAACTTTGGTTGCAAAAAGTAAAGACGTCAAATCATGAGATTCGAGAAAAATTTTGCTGAGCAAATCGAATCACCACAAAAATGTAAGGAACTCAAAAATGGGTTATAACCAGGGCAACATGAAATATTTATGAAAAACCTACGATATATTTATTTAAATATGGACAAAAAGTGGGCAAAATATTGACGATTTATGAAAAAAAATCCAAGTGATAAATATATTTTCTTTAATTTCTTTGATTAAAGCTCGAGAAAGTCAGAGAAACGGTTACGATGACTGAGCATATTTTCTGAAATTTTCAAACAAAAATGTACGTCGGCAACCTTCCAATGCAATGCTACATACATAAAGTATTCTGATCGACAACATAATCGAATTTTCTAAGGAATTGTGGCTTTCTAGTAATTGCCTCTAGTCTAGGCTGCATTGATTCAAATGTTTCCAAAACATTAGTGAGAGATTTGCACTTTTTCTTTGTTTTGCTTTGTGATTGTCAGAGAAATGATGGCGAAATGACTTTTTCAGAGCGCGAATTCATATTTTAGATTCTGTAATTGAATTGTCTTTCGGGCTTTGTCAATACATTTTGCTTATTATTGATCGAGAGTGCCCAGAAAAGCTTTAATATCTTTGGAATGACTAGCGAAATAAACAGTTTTGCATGGATCCAGAAACCCAGCGAGTTGTAAGCAGTTGTGAAGGAAATATCGATTGGAATCGCTGTCTTTGAAAAGAAGCTTGCAATTACATTAAAAAAAAAAAAGTTCGATTAAATTGAATCATTGCAATGTCTCGTTTCGCCGTCGTCGAAATATTTGTCCGAGAATTGAAACTGGAAAATATTGATTTTCCGAAAATTTGGAAAATATTCAAACAAATATTTTTTATTTAAATAAATTTTTTATTATATCAGTTGTTTGGCGCGTACGAGTATTATCTCCTTCGTGTATCAAGGTAACATAACGTGAGACATTTCAAATCATTCTTTACAAATATTAAGCTTAATAGTACATAAACTGCATGGAAGAAAATAGAGTTCAGTTTGATATAATAGTGAATACTTTTTTTTTAAAAAGTGTTAGTTTTTTTTTTTAATTTGAATCGATTTTTTTCCCTTGAGTACCAAGTCTCGAACTTGGACAAGTGGACATAATATAATTTTATCAAAAATATATCTTAAAGTGATGTAAAAATCTTGGTGATAGATCACCAAGCGACATAAGAACATTTCGGATGGAAAGTATTCGGGTTCGTATGAATAGGCGTAACATCGCTCTTGGAAATCGAAAATCGTAAATGATCATGTCAAAAAAGTCTACTTACAATAATGTCTACGAGGTGCAATGACATCATATGACACCTGTAGAAGTAAAAATTTGAAACCCCCATATTATGTTATGTGGGTGACAGACTGACTTTCGGCTGCCTATGGCTTTAAAGTGTGAACATCACAAACTCTTTTTTTTTCTAATTTTGTTGTATAAGTTTAAATCCACATAAAAGTCGAAGCAAATTCTAACCGTCTCAAACGACTCTTTTGATGAGTCATTTTCACTCACTCACTCTTTTCGAGATACATAATTTGGCAATTAATTATTATTTCAAGAAATTTTTCTTATAGAAAGTAAAACTTCGTGCAATGGATGGTTACCAAATAGAAAACGGTCGTAATTCAGCAAGAAGGCGTGATTCCTCCTATGTATGGAGAAATAAGGTTAAAATTTTGGTTGCTTTTGATCAACTTCTTAAAACATGAACTATTTCATCAATTTAAATGTTCATGTTTCTAAAATATTTTTAATGCAAATATAAAGTCGTATTCGATAATTTCTTTTACATTCCTCCCAGCTGTCTATCTTACTTTTTTCTGCATTATTTATGTGTACTGAAGTTAGTTGTCTGTTTATCTAGCATTACGAGCATAATTCATCTTCTTTTATACTCAAATGACTTTTTTTTATTTTCTATCCACCCTTTTTTTTATTGTCAACATTTCCTTCTCCTTTCTCTATGCCTGCCAAGCTGAGTTGGCACTTAAATTCGCTTTATTTATCTGCTCTTAACTGGTTGTCTACGTTATTATGGCGCTCTGTTTTGTCGGCGGCGACTCTTGTGTCACGTCTTACTATGCCCAGCAGCAGCGCTATCATCATTTCATCAATTCATGTTGGAATGTGAAAATTTGTGCAATTTGCATGCATGTGGCAACGCTGACAGCAGAGTGGAAGTTATAGTGATGGCGGCGGCAACGGCATCGGCATCAATAAAATGATATAAAAAATTAAAACTGACAAAGTTGTAATGCTAACGAGTTCGATAACTACGCTTTGATATTGCAAAATTCTTAACAAATTTTTATTTCTATTCTCTTAGTGCCAAAAAGCTGAAGACACTAAAATTTTCATGACTTTGGAATTGTCAATGCGAAAATCTTTACTTTTGAAATCTCTGTCTGTTCCTTTTTTCCTAACATTTTTCTTGAACCCATTTTCATCTCTTACTTAGGTTCTTATATTTCAATGCTTGATTGAACTTTTCTTAGCTTACTCTTGATTTCAAGTTTCATCTGTTATTGCTGGTAGTGGGTGGGTCTTCTTATTCGATGGATTGCAACACGGCCACTTGTTTTGTTTTTATGTTCAGTAAGTTGTTATGCCAGCTACTATCATTGCACCAAGTTTCATTACGTTCTGTTCCTTCATATCACAAAGTGATGTTTTGAAGTAGAACTACACTGCCTACTCTTAACTACCATCTCAATTTAAGTAATTGCTGAAAAATGTTGAAACGAATGCTAAGTTTTAAAAATGGAGTCTAAACATAAATTTCACGATTGTAACATTTTAGGCTCCTGAGCTATAAAGTTTTCAGGTTCATTATTTCTTCCATTTTAACCTCTTAAATAGAGTACAAATTAAGAACTTTTCTTTATATAGCAAAGCCTTACTCGCGTTTCAATTTTACACAAAATATTTTTTGTCTCATTTTTTTTTATTGTAGCATTTGGCGCTATTTGTAAACAGACTTTTTTGTTATTACATGCCGGCTTTACTTTTTGTTCTTTGATCCTTTTCACATTCTCTTACATTGGTTATCGTCGCCCTCTATAAGAGAAGTAGTTTAATTTATTGCATTTGACTTTTGCCAATTACATACAGTTTTTTCTTATTGAAATTGTTAGCTTTTATAATTAAATTTCTGATTGTGAGAATTTTATTTTTAGTTTTTGTTGACGATTTTTCTGGTTGTCATAGTAATCCAAAGAAAAGAAAAGAAAAGAAAAGTCATATTTCTCTTGTTACTTTTTCCTTACAGCATATGTTACAATATTTAGTAAGTTGTATGGAACTATTATTTTTTAATGATCAAATTATGAAAGGATACAGAATTGTGTGAAACGAGAATTCTTGCACTTAAGCCGAAAGTTTCGCCATTAAATAAGACATCGGATTCATTCTTCAGTGTCAAAAAAGTGTTTTGAGAAATGAATAGGCAATGGATCGATCTTATGCGATAGTGCACTTTACCGCATTAAAACCAAGCTATGCAGATTCGCTCGAGCTTCAGTCGACTCCACTCTTTAGGCAAAAAATAATGAAGTGATATATCATTGTATAGTGTGCCATATTTATTTTATTGTACAAGGTGCTCAAATTTTAGTTATCTTTTTTAATTTGAAATAAAAGACATATATGGTGTGAAATCTTTATTTTTTTTTATTGGAAACTAAAGTATTTACATTGCTTTCGGTTATTAATGAATAGAATGTCGTTCGAGTGACCTCTTCTGCTAGCTCGGTATGCTGTCAACCTTTTACTAAAATTTTGAATAAGGTTTTCACATAATTATGGTTCAACTAGTAATAGTTGCTCGCTCGATGATGTTGTCTTTGAGGTTTTGAGCAGTTTGAGAACTATCCGCATAAACTCTTTTCTTCAAGAAAACTCTTAAGAAGAAATTCAATGGTGTTAAATTGCATGATCTTGGTAGCCATTCCTATAATTTACTTGATTAAATTTTCATATTCTTTTTATTTTCTATGGCCCAACTAACAAAGTTGGGCCATTGCTGTAGCAATCCATTTGAACTAACCTGAAAAATCATCGGTGTAATCTAGTACTTAAAAAAAAAAAAAAAATAAAGACAATTTCAAATGATATCTTAAATGTGAACACCCTTTATGAAGTAGTTTCGGATGCCCTTCGTTTTGTCAAAAATTTATTTTCGATTTGCTTATATGCAATAATTATATTCAATTTTATCTTTTTCCATACATTAATTCAACTACATCTTTTTGTTCCTTTCCTGTCCTGTCCTACATTAATATAGGTATGTATATTAGACAAAATTTTCATCAAAAAAATACTCCCTTAAACTAAATTTTAAAGGATAGCCTCAGGTAATGTCTTGAGGTAACTTTAATTTATTAAAACGACACGAAACTGTTCCTTAGGGTGTCAGGGACACTCACTTTTAAAACTATTTTCAACGTTTTCCTATTGATGGAATAAAATTTCTTTTCAAAAAATCTCTCCAGAAACATTTTTAAAGGTTGTTGGGGTTGGCCTCGGGTCCTTCAATTGAATATCTCTAAAAACTTTTTCTCGTAGTAGCTAAACAGTTTCTTTTTTAAAATATCACTTTTCTATAGTTTGAGCGCCTAAAATTGTGCAGTAAAATATTTATATTTTGGGAAAAGACAAAATTTTTCCAAATTTAAGCGCATACACTCGTATTCAAAATGGAATCATAGTGTCACTTATTTGTTTTTAATTTAAATTTATTTTTAAGAAATTTTAGATTTGAACTTCTTTCTACTTATATGTTTGTGGCATTCAAATTTAATTGCATGTTTTCAGACAATTTAACCACCAATTAAATTTCACATTTGTAACAATTTGTAATACGATTAAGAAGCTTTTCATTTTAGTAAATAGTAGCGTGTTTTAAATTGGAACACATATACTAACACCCACGAGCTCGAAACAAAAGTGTCAAGTTAATTTAGTATGCGAAAAGAAAAGTTACATCGCTCTCGGCGCCAGACATATTAATACTTTTTTGCCAATACAGCAAAATTTTTTAAAGTGCCAAAATATGTTAAAACAACTAAAATATTTGCGCAAAATCTTTGTTTTTTGTAGAATAAAAAACTGTAGGCGAGACAATAAAAAACTGTTGCATATTCTTATTAAAAGAATAGGCTGCTCCTATTTTAAAGTTTCATTAATACATATTTTCTTAAATAAACTTAAGAATTCGCTTCTGAAATGTTTAATTCTAAAGAATAAAATGTAGGAGACAGTGCTATTCGAAAATATAGTGCATATAAATATATATAGTGCTTGAGCAATATATACGTTTAAGCAAATATACACATATAATATATATTTAAATAATGCTTAAATTTGAACTTATGGTGCTTCTCCATCGAGAGTTTTTATTTTTTTTTTTTTTCGAAAAATTACCGAGATCCCAATCTGTAGCTTACAGGGTCTCTAAAAAACTATTTGTGTGTGTAAGCTATCACAAAAAAACAAAGGATTAAAAAAATCGAAGACGATTTATTTTATTTATTTATTTGAATTTCCATAAAAGCTTTTAATTTTTTTTTTCCTAAATTACATTTTATGATGGGTGAGTTAAAGATAACTAGTAAAGGTGCTATGTTCGGCCAGACCGAAACTCACATACCCTACTCCTGTTAAGAATACATTGAATATTATTTACCTAAAATTTTTATGAAAATCGTATGTGTCAATTGAGAGTTATACGAAATCAAAATTTTCAATTGTTGAAAAGTGCCGCACCCACTTTTCCAATTCTGCCCACTTTAAGCACAATTCAAGATATTTATGATCTGTATCCGTGTACCTAATTTCATCACAATATCTTGCACGGCTAACGAGATATGGCGCTATTAAAGCTAAAGCTTAGGGCTGTTCCACGTCTTTGAAAATTTTAAACCTAGCACAATCTTAATTTTCTCCACATGTTCAGGAAATCACCAAGTTTCATCAAAATCGCAGCAACTTTTTTCAAAATATGCAGGGGTATATTTACTTAGAGTGTGGGCAGTGGGCGTGGTCGTGAGCCGATTTCGCTAGCAGCTTGTAATAAGGTATGACCTATGTGCTAACTTTTATTGAGCTTAGATTTCCCGTAAACGTGATTTCAACAGACAGACACACGAACAGACGGACATAGCTATATCGACACAAGTGGTAACGCTGATCAATAATATATGTACTTTTCTATACCTTGCACGCCCGCTTCTATGCGTTACAAACGGAATGACAAAGTGAACATACACTCTGTGTAGGGTATAAAAATGTCCCGATATCTTGAAAAGAACCCAAGCTATGGTTGATTGAAAAAAAGGGCCAACATCTTCAAAAGAAATTACACACAAGAATTTTGATCACAATTGGTGACATTGCATGCAATTCTTTGGATCACTTGCCATCGAAATGAACTGCACAGAATTTAAAATTTTGCAAATATGATTTAGGCAATCCATCCACAATTCAGTAATGAGTGATAAGGCCCATTTTCGTTAACAAGCAAAACTTTAGTATCCCAATTTAGTCGCTGCTTCCTAACATATTGAAATTTGTATTCGGCCTAAAAGTATGCAATTTTTTATTTTGAATTATGCTAAAAATTCCTCTGAATCTCTTCCAACAGTCATTAAATATGATTTGATTACTCTTGTGTTAAACCTTTACTACGTTTTGTACATTTTCAACAATGTGGTATTTTCTTAATGTGTACAACATATTCCTTTTATAAGCTCTGTTCTCTTACTGTAATGTATAGGTAGTAATTTGCTTAAGTAACTCAATAAAGTTGTTACATTATTTCTAGTATTGTATCATGTCGTTTCATTTTGTTGTCCTTGAATATTAATGTTGTGTTATTATTTTTCCTACTTATTTGCGTTATTCTGCACATGTCTTTAACACAGCACAAAAAATAAGAAAGAAAAGGTCAAAATGTCAATAGTTTGCCTGCATATATGTAGGCTCCAAGAACAAGTAACATGTTAGGAAAAATATTTGTTTAGTTGACGAGCTTCTTAAGTATGCAACATTAGCAATACTTAAAAATACATTTGGAACTTTTTGTGTTTCAAGTTGTATTTCATTAGCGACATACGACTGCGACGGTTGTTTGTGAAAAATTACATGATGTTGTAGTGTAAATTGTGTAATTATTGCCATCGCTCTGTGAAGTAATCGGCGCTATCTTTTTTTACATTTTTTTAGGAAGAATTCTAAACGCGGTTTCTAATGTCAGGACATATTCACGATTTCTTTGTTTAGTACACGGTTTCTTCATTTAGTACAAGATCTTTGCTTTTGTATAGGATTCTTTCGTTTAGTGCACGATTTCAACGTTTTTAACACAATAAGTTCGCTTAGCCTTAAATTTTTGTGCTTAGTGAGCGAATTTATCTTTTAGTTAACGATGCTTTGATTTGGTACACGATTTCTTTGTTAAGTCAGACTTCAATTCATTCATTAAAAATAAAAAATTCCTTCATTTGTATTAGAATCCGTTCGATTAGAGCAAAATTCTTCCCTTTTTGGCACAAAATTGTCTAAAAAGTAAACGAGATATATGATTTCGGTCATCGTTTCCTTCAGTTTAAAAAAAAGTGCTTTATTTGACATTGCCCAAAAATTTGAAAACAAAAAAAAAAATTACTAATTATCGTCCGAAGAACTACAGCTAAAGACTCTAATTTATCTTTTCCTAAGGAATAATTTCCTAATAATTAATGCTTCACCGTTCTCGTTATCGAAACCGAGGACGATGACGATATCAAAAAAATTATTTCTCGCACGACCGAGGGCAAGAACAAGAAGGTTATTTCCGATATCTCGTTCTTGGCAATAATGTAATGTGTATCGTACCATAGGCACTAAATTCAGCCAGAATTTCCATAATACAAAAACACTTAAAACGCAATATCTTGGTACCTCTGGTAGCAGGCGTTTTGAAATTCGCGCCAGGATGTATATTGTATATGTTAAATACCTCACGAAATCTGAATCAGATTACACAAAGGAGCGTGGCACCTTTATAGGACGAAATCACTTAAAACGGCATATCTTGGCATCTATCGCACCTACAGTTGTAAAACCTGATACGTAAATAAAAATTGTTTGTGCTAAGCGAGTTGCTAAATGTAAACAAGGGTTAGATAATAGGTCATAGCTCCTGCCATTAAAAAAAACCCTTACGTTGCTATTCTTGGAACTTATGCCAAGTTGTGAAATTTCGTACATGGGCCCAATTGTCTGCAGTAAGGACTACGTAAAATCTAGGTGGAGTTCTATGAAACATGGCTTCAAAAAACCATGTTCACCCATATAATTTGCGTATGAAATTTGGCTTTTTATCTGCACTTGAAATGTCCAAACTTGCGAGATTTTTGTATAGGTACTAACTTGAAAAATAATTTCCAAAAGATTTGAGCGTTTTTCTTTCACTTTCTTCATTCGTTTTTGCGAAATTGTGTTTTTGCATAATTTTTTGTTTTTGAACTGAAATTGACTTTGACGCTCCAAGTTGAAACTTTTTGGACATATTGAGACTTTGCTATTTTAATTTTTTTTTTTGTTTACCTTAAAGTATAAACTTAGTGTGGCTCTAAGGTAGCCACTGTAAGTTTACCCTATAGAAGATTATTTGAAATGGAAAAATAGCAAAATAGGGTATTTTTACTTGAAAACAAAAACATCACATAAAGCAGCTCAAAAGTTACGTTATTAATTTGTCGTTAAATATTAATCACTCAACAAGAGGCACCAAATGCGACAGTTGAATAATAAAACAAATGAATAATAAAGGGTGTAAAGAATCGATAGTGTGAGTACAATTCTGTATGAAATGATATCTCGTTTAAATATTTATATATTTCTTGTGTTTTTGTTTGCATTTATTTTTCTTACATATGAAATGGTAACCTCACCGCATTCGTATCATCAATCAAAACAAAATTAATCAACACTGCAGTCGTCACTTTTGTGTATTACTCGCAACATATTAAAGTAATTTTATAATTTTTTCAATGAGTGTGTAATTTTATATTAATGACAATTTTGATGAACCATTAAGAGAGCAAAATAAAGATTGCAAACAACCACATAACAGCGGTATTCACGGTCCAGAGGGCAAGCAGTGTGGAAAGTTAGTGATGCACTTGCTGAGGCATGACAACATTTATAAAGGGTGTTTTTTTTAGAGGTTTGTTTTTCGAATAGAGATAAAACTGGCATTTTATGGTCAAATCTGGCAACTCTAATGTCATTTATGTTCAGTTTGGTTTGCCATTTCATCATGAACAGGTTGACAAAAGAACAACGCTTGCAAATCGTGCAAATTTATTTCGAAAATAATGGTTCAGTTCGCGAAGTTTACCGCAAGCTCCGTCCAATTTATGGTCGACATAATCGTCCATCAGAGCAATTAATTCGGTTAACCATGGATCGTTTTCGCACTACGTTTACTCTATGTGATAATACGCATCCGCAGAGACGTCGAACAGTGCGCACCGAAGAAACAATTGCCGCTGTAGAGCAAAATGTTGAAGAGGACCCGAATGAATCGGTTCGCCACCGTGCACAGCAATTGGAGCTTTGTCCATCAACTTTATGGAAGATTTTGCGCAAAGATCTTGGCTTGCGACCTTACAAGATCCAGCTTGTGCAAGAATTAAAGCCGCGAGACCATGCAATGCGTCGTGATTTTGGTGTATGGGCCGAAAATGAGATTGATCTCGATGCTGATTTTCATCGCAAAATTTTGTTCAGTGATGAGGCTCATTTTTGGTTGAATGGCTACGTCAACAAGCAAAATTGCCGCATTTGGAGTGAAGAGAATCCACATGAGACCCTTGAGACGCCATTACATCCACAAAAACTGACTGTTTGGTGTGCTCTATGGGCTGGTGGAGTCATTGGGCCATACTTCTTCCGAAATAATGCTGGAGAGTCAGTTACCGTTAATGGAGACCGGTATTGAGCCATGATAACCGACTATTTTGTTCCCGAATTGGATGGCATGAATGTGGATGAGTTGTGGTTCCAACAAGACGGCGCTACATGCCACACAGCGCACGTCACAATCGATTTATTGAAGGAAACATTCGATGAGCGCATAATTTCGCGGAATGGACCTGTCAATTGGCCACCAAGATCGTGTGATTTGACACCATTGGATTATATATATCTTTGGGGATATGTGAAGTCGCTCGTCTACGCCAACAAACCAGAAACGTTAGGGGACTTGGAAGCCAACATTCGTGGCGTTATTGCCGACATACGGCCCCATGTGCTCGAAAAAGTGGTTCAAAATTGGACCTGTAGAATTGGCTTTATTCGAGCCAGCCGCGGCGGCCACATGCCCGAAATCATATTTAAACATTAATGGCATAAAATTATCCTTCCAATAAAGCTAAATTGATGGACATTAAAACGATTTTCTTGTGTTTTATTTCAATTCGAAGCTCTATACCTCTAAAAAAAAACACCCTTTACATAGATTACGCAATTGATCAGCTGTTTTTTGTTAATTGCTCTCACATTTAACTTAAGGTTTTTGTCGAGTAAAAGAGCATACTGCTAACGTAGCCTATGTTAATATTTAGTACGAGTACTTAACACAAAAAAAAAAAAAAGTCTTAAGTTAGTGTTGAGAAAAAAAGCTCTTTGCACTTATTAATCCCTAAATATTGACATAGTTCGTTCACATTTTATTTTGCTAACTTTGCTTTGCTGAGTTAAAGGGTCTAAATTTTGGCAATAAAACACTAATAAGGTTATGTTAGCTTAACGTGACCATATGATCCCCGTTTTCTGCTCCGCGTGGTTCTCGTTTTCATTGAAATTATTTTGCTAGGGTTTTCGGTGAAAGTAGTGACCTTTTTTTTTATTAAATATAAACAATTGGTAAGCATCTGATTTACTACGTTTTCCGGGATGTAAATGTGAGGATCGTTTTTTTTTTCTTTTTGTACATAAAAACAAACAAATCATCAAAAAAGTTTCACCATCTTTTTTCTGCTCCGCGTCGTTTTTTGAAAAATATCTGCTCACATTATGTTAGCTGCATTATCATACTGAACTTAACTTATTAATTTTTTGGTGTTATCAAGTAGACGTGTCATATCTCATACCTACCAGCAAACTACGCTATATCTGGAAAATTTTAAATTAAGCCACAACTCGAAACATTACTTTGTTGATCTGACTATATACGGCATACAATATTTAAAAAAAAGCAATAGAATTATCTGATCACATTAAAGCCAAGAAAAGCATCCACAGTTGATTTTTTTTTTTATTTTAGAGCGATACCAATTTCCAAATAAATAATTTTTTTGCGTTTAGCTAATATAAGAATGTCATTATAAATCTGAAAATTACGAAAATTTTTGTTGCGAGTGCAAAAGTTTTAGTTTTAAATTTTTATCATAAAATTATCTTTTAAGTACACGTGAATGCTTGCTATCCCTTTACACAAGAAAATGTTGTTTTCTATAAACTCACCTACATTCGCTCAGATGTTGTCCATTTATTTACCTGACAAAGGATATTCCATTAGTTTGGCGTAATTAAATTTCCGTCCCTTATGCAGCTTTTTTATGCTGGCTTTCTCTGTGTGTGTGCCTTAGTACACCAATACGTTCTTATGAACGCAACGGATATGAATGCTTGGAAAAAAGAAAAAGAAAAGTAACTTATTGACGATGACATCCTGTATGTGTCGTATATGTTGAACAAAATATCCTTTTAATGTTTTTCTAATTTATTACTGTAAAGCTTCAAACGAAACGTTTGCATTGAATTTTACCGGAAGGAAATATAAAATAATAAATGTGGTCAGATATAATTGTTTAACTGATATGAAAACGAAATGACTCTAAGCATTTAAATGTAATGCTAAGCGCAGAATGTTTTTATTTATTTATCATGAAAGGTTTTCTTTATTTATGTAATTCATTTGAATTCGAATTCTGAGTATGGTACTCGCTACTTTGTAAAAATTAAATTGGCAAACCAGAATGGCAGTAGGAGAAAGCTAAGCTGAGCTCTTACTGTATATTTTTATATATGGTTCACAAATTGCATAGACCGTATCCATTTCAAATCGTGCAGACTGACTGACTGGTTGCCGATAGAATGGGTAATATTTCAGATGAAATAAGAGGACACGTATTCTTGCGATTTGAATAAAAATCTTTTATGAATTTCAATTTGTCAAAAATCGGAAAACCGCTGAAAATTTATTCAAAAAAAGCGGCTTTTCCATCCAAGCCAAAGTAATTCATCTTTCTCTCTTTTTTTTCAAGAAAATTGGGGAACTTGATTTTCTCAAAAATCCCACAATTGTACTAATATCAAGACTCATTAGTAAGATGTGGGCCAAACGACATTTGAAGTCAGGAGAATGGTTTTTTTTCTCAAAATCGAAATTTCAATTTTTAGTTAAGAGGTCGTTCACACATCACGTTATGAACTGCATGTTCCACTATTAAGCAAAATTACTAACCCCATCTTCTTAATAACATCGCGCATGCATATCTATGTACATAATTAAAGTAACACGGTTTTTTGCCTTACGGAAAAAGTTAATTAAATAAATTTTGAATATTGTTAATGAAAATTGAGATGAAATATAAATTTAAGTATTCCTAAATTAAATAAATAAACCAAAATTTATTAAAATTGATTCTGAAATATGGAGAATGCCCCATTGGATTCTCAAAACTTCCCGTTTTTCGTTTCAATGGGTTTCATTATATTGCCTTGATGTAACTTGAGAACTTGGCATCGAACGAAGTCGCCACACCCAAATTTATTAAGGACATTTTTTCTAAATTGTGCATGTATCAATTTTTATGTAGTCATTTAATGTAAGTAATATTTAATTTAAACACATTAAGATTTAAGCTCCATTCATTTTCATTGCTACAAATATATAACGATAAGCTAGAATTTCACAAACGCAAATAAAATAACTCATTAGAAACGAAACTGAAGAATATGCAGTAGATTAAATTTACAAAGCTATTGAAAACTCACACCCTTAAAACAGCACATTACAGGATTAAGCGAGAATGTTGGAAGTTTTTGTGGAAGCCAGCATTGGTATATATAAAAGCCAGTTGAAGTTTTCGTGTTTGCTAATCAACGGTCTTGGTGTCTTCATTGTGAAGTTAAAAGTATTTCAAATAAAGTGAATTACTTTTTTTGTCAAGCCTCGAATCAACTAGCTAAGAACTTAAAAAATAAAACTTTTATGTTATAAAGGTTGAGCTCATAAGAAGTAAAGTTTTATCATACGATTACAAAATATTTATTTGACGCAACCAAATCTTCTTAATTGTCTCAAATAATCTTATATGTTATTAGTTAATATCTTAAAAAACTTGCTTTTTAATTATTATTATTGTAATTATTTATATTAAATCCTTAGAGCAGAATATTTTTGAAACCTTCAGGAATTGAAGCAAAATCTCTTCCCAATCTCCGCTCACAAATCAAAAATGTTGTGTTTTTATTATTTTGTAAGCTGTATGATTTATTTAAAATCTCTTAGTAGAAAAAAAAAATTGTTTTCATTACTTTTGTATATTCTCCTATTCCATTTCATTTTCCAATGCGCTGTATCAAATGAGCGCCTCACTTTGCATAATTTTTGTAAAAGCTTTGGGAAATCAAAGTGTTTCACTTGGTTGCTGTTGACAATTTCTGCTCTATTGAGTTTGAAGCGCATCAAGATGCAAATGGGAACCTTTTTTCGACGTTTCTTGTAGCCTTTGTTCTTTTTGTTCTCGTAGCTTCAACCTTTTTGTGCAAATCATTTTTGGTTTTTTCAATATTTTTGTTTTTCACCAAATTTTACTTTTCACTATTTTATTTATTTGTGTAAGGGAGACATTTTAGTGTTTTATGCAAAGTGCTTTTTTATAGTTTATTGTTTTTGTTTTTTCCATTTTTCTTTGTAAACCTGTTGATTGTTTTCTATTTTAGTCATAAAGTTGCTCACGTGGGAACGGAAGCTTTTGTTTGTTGTTCTCATTATGTTTGTTGCTGCATTTTTATTTGTTTTTTCACACTCTTTTCATATTCCGCTTTTGTCAACCGACTTACGCATTTTTGAAGATATGATTTCTTTCATTACGGTACATACATTTGAAGTTTTTCTTATCAAAGCAGTTTTTGGTTTATGCCATATGTCCTAGACCTCAATTTTTGTTGCTTTCATCAAATGTTGAGTTTACTGTTTATCTTTCATTTATTGTTTACTTGATTTAATTGCTTTATTTCGTTTGCCTTATCTGTGTATACACCTGACTTTTCAAAAGTCTTATCGTTTTTTTTTTTGCTATTTTTTTTTCTGTTTTTTTTGTTAATATCAACATATCTCATTTTATTATTTTGTTGAAAGAGTGATGGTTTCTTTTAAACAGAATGATGAGTTTACTTTGCTTATTTTTGTACATAAAAATTCTCAAATTGCTCTTAGTAATTTTACTTTCCATTCAAATCAAACAAATCAAAATAGAAATAGTTAACTGCAAAAAGTTGCATAATAGGTATTTTTTTTTAAATGAATATCTTCTATTTAAAAAAGAAAGGAATTTATCTAATGTTTGGATTAATTAAGTGAATTCCTAGGTTAAGCTGTTAACTAAAAATAATCTTTCTATTTTTTAAAGAAAGAATGTGGGTCGGCGTTATTTTTGTAGATGCATTTACACTTCACATAGATCTGATCTACGTCAGTAAAATACAGTACGACCACCCAGCTTATGTCATTACAACATATCTCATATATAGATTGATACGAGATTCCACTGTACTTGTTGTTATTGAAACAGGGGCTTAGAATCACAAAAGTCAAAAAGTCTTTTACATCAAGAATATTACAGCACGGCCGGCTCTTTTATATATTAAATTTGAACACATTTTTAAAGTAAAGACTATTTCAGTTTTATATAATGTTTTTCTAACCTTTAACCTCCTTTCATAAGACTTTGTCCCGAAGATAGCTGTATAGCTGATCAAACGTTGAAACCGCGATGGTTATTTGAATGATATAATCTGAGAAAGCTGATAGTTTCTAAAAATATTTATTAACCATAAGAAAATGTTGGTAAATACTATTTGTGGGCATTGCGGTAGGTGTCTGATTGAAACAAATAAATATTTAGTAATCTTTTTATAATGTTCTATTAGAAGAGAAAAATAATGTATTATTAACTGTTTTAATGACCTGGAAGCTCAGACAGCATGCGCAAAAGTCAGACTATGGTCTCGGTAACCGCCACACAACAATCGTCTCTGACCTCAACCTGATATAGTGAAAAACTTTCAAATTGGTTTTATTATGAGTTTTAATTTAATTGTGTTTTATTAAAACAGAAAAATAATTTATTTATTAGTTATTTCAATGGACTTATTGTAAAGTAGAGTAGGTTCAAATCGTATACGGGATTGGTCACGCTTTGCTTTGACTTGTGCTATGGTCCTTAACAAATGCAAGCAAAAGGCAACATAAAGTATGTTTAGAAATTCTTCACTGTGTCGGATTAAGGACCCTGAAGATAGCCCTGTAGCGGAAACTATTATCAATGTCTAACTTATTGATATTGCTATTTCTGGGCTTGTAATTATGATAGCGTTTTACTCCGTCACTACGTCATTTAAAAAAAAATTATAACACCCAAATTAAAATCAACACTAGAACTTTTTGAAAATTGACCACTTTATAATCAAGCGCACATTATTTAATCTTATTTTTATAATTTGATTTGACTGGCGTTAACATGAATAATATGTAATTCTTGATATGTTTAAATAAAAAATTACTTATACATACTTGGTACACTATTTAGGTATTTATCATATAACAAATACTGTTGATTCACCAAGCGCATGTGTAGCATTGATTTTTGAACGGTATGGTATCCAAACTTTGGATTGTAGATGGTATTACTTGCTACCAACCCTACGAGTTAGTCTGGCACAGAGTGAACTATTTAATTTAGAAGCTTACTAAATTGCATATATAACGATGGCAATTTTGTTAGAAATTAATTAAGCGCTATCAAATAAAATCAATTATACAAATAAGGTTTTCCGATAGCTGTATCTCTGAAGTCAGATCTAAGATACCTATTAGATTAATTATTGCGTTTTCGTAATTAAAAAAAAAAAAAAAAACAAATAGTCAAATGAAAAAGATCAACAAATAATAAGATTGTCACACAGTTCATAATCGAATGTCTTTTTCATAAACAAAAATCATATCTCTGTTGTTTGTTTTTCTTAAATAATATTTGAGCTATCAAGGGGCAGCTATTTGGTTGTATATTTATAAAACAAATTAAAAATTCTATTTAAATTTTTATAGAAAAATCACTATACAAAAGACTTTTAATAAGAAATTATCTGAGTTCGTCAACGCTTCCAGAACATAAAATGCGTAGGTTTGATTCCCAATGGCGACGGAAAGAATTGTTAAGTTTCTTTAAAATTTTGAAATTAAAATATATTAAAAAAATGCTTCTGTTAAATTAATTGCAACAAATGTTAAAGTATTAATTTTTGATTTTTTGAATTAGTGCAATGTAAGAACTCTGATAAGTTTGTCACGGTATTGAAAATGATTAATATGTCAATTCTTTGATATTTTCTAATTTGACTTTTTCTTTGATCAATTTTATTAAATTTTATATGCAATTAAATAATAAACATCCCGCCCAATGCATTGTTTGGTAAATATCTATAAGAAAATATATACATAATATATTTCTTGCAACCAGAAAAACAATTTGGTAATTATTACGAAATATATGATTGAACCAAATATGCGGTATATTAGTAGTGACTATGTGTACACATTTATTTTTCTCTGTAATTTAATGTTCATTAAACTTCCAATAATAAACCAATTTTCGCGATGGTTCGAGTCAATTTTTTTGTTAATAATAAATAATGAATTTTCTTACGGGAACAGGCCTACGAGTAGTATAACTATATATTTCTGGAGACTGAAAAAAATGAATTAAAATCTTTATTTGAAGATAGTTGTTGCTCAGACAGTGAAATTTTTGTGTGCCGCATGAGAATAACATTTTCAAAAGATTCGCAAACAAATAATAAAGGGCTCATTTTAATTATCGAATGAACTTTCATAAATAAATTTCAATTCTCTTAAAACTTGTAATTAATTAGGTTTTTGTCTTTTTCAAATATATATTAAAGCAAATTAACATTTATATTCATTAACTACTTAGTTCTTTGTAGAAAAAAACGTAATTTTAAAAATGGCAAAAACCTGCTTAAATACTTAAAACATTTCAACCTGCTTCTAAGTGATAAGGACAACAACAAAACAAATAGCCAACTATGAATGTCAGTTACTTATACATATATATAAATTGTCATAATTACTATGTCAATGAGCTGGTTTCACTTCTATACGAGTACGAATTTTGTTGTTCTAATTACTGTACTCGTTTCTTTGTATATGTCACATTATGATATCATCTGTCAAAAATATCAAACATTTTGTTGTTTTTTTTTTTACTTTCTGCTATCGTTCGTTCGTTCGTTTATTTGTTTAATAAGTTGTTTGGTTTGTACATAATGTTTGTTTGCTTTGTTTGTGGTTTTCGATACATACGAATACTACGAATACTTTGAAAGTGTTTTATAACTTTTTCACTTATTTTTTTATATGTTTACTGAGACTGGTTAATGACATTGACTCGATTGGGTCTGTCTGTGTCTAGCCTATGTAATGTATACCCAATATTTTTGTTGATAAAAGCTTTTGGCGCTTTTTTTTGGTTTTTTTTGTTCATGACTTTCTGTTAAGTGTACGCTGAAGGTCGACGTGCTATAGCTGGTGCTGGGTGCTGAAAGAAAAATTATAACAAGAAATACGTATTGTTGGTCATAAAATTTTATGACTTGTTGGTACAAAAAATTTGTACTTTTGTTTTTTCTTTTGGCGGTATTGGGGGTGTTGCTTTAAAAAAATAAACCTATTGTTATTTACTTAAACTCTATTTTTGTTTGCTAAAGTAATTGGTAAATTTTCCATTTTTTTTAATGATATTTTTGCCAAATTATAAATATTTACGTTTGCGTAAGGGATGTTGTAGTATGTAAATTACTCATACGTCATGTTATCCGATTTTGAACATTAAGTAAATTCATGAAACTATAACATCTGATTATTTGTGTTAACATTTTCTTAGTTGCTTAATCATGTTTTATATAACAAGGAGTCAGCCGTTTGCGTCCTACAGCGATGTTGCGGTTTTTATTGGAAAATTTCACTTAATGGGAAATATTTGATTGTGTCTGCCAAAAGCCATTTACTAAATTTTAATTTGGTGGTTATTTTCGCTTGAATAGCTATCATAGATTCTCTAAGACTAATTTAAATAATAAAAATAGTAAGGAATTTTCTCATTAAGTGCTTAAGGGCAGTAGTTTGTCAAATTCCGATCAGAACTCTTCTTTTAAACTTTTGACATTTTCGTGTGTAAAAATTGTATAATTTTTTGAGAAAAATATATATCTTTGGCCTTGCATATGTTTGATGAATAAATTTAAGAAAGAAGAACTAACAAATCTGCAAACAAAAATTAATTGACGCACAGTAGCGCAGCCTAAAAATATGCAAATTTCATTAATTGTTGCTTTTTTTTAATAATTAACAAATCTTTGAGGTTAAATTGATTAAGTTAAGTTTGAGCTAAGTTATCTAATATTTTTTTAGTAAATTTTGTCGTTGTTATTCTTCCGTAGATTAATTTTTCTCCAGCAATTATAAAGCAATTTAGGTAAAAGCAATTATTGCTCATTTATATAAAGCAGCATAAGACTGGACGTTTGGCGGTTGCTATTTTTAAAACATTGATCTTTTTTATATAATTTCTTTGGCTATTTAGCATATTTTTTTTGTAGACTTTTTTGCAAACGTTTAATTGCTTTTTTATTTCATTTTTTTAATGCTAAACGCAAAAGACTTCGAATGACCTAATTTCTGAGCAGCGCAAAAAAGAAACTATTTAAAAGTTGGAAAAAATAATATTTTTTAGACATTAATTAGCGTAGAAAATTTGGCATATTTTGCCAAGTTGTTGTTGACTTTGTCGTGAGTCAACGTGCTTTGAGACTTTTGAAAACTTTAAAAAAATATATTTTCTGCATTAATTTTGAGAAAAAAAATATTTGTACACAAGCGTAAAATATAACTTTCAAAGCAAAGAAATCAATTTGTGACAGCAAATTAAAAAGCAAATCTTTGATGTAGTTTCGTTTTTCTTCTGCGAAAATTTGTCTTATTGTAAATAGAAAATAAATATTTTTGAAACTACACTATTTGGTGTGAAATTGATTTTTCGAAGTTTATGCTTTGATGTTCAGATTACTTAAAAATACATTTTGTAGAAACAAGTGAACAATTCAAAATATTCCACTTAAATAAATGATTTGGCCACAAATTTTTTTATATTTAAGCAATATTTGCTTTAAATAATTACTTAACCCATTAAGGTTCCGCCCTTTTTTAATGTAAGACCTGTAATTGATCCAAAATGATCACACAAAAAAAAGTCAGCCTTATATCTCTGTAGACTACTGAGATATTTAGTGGATAGTTTTTTACCAATTGGGCTGGCGTAGTTCCAATTTTTTTTTTTTTGTATTTAAATCATGAGAATTCATTCTGTGGGAACAACTGCCGATTGTGGTGCATGTGTAATATGCAGGTAATGCCGATTTAATTGGTGTAATGATTTCTAAACTCACATTTTTCACTCACCAAACACTCGCCTCTTTTTAGTTTATGTACCGCGAAGAAAATGAGCTTCAGGAGCTCTCTACTTGGTTAAGGTAGCTACATTTTTTAGCTAACCAACCATGTCAAAATATCTTTTAAACAAATTTTTTGGCGATTTTCTAAGAAAAACTATTTTCATGGGTAATTTTTTACCCATTGTGCCATAATGCGTTAAGGAGAAAATATGTGACGTATGAGTAACGTGACCAGCCGTAACTCTTTTAACAGTACATATTTCCTTTTGGGCCGTTGTACTTCGTATGTCGAAGTACAGGGAAATGTATTGTTTTGTTCTGCTTTTTTTACTTTCTTTTCTGTACTCTGCTTTTTAGAGTTTGGAATATTATGATCTATTTTTGAATGTCACCAATATTTTATGTATTTGTTTTGTTCTATGTTTCAGTTGAAATTTTGTATATGAATAACTTTTTTTTTGGACATCTATATTTTTTTTGTATGAATGAACGCACCAAAAGGTGCCTTTCTTTATGTTACTGCATTTTAAAACCAATACTATCTGTGTAGATAATCATGAAAAATATTGTCTGAAGCAATGAGTTAAACGAAAAAAGTTTACTAATAAAGAAAACGCGCTTTTGTCAAATAAGTAAGAAAAAACGCTCGCTTAAGTGTACAGTCAGAGTGCAGGCTTAAAGTGGAGCCAAGCGCAAATGAAATTCTTCGATGCCTTTTTGCTGGCTTAGCTTTAAATTGACTCATTCCACATAGATTGGATTTGTATTTGGCAAAATTTCGGTCAATCTGAGTTCCTGCTTTTTTTTTTTTTTTTGTGGTTCGTTTTGAGAAAAAACTAAACTAAATGAAATTTTTCGAAAGCCTTAGCACATGATGAAATCAAAATGAACTTTTAAATAAACTTACCTCACGTGCTAAAAAATTTAACAATAACAAATGCAGTTATTATAAAATATTAATTAAAAAGAAAAATATTAAAAAATAATAAAAAATTAGAAAATAATAATAATTAAATAAATAAACAATAAAAAAATTTATAAAAAACAATAAAAAAATTTATAAAAAATAATAAATATAAAAAAAAATTGATAAAAATAATATAATAAATAATAAAAAAAAATAATAAAAAAAAATAGTAAAAAAAAAATATTAAAAAAAATAAAAAATAATTAGAATAAATAAAAAAAAATTAAAAAAATATAAAAAATTATAAAAATAATATTAAAAAAAATAATATAAAAAATAATAAAATAATTAAAAGAAGTAAAAGCAAACATAAAAATAATGATAAATAAAAATGTGTAAAAGAAAAACAATAATATAAATCAAAAAAATATAATAAGAAAATAAAAATAAAATAATAGAAAAAATAAAAAAAACTGCAGAAAAAATTTTAAATGATTGCTAAAATAAAATATTAAAAACAAAAAGTAAAGTTAAATTAAATTTAACAAAACGCATATCGCACACATTCTACTAAAGAGGCACAACTCAAAATTTTGAATTTTCAGAAAATGCAAAAGCTGTTTTGGAACTTGAGAGCTATTTTTCAGATATAAAGTGTGGATTATGTAGAAGAAGGTACTAACAGAATATGGTTTGAAACCACTCGTGAAGCTTTATTTTTAAAATCCGACACAACTAAAAATAGGACACAAATAGGCATATTACAGCCTAATTCCCATTACAACATCAAGAGACATAACTGATTTTTGACAGCAAATTACAGCAAACAATTATCTTATAAAATTATCTCTTTTGTGCTGATCAAAAATGACAAATTTTGAGTTGTGCCTCTTCAGCAGAATGTGTGCGATATTACAAAGAAATCTTGATATAAATAGTAAGTTACTGAGAGAATCGCATGGAAATTAGAGACCGTAAACCTTGATAAAATTTCAATTACTAGAGGTAAACTAAAATTTTAAATTAAAATAAAGCTGCTGATAAATAGTCAATATATAATATACAAATATACGCGAATACATTTAGAAATAAAAGTTACTCATACGCACTGTGGAAATTAAATATTGAGTTTTCTTAAATTCATGCTGTGCAGAAAAGTGTAAACAAAACGATTTTTTTAAGTACAGCACAATTTATGCAACAATTACCAACGCACAAAGTTTTCTCTCAAAAATGGAAAAAAAATTAAAAAACTTCCAAGGTACATTATATCTAAACTCTCCGGTTTACGCACATGTGCTCAATTTTGAATTTGTTTCCGCATAATTAATTTTTAAACTTTGTTTTTAGTGATTAATCTTTTTTTGGTATTGTTGTACTTTATTCTTATCGAAAAAATTTACACATTTAAAGCTTTCAATTTTATTGAACGAATTTATTAAATTTTCTTTTGAGTGAATTTTCGAGGAAGAAATTTTTGAAGCGAATTTTGTATTTTATGTTGTTTAGTTTTATTATTTTTGGCAAAACTTTTGTTTGCTTATAAAGCGGCGCCTTTTCATCTTGTTAAGAAAATTTACTCAAATTCCAAATGCACTATCTCTTAATGTCTAAAATTCAATATTTTATTCACGTTATGCTTTTTAAATGTTAACAAAATTTTAAGCAGAAACCATCTGATCGGAGATTGTCGAATTAAAGTAAACTAAACGGACAGATTTGTCGGGAAAAAAATAAAATTTAATATATTTTAAAATATACGCTCAGCAAAAGTAATATTTTAATGCAACAATTAAAAAAAGTGTTTCACATTGCCGACAAAACCGCATTTCCTCGAAAGCAATAACAAAACTTTATCGCTAGCTGAATACCAGTCACGTAAACTGTCCCCTAAGGAACAACAATAAATAGCAACAACAGCACAACCATGCAACAACATGCAGCAATAACATCGACAATTTGCAGCAATAATGCAGTAGTTGTCAAACTATCTCCCATCATGTGTTGAATGCTGTTATTTATGCCTTTTAGGTTTTTTTTGCATTTTGTTCTATTCCACCCTTTGTTTAACTTTTATTGTTTTATTAATTTTTCCTCCATTTTACTCTTATAAATTGCAACTCTCTCCTACCTCGTTCTGATGCTGTTGCTGCACTTTTGTTGTTGTTGCAATCAACCAGACATCGCACTGTCTATAAACTGTCAGTGGTACCAGCTGCAGTTTGTGATGCATAGGGTTACCAACTGTACATTTTTATCGAAGACTATTCAATAATTAAGTGATGCTGTTTTACTAAGAGTCTGCTATCGTTTCATTTAGATTTATTGAAATTAAATCCATGATGATGATCTACAGAATTTTTACTCACTGGTCAAGTCGCATTATCTTCCTGGGAAGAAAGAGCGCAGACTTATAATTTTTTCCTGCTGGGTATGTACATATATTCATTTTCTAGTTACATTGCACCATAAAAGTGTCTGGAATTGTTTTAGTGTGCATTCTTTTCCATTGTGTTCATGTACTGTTTTTGTTGTCGTTGTTGTTGTCGCACGGTCTCCATCGTGGGGTAGCATCGTAAAATTTAACTCAATTTTCGTAGCTTTTTTTTGTAATTAGCTTTTGGCGCATTTTATGTACTTTTAATGAAAAATATCACAACTTATGGTTTTGTCGGCGTAGCTGTTAGTGTTTGTGTAATTTGTTTGGTGTTTGCGTTTGTGGACTCTATGAAAATTAGTTTTGCGGTTGTCGCTATCACGTCTAGCAATTGAAAATTCTTTTTCGTTAATTCGTTTTAAAACAAAAAGCGCAATTCTTTATTGTTAAATAAATAATATTGGAGAAAAGTTTAATTTGTTGTGTACAAAAAAGACAATTTTTTTCTTAGGATTTTGTCCCTCACATTTCTGTCAACCTATTTTTGGTAGCATCTGGAAGAAAGTATTTTTCATGGTGTTTGTAAAAAAAAATTGTCTTGTGAAAAAAGTGTTATTTTCTGCAATTACAATATATAACATAGTGCAAAATAATTTGATAAATGTTGCGGCACGAGATCTAAATACGTGGGCTAATTTCATGGTAGCGAAGCTTCATAGCTCTCGACCCAGATGTGCTTCTTCAGACACATTAAATCAAAATTCTATTTGATTAAAAAAAAAATACTTTTGCTCCGCGTCCACTAGCGTTTGAACCTGGGCAATGCCGTGTTCTTTCAAGCGCAGTTCAATGAAATCATTTGAATTATTAAGTGGCAACTATTGAAATCGAAAACTCAGTTTAACAGAAAATTAATGTAGCTTTAGTCTCACCGAAAGTAAAAATATGAGTAGCTCAGTTGGTTAAGATGCGTACATCTTAGATCACCGGCATAACGCTGGAGGCCTAGGTTCAAATCAGGTCGGTGACAAATAAAAAATTTATTAAGATTTTTTTTTTCAGTATCAAGCTTCCATCAATATATCTATCGTATTTTGTATATATTTCCGAAAATGAGCTTCTTCTCAGTACCCAAGGTAGCGCTTTTCATATTGCCTCCACAGATCCCCGTAATAACATCCTATGTTAATAAAAGACAAGCAGTGAGATGTGCCCTGGAAGCAGCTTCCTGCTTCCTTTGAAGCACATCCGAAGCGCTTTGTACTTGCTTCCGTTTTCGGTTGGGAATGTTTAGAAAAATACATTGAAATAATGTTAGTGACCAAATTTACCAAAAATATTTTCAGCTTTTTCTTTCAAAAAGGAGGTATTTTGACAAGTAAGTTGTTGTGATTAAATTAGTTATTATATCCATTTTTTTCCCGACGTTTCGTCAGTTTTTTGCTGACTTCCTCAAGCGATATTTATTGATTCTAAAATATCCAATTAGAATAAAAAAGATGAAAATAAAAACATAAAGTTGACCTAAAGATGTTTAACAGCAATTAAGCAAATTTAAATAAATATTCGATTTAATCATTTTATTAACTCTCGGTTTCCCCATCATATTAAAAAATTAATACTCAAAAGTTATTAATTACCACTTTTTTCTCAAATCGCAAAGTTAAACTGATTGCGAATTACGTACGGTAGCAAGGATATTGAACAAACTTTACAAGCCTAAATTTAATTAAATAAAAAATTACTTTCAACAGAGCTCAAATATGCTAAATTTCAAATCTTCAATTTAGATTTTGATTACTCTTTCAATGCCGAGTTTTAAGGCATATTACTGACTTTCGAGAATTTAAATTTTCGATGTGCCTAACTTTGAGTGGTCATATCAGGTTGGAAATTTTTTTAAATGCGCCAGTACTTAAATAAAAAATAAAAACTTTAATGTTTACTTAGATGCTTATAATATTTCTAGTTAAATTTTCGGAATAGAGAGCAAATGAGCACTATGCGATGCCACTAAAAACAAATATGAAAAAAAAAGACGGCAGTTGCTAGTCATACCAGTTTGAACGGAATAAAAGTATGTTAATATATTTAGCAACAACGTTGCTAACTTAAATAACAATTTGAAACATATCATTATAAATTAAGTCCTTTTTTCAAGGAATCGGTATTTAAATTGTGTCAATCCCTCATCCACTAGAAACATAATTAAACAACGTTAAATTGCGCCAACTTTGTTTACTTTTAGAACTTAAAATTTGGTTAGTTGCGTCTATTTTCTGTTTCATTTCTTGTAAAACATTTTAAATTTAAATTAAACTTTGTGAAGTAACGGATGTTTTAAACTTTCCCAAAAATTGCAACCATTTTTACAACGCTAATGTGATTTGTATAACATGGCGTATGAGCAACATTTATTAAAGCTGCTCGTTTTTTATTACATTGATGATGTAGCAAAATTGTAACAATCGACTCAATTCAATAAAAAAAAAATCTTCAAACCCAGTTGAGAAGGAAGTGATCCATAGTTTAGTCTTGGAGTAACCCAAGAGAATAAACTTTTTAATTGCTCCATATCATATTTACATTTGTTATATTCAAACAAATTGTTTTCTCAGTGTATGAATCACATAAAATAAATTACAAAAAAAAAAATTGAAGAAAATGAATTTCAAGTATTCCAAACGGAAACGTTTTGTACTCGTAACATACTTTATTACTCTTATGATTACCGTCTTACCGAGAACCTATCTCATCTGCATATACTCGCACATACAGACCTATGCATATTGATAGAAGTCATTGTTTTTGTTGTATGTACTTATATGTATTTACTTTAAAAAGTCAAGGTTCACGAGCAGCTGTGGCTACGATAATAATAATCATCAGCTTTACAATAATAATTGAAGCGGCAGAAGCAGCAGCTGTAACAAGAGTAGCAGAAAAGCCAGGCAGCGCTGCCAATTAATTGCATTTCCGCTTCATTAAACTCTGCATTTACGTAACACAATTTTTCACACACGCACGCACATACTCTCATTAAACCAAAATCGATAATAAAAAATATGTAACAGTTTATAATCGTTTATAAAAAACAACAAATAAAAATATGAATCTTTTTAAAAGGAAAATACCTAATGATTTTCATATTTGCGCCAAATTTTTTTTTTTTTAATACGGCTTCAGAATACTTTTAATTTTTGTGGAAATTTAAGATGTTTTTGACTTTTTTAAGTTTTAGTCAGTTGAATATTTGCAAGAAATGGAAGGGAAAAAAGGTAGAATATTGGCGCACTGTGTTTATATTTTGCTATATGATTCTTAACTGGTCAATGCAAAAAGTAAGACAGTGTGGCCCGTAATGATAGTCGCAAAACTTAGAGCGCTCTAAGCTAAAACCTAGTTTATTCCTAAAAAGAGCATACAGAGTGACCCCATAAAAAAAATAAAGACTCGCATTAAATTATAAAAAAAATTTTAAAAAATAGATTACCCTGCGCTATTGAACCAAAGGAATAATTAAGCGCTGGAAGAAAGCAGGCAGCGTGGCACTGTGAACTCATAGCTTACAGTGCTTGTGTTCAATACTCGCCTGTCCAAATGCTTTTTTTCTAAAATAATGTTTTAAATTTGAAAATAGGACAAGATGGTTTTAAATACTTAAAAGCAGGTTTTAAAGTGGCATTTAATTTCATTGATATCAATAAAAAAAAAACATTTTGAACTTACGATGTCACCGTCGCAACTTTAAGAATTTTTTATTTCGTTCTCAAGATATCTTAACATTTATCAATGGATCTACAGTAAGAGTAGTCAAAAGGTAGTTTGTTGCAAAATAAACAAGTTTAAAGCTTCGGAGGCCAAAAAAAGTGAAAACATTTTATTGATATACAAAAATCATTTTTCGTTTAATTACTTTACTAGATAGTGGTTCTGATAGATATATAAAAGTGTAAGAACTGATGTTTAGTTGGAAAAAATTTGATTCGAGAGCCTTTTTTCAATCTGAAGGCGTTTTGTTTATTGATAATGATACTTAATAAAAAATTCTATCTCAACCACTTAGGTGAAATTGGGTGGGCAGATGTCCTAGCGCTTGCGATTCGTGGCCGAGTCGATGCTCTGTAAAATACAACAGACAACATTTATAAACAGAAAATTGTGAAAATCATGCTCTCTACCTTTGATTTCTCTGACGCGGACCAACTGTTCTTTATGTCTTTTCTTGGACTGGAGAATTTTCTAGCCATTCTTTGTTTCGTTTCTCAGTTTTCTTTATCTAGCTAGCTCCAAATATATCAGGGAATAAAGAAATTAGTGTTCACAATTTTCTCGATGAGAACATTGAAAGCAACTCAAACAATTGAAACGAACTGTTGTGTGGAATTCTTTGGTCCATAAAAATTGGAGGACTTTCATGGTCCCGGAAAAATCTTTGAGATGTGCACAAGCTAATTTTTCAATTTGCTGAATGTCATCGGCCAGAACTACATCTTTAATCGAAACTTGAAAAACAATAATTGATATTTTTGGTTACGAGGTGATTTTTCACCGAAATATGCGTCTTGGACTCGAGAGAAGAGACGAACACAATTTCCGCACAAATCATCACATAACAAATGAAAACGAAGTGAAATGTCAAACCTTTGAAAATATTCAAAACGAGTTATGAAAAAATGGACAGGTTGCAGTAGCGACACTTTTTTTTTCTTATCGTCTTTACGAACCTCTGTCGTGTGGTAATGAGATTTGACGGTCTTAATATCTGCAATGCCTACCCGATTTTGTAGTATTATGTTCTGACACTTGCTACTTGCATTTATTATCCCACAAAAATCGTTTGTCGTATTGCTTACTCATGATATATCACATATATAGAAAAATCGATGAACAAGGTTTAGTTCTGTAGCGCGGCAGTGGGAGGATTTTTGTTAACATTTACTCCGCGCCAATTAGGTGCGCGAGCACACTACTACTATTTGAGAAATTGCGCGCGCAAAAATTCGAGCGAGTGGTCGCGCGAGCAGACCGTTCTTGTATTGAAAGCGGGAAATGGGCAGGTTAATAGAGAAATTTAATATCGATGCGTATGATGAAAAATGTTTTACTTCATCTTGAGAATAATTTGTGATCTTTGCTGCTGACCAACTATACACAGACATCGTTTGCACCCATTTCGTTATAATAGTTCATATATTATCGACCAACGTTGAGTTGCTGTTTGTTGCCTCTTGTTTGGTTGATTTGGTTGCTCTGGTGCTTGTTGAATGTTTGAAGTTTGTGTGTTGATGTTCAATATAAATTCGTAAATGTGACAATAATTGTTGATTATTGTAAATTGTTATTTCACGGTGTGATTTGTGTTAAAACTGTTGAGCGTTTGTGCACTGTTGTATGTGAATTTATGATGGTAAATGTTGAGTTGTGGATTTTACTTTATGTAAATAATTAATTGCTACGGAAGGGTTCGCTGACTTCGGGATCTTCTTGTAGATGACGGACGTTAATTTTCCAACAACTCGTTGTTATAGCCGGTCGGCTTGGGCCACTACGAGTAAACAGCAGAGCCTTGCAGTGGATAGCAAAGACAAGCTGATATGTAGGCTAAACACCAGTTTACGTTGTGCGTTAACACCATGCTTGGTAATTCTTAAACGTCGGTTAACAGAGCTGAAAATATCATAAGCAGCTAGTTGCACAGGAAGCTAAGCAAAAAAAAACATATATCTAATTTACGATCTGTTCCAAAAACGCAATCAATGAACTTAATGATATTTCTTTATGAAAGCATGGACAAAAAATGTTCTGCAACTTTTAAAGCTTGAAATGTAATATTAAATTTCAGAAAAAAGTTTACATTTATTTATAAAGCAGCAAGGATGAATGTTTTCTTGCAATAAAATCGCATATAAAAACAAAATAAAAAATGGAAAGGTGAAGAATACTTACAAAAGAATCTTGTCTCTTCAGAATATTTTTTGTATAAAAAATGTTACCATTTCTTAGAGGGAGACCCTCCTCTATTGCCTGCAAAAAGTTTCCGAGGAAATAGCTAACAATTGCTGGAGAAATTGAGGTATTGTAATACACACTTTTTCCTAGCTGGATAATTTCCACAAAAGCCATTATTTTTTTAAATTTATAAATGGTATGTTTTACTATGAGGAAAACACTATTTTTAAGCTCAAGCAGTTTCTTCAAAATACATACGCTCTTGGGAATTGTATACAATTTAAAATTAATTCATCCAAAAAAAAAACCATGTGCCCGATCTCTCGTACAGATATGTGCCAGTATCGATATGAAAAAAGGACCTAAACCTAGCAATTTCGGTGAACTTGCGCTCCCTCTATGACCGCTTGATGTTCAAAATGATGAGATATCTACGATTTTAAGACCCAGTCGATTGAAAAAAAAAATAATAATTTTTTTGATCCACCCTAATTGAAGAGCTGAATAAGAATAACTTTACAAAAAGCCAAATTATGCAACGGTGCCAAAAATCTTAGTCAGTCTGTCTCTCAAATCCCCAAACGGTATGGTTGACAAGATAGAATATTCAGTGAAAGCTCTGGCAGCTTTTATGCAAGTAACTGAGCTCCGATACTACTAAGGGTTTATTTAAAAAATTAATTTTTTAACTTTTGAGTGAATTACACAAATGTTCAAGTTTGATTAATAGCTGCTTAACTTAGTCAGCAGAACCATAAAGGTTTATAAAGCATTTTATTAATGAACAAATTTAAGAACATTGAATAATGCAAAAAAAAAATTCTCACTAATACAATCGGCACATAAAAGCACAGTCCAACTACCTGTTTTTGCCTATTTTCGTTGATGTTGTCTACTTTAATATCCTTTTAGCTGGAAACTCATCAAATGTTGTAGGTCACGTGTGGAATAATTAACTTGATGCAGTTATTCCTTTTTTTCTGCTTGAATTTGCATATATTAGCGCAAATTAGTTGCATCATCAAAATTTATTCTTTTATAATTTTTTCTTTTTTCTCTCTTCTTTTTCGTTTTGCAAATTTTTACTTTGGAAAATTTTTGTTCTTACATTTTTATTCATTATTTACTACTAACTATGTACTTCTAATTTTTTTCTTCATTCATCATACTGCTACATTTGTTTGTTTCACTTTGTTTTGGCATCCTTCTCTCATTAATTTTGTTTGCGCTGCTCCTTCATTATCATTCATTTTTGTTGTTCTGCATTTAATTAAATTCATTTGCATATTAATTGTATGTAGCCACTACAGTGCGACTGTTGCTGTCTGTCTGCCTTTTGGCTTATGCGTCTTGATGTTTATTTGTGTGGCTGCGTGTGAGTATCAGGCCTTACTTCCTATAATTACTAAAGAATTACCGTAATGTTTTCAAGTGATTTTACTGTCCTTCAATGACATTGGCGATTTATTGTTGTTTTTTTTTCACTTTAATTGCTTGTGGATTTGTTTAAAAAAGAGCAACTTGGAAATACGAAACCATGCAATATCATATAATTTCATTTATCCATAAAGTAAATACTTCAAGCTGTTGATATATCTCAACGTAAATAAATTTTGTTTCATAAAAGTTCAATGCCATTGACTGAGACTTAAATAACAGCTTTTAGTCTTTAATAATACTTTTGAAATATTGTTTTCGACTTTGAGCTAATTAATCTTTTTTTCTTGTTCTTTGCAGGTTTGTATTTCCGTTTGGAATGATGATGTGCGAAATAATACGTAATTTCAATTGTGGTTTGTACAACATGACGTATGCGCAAAGTGTTCGTATGACTCACATTTGGTGGGATTTACCCCACATTATTTCTGTTGCAAAATATCTTTTTTCTTAAATATTTTTATTACAAAAACTAAATATAAATCAAATGATTTTAACAATTTTACAAAATCGCTGTTTTTAAAAAAGGTGCAAGTTTTCGAGAAAATTAAAAAGCATTCAGAACTATTCTCTTATTAATATATCAATTTAGGAAACATGGAATTTTGGCTTAAAAATTTAGTTTTTTTTTGCTTGGGGTAAAAATGTGAGTGTAATTGGCTTCCATCAAAATGACTTGTAAAAGTTTTTACTAGGGATGTTACCGATACCGGTCTGATTATTTATGTATCGGGATATTCCTATATATCGATATGGGCGATAATTATTTTCCGATGCACCAATACATACAAAAAAAATTATTTGTATCTTGTGTAGTTGCACACCTAGTGGGAACCGAGGGGGCAACTTACTTACTTTCGAAAGTCGGAAGTAAGGACCTTTTTTAGTAAATGAAAATACATAGTTGGTTACACATGTATGTATGTAGTAAATTGGAATGTGTAGATTGAAGTTTTCGAATTTAAATTTAAATATATCTGCTATTGGTAGGGTTTTTGAAAGTCAAAAGTGAGGACTTCTTTCATTTATTCAACAATGCCAAGAAAACAATAAATTATTTTTTAGTAGGGGGTGGCAAATAACTTCTTTGCCCCGTGCCCCCGATCTGAAGGTAAATTTTTTTTGAATATCTGTACCGTATCGTGGCATCCCTAGTTTTTACGGTGCACATAAAACCAGCATTTTCGGAATCAGTGGGTTCAAAGCATGACGCATGAAATCTGTATGCAAAAGCACTGTGTAGCGAAACCGATGTTGAACATACTATGGGATGTATATTCTGAGTCGCGCCCACTTACACTAACTTTTAAGCAGAAGTATAGTAACGAAAAATCAATATAATCGCATTAATTTTTGAAAATGACTTCTGATTGAATTTAAACATCAATATGGAATTTTACATCGAGGCACAATTTGCGTTATAGCATAGCAACATAACAACAAAAGACAACTTCAATGTTATTTCAGTAAAATAAATGAATTTAGATTTAATCTAAAGATGAATTATAGATATTTTAAAACATTTGAAATGGGAATCAATCACAAGAAACGAGCAACATCAATGGCATAGTAAAAAAGGACCGATAAAAATATGTTTACTGCTAACAAAGAAAAACAAAAAGACCAACAAAGAAAAATAAGGAAAAAAATATAAAAATTTTACCAAACCCTATAAAATATAAATCAAAAAATAAAACACGAAAAGGCAAATCGTTCCAATGTGAATGAAACACAGTGCACTTATTTTGCGCACAGTGTGTACAAAAATATGTGTAAGTTGTATTAAAAGTTTAACCTTTTTAATATTAATTTTTATTGAAAAATGTATTTTTAAATTCTATTTCTACGAATTTGTAAATATGTTTCAAAGCGCCTGTAGTTTCGTGAAAATTTCTAATGAAATGTTCAAAAAATGCAGCGGCATCAAATCCCAAGCTTTGTGTTTTCAAAAATTGTCTATAGCAGTATTTTTGTTCAAATTAATAATATTTATTTCTACATATTTTGTTCAATAAAATGTTTTCAGGTTATTTTTCCATCAATGATTTATGGTATTTGGGGTCCTTTTTGGGCTGTTGCAGACCAGATTTCCACTTAAATCTTTAATTTCACTGGTCACTTTCTTTGACGCCTTGGTTGTCCTTTTGGTTAAAACATTCTTCCAATTGATCTAAGTACTAGAAAACTTAATGATATTGCTTTTCGAAGAACCAAAAGCACATCTTTGCTTATGTACCAATCAAAGGCCACTTTCTCAAAAAGCTTGTTCGGATCAGAAAAATCATGCTTAAGTCTTTTCGCCAAATTGAAGTTTGAGCTCGCGCTATAGAACCACCCAGTGAAATATAAGTTACGCAGTTTTTGGGATGTTATATGTTGTATATTACAAAAAAGAGCTTAAAAAGTGCACTGTGTGACATAAACCTGGACGATGTTGGCATACCAATGCAACAAAAATTTCGAACGATACCACCAATCCTAAATTCTTAGGTTTTGCTTGGTGCAAGACGATATACCACAATACTGCGTAACAAAAATTTATTCCAAAAAAGAAAAAATTCTCACACTTTTGGTAAATTTAAGCAAAAAAAATAGAAATTGAGAATGATGAAGGAAAACTTTGCGTCAAATTATGCTGCCAATATTTGTAGACTTCTGTGACGACAGTCTGAAGAATGCGAAGGGAACAACAGCAAACGAGATGATTGCCCCCTGGGCAAAGACTCTTTGAATGTTTATGACGTACATACTAAGAAGTTCGTGACAAGGAAGGTATTCGGGGTGATTCATAACAATAAGAAAAAAAAACAATTTTTTTCTGTAAGATAACGTTATATATTCGAAAAGTTACAGAAAATATCTTCACGTTCGACTTTTGAATATAACATTTTAAACATTCCATAAATTAAATGTAAGCTTTTCCTTCAATATGCAATCATCTGCACAGCGAAATTGCATGGCAGCCATTCCTTTCGATTTCATACTTCATCGAATGATATATTCCCAAAAACTTTGGATGATGCTTTTCAAAAGAATTAGCCATCTAGCTATCCGCCTTAGCAAGTGCCTATATTTTGATCAAAATTCAGTCGCACTTAATACGCAAAACATTGAAAAAATATTAAATTTTGTGTAGCAAAAGCGTGATACCCTCCCTATGATGTTATCAAAAGAAGGAAAATAATGAAAAGAGAAAGAAATTTGAACGACAATAAACAAAACCTAAGACGCGCCACAGAGATGGCCGACTGACGTTTTATGGCACGTCAAGCAGCAAGCGGACGCGGCGAGAGAATGAAGCAAAATGTGTAGCGGTCTGGTGAACTTTTTCATATATTGTTGAGGTTTGTTGTTGCTTGGCCTTAGGCTGCTGTTTACTTTCACAAACTTTTTTTTTTTTTTTACACTTATGCGTACGTACGTGTGCGGTTATTCTAATGCCCGCATGTACACACAGACATTTATAGAATTCTATATTTGTACGTGAGTGTGCGTTGGCTAAACACTTGTTGCTTTTACGTGTATGTACGAGTATTTTGTGGTTGAGCAGAAACGCGCGCTCATTTTTTTTATTTTAATCATCATTGTGTCCTTGTCCTTTGTACGTTACATTGTTGCTTTGCTTTGTTCTCTCGTTTGGCGTGCGTAAAAATAACAATATAATTACAACAACAAAGCTTTCCGTACACTCAAAAGCCTATACATACACACAAAGGAATTTCCAACTTCCGTTGCGGTTGTCAGCAACATTCTTTTTTTAATGTGTTAGTGAAAGAGGAGCGCCAGAGTCTTATTGATGGATATCCTGGTAGTTTAGAGGATGTATTTTGATTTTGTCTCAATGCGATGTGGGGAAAATGTAAAATTTTGTATAATTTTGATTTTTTTATTCCTTTCATCTATCAAGCATTCATTACATCAATGTAAATGAAGCATTCCTTAGAGAAGAAAGTTATAGTTCGACTTACTTACACAACCAAGCAAATATTACCCAACTTTAATCTTTTCTTTTTAAAATTTTTATTAAAGCCTTTAAACTTTGTAGTTGATGTCATTTTTAGCGCTTTTTCAAAACTTCCGGTAGTATGTCCTATTTTTCTCGTCGAATATTCTCCTTCAGAACCGATAGAGATTATGACTTGTTCTCTTTACTTTGTTGACTTGAAATAACTCCATAGATTGATCGTCGGTCGGTTTGTTTTACAGATCAATGCAAATCGCCAAAATGGCGGATTACACTATCTGAAATCTGGCAATCAATCCCATATGCAAACTAAACATTCCGACCTTTTAGTTTTCCGAAATTCAACTAAATTAGAAAAATATTTTATCATTGTTGACAATTCACTCACTACGAATTTACCCCAGTTAACCTTATACTTTTATCTTTCGCATAACCAGGATTAGGCAGCTAAATAATTCGCTTTTGCTGCTTGGTTTGGCGCTGCATATTAAATAAAGTTGGTCTCCAATTCGTAATTGAGTGCAAATGAGATTGATTTTGTGCGTTGCTAAGTTGTTTGTTAGCTGCTTGAGTGCTTCGATTTGCTTCAATTTAGATTGGATAGGTATCTGTGTATTTATGCATGTAAAGCGATCGATTGTGTGGCATAGATAGATTTTTAATAATGTGCAGTGATTTAAGACGTAGTCAAAGAAATATATCTTTTATACTACACATGTTTCAAATCAGTCTTGTAGTGCATATCATAAACATAAAAGATTCAATTAATTTGTTTATTAGATTAGATTAAGTTTGAATCATATACTGCGACCGAATGGGTCTTTTTTATGTTACTCATACGTCACGTTGTGCAGCTTAATTTTGATGATTGAAAAGACATCTTGATGCTATACTTTACATTGCTTATGTTTTTCAAATTTTATACTAAATACAGTATAATTTGCTTAAGGGCACATGTAAGTTACCAGCCTAAAATCAAGATTCTCCTAATTTTTTTTACGTATATGTGAGAAAATATCTTGTTTAGCTGCCTCCCGCTTAAGAGCACATTTGCTTTAACAGCACAGATATTGTTTAGTTTAATTCGATTTTCACACTAAAAGTTACACTTAACAGTCTTTGCTAAAAAATTCCACACTTCAAATTTCCCGTAAGAGTCTCAGGACACAAGATTACATGTTACCGATATGTATGTATTAATGCCTTTTCACTTTTAACTTAAATGTCCATATTAGCTGGATCCCGCTGTAGTAAAGTCGAGTGTATGAGATTACAGGGTAAGATATACGGAAAATATTGTAATGCATTGTGGTGAGTTTAATGGAAAGTACCTGAAAAATTCGAACATTTTCGGGCATCGGGTCAGGCTTTGGCAAGGCAGCCCTGATTGATTAGTTTCAACAAAATGAATGCATTTTCATTCCCGTAAATCTTAATCTGTAATCTTATACACTCGATTTGCCTACAGCGGGCTCTTGGACTATATAAATGAATTGTTATTTTTTTGTCTTATGTTTTTTGTTAAAATATACTTTGTTTTTGTTTAAAACTATGCATATCTTTTTTGCTGAACATGTTCATAGTAGGTGCTCAAGAAATAAAACTTATCACTCTTAACAGCCTTACTTATGCACTTATGCGAATTCGAATATCTGTAAGGAGGTAAAAGAAATTTGGATAAGCGCTTAAGGGCGCAATAATTCCTTTAATTTAATTGAAGGCTCCTAAGCGAATTATACTGCATTAAAATTTAAAGGGATGGTAATTGATTTATTTTGAACATAAATTTAGAAAACTTTGTGAAAATGGACCATAGTGTTCTACCCAGTAATTTTAAAAAAGTACTCAAAAGAATAATGAAAAGCTTTACGTGATTGTAAATTATGAATGCCAGATTCCATTCGAGGGACGGCCCCTTGCTGACTGATTCGATTAAAATAAAAATATTTGAATAAAATTTTCAAAAAATTATTTTAATATTATCTTTTATTCCATAAATTTTGCACACTTCATAATTTTATGTATTATAATTTTTATATAGTGCATATCTTGAGGCTTTACTCGAACAAAAACTTTCATGCGCAATAAGATGTCCAAAAAATCTTAAAATTTTATGAAATCGTATGAGCTCCCGAAAACATGAGATACATATGAGGATTAGGAAGATTATATCATTGCCATAAAATGTGAAGGAGCAGAGTTCAATATCTGTTCTTTTTAAAATACATGTCTGCAAAAGTTTAAAATGAGTTGAAATCAACACTTAATACCAGAGGTTCCCATATTTTTTCTCATAAATCACTTTCAAAATTTAGCTGGTTCCATTGGAGATCCTGCAGCTACATTTCTACCATATTTCCAAAACTCGACAAAAAATGTGGAGATTAGATCTAACTATGGAATTTGCGTTGCGGCTGAGTTCCAACCACGAATGGGGAGTTTTCAAAATGAAATAAGTGAGAATTGATTGGTTAATTAATTAATTGACTGTGCTGTGAGTGGATGTCAAAAAAGTAAAGTTGGCCAAACAAAAACGTAATTCCATCCAACTTTACTTCTTTGACATGTACTCACAGCACAAGGAACCAATCAATTCTTATTTGTTTCATTTAGAAAACTCCCCATTCGGAGTGATAAAATTAAGAAGAAAAAACTAAAACTTTTTTCGACAAGATTTGACTGCCTGCAAATAAAATGTTTGATTTCCTCTTTTAAATTTCACTTTCTGCTCCTCATTAGTGCTAAGCTCGAGTAGCTCCTCTTGTAATATCACATTCTCCACTTCCGTTTCATCAAATGGATTTATGATCCATGGAGATTTACGAATTGTAAGCCCCCAGTTTTTTTGTCACGCCAGCGTAGATCCCCGTCGAGTCTCATGGACCACTTTGGGAACTAAGGATATAAACATATAAAAATTGGATTTCAAATTTCTCCCTCTATTTGAAGGTTAATCATACGTCATGTGCAACAGAGTTGCTAAATTGAATTCACACTAATTTGCAAGTTTTTCTTTTTCAATTGAAGCAACTTTGTTGCATGTGCGAAAACTTTTTTGCGGATTTAATATTTTGCTTGATTTTTATTTTTAATTTTACCTCGACTTTCTTTCTCAAATTGCTGCTAGTGTTTCAGCAGTTTTGGCTTAAAATACTGCAAACGGCATATGTTGCGCTAACCACCTCTTATAAATTCCCATTTGTCTTCCTCTCTCCCTCTGCTGCTACCTCTTATTTGCTATCTTCTTTTGTAGCATCTATTATAAACATGTTATCCTTGTATCAACTTTTATACTTCTCCCAGTTGCATGTTGACTGTTACATTCGTTCTTCACGAGTCACTCAAGTGTGGCACTCAACTACTCGACTTACCCAAAATATAAAACAACATGAAGTGAATTCTTTTAAAAATATTTCATAAGAAAAACAAACAAAAACATAAAAAATTCAAAATATGTAGATGCAAAAAAGCAAGAAGTAAAAGAAAAAAAATTTTTTAGCAAAATGTTGCAACAACTACATTCTATGAAATTTGCATGCATGTGCAAATGTTGTAAGTTCTTTGTTATGTTGCTGTCGTCCCATTCTCATCATCATCAGCTAAGTCGTCATCATAGTCTATGGTTAGCATACTCAAAAGTTTGTTATCCTTTTGACAAGTTTTTGAAAAGAAAGCACAAAGGACAACAACAACACGGCAGTTGTTGCTGTAGCGCAGCAGTGACATTAGCGCACGAATACAACATTGACAAGTCTGACACATGAGCAACTGGCAATGTTTTCAAGTTGATGATGCTGATGTTGATGTTGTTGATGATGAAAATTGCACGACACAGTGCAACATAGTGCGTAACATACGAGTCGCTCATTGCAAAGTTATAAATTCTTTTCTTGGAACTTAACGTAAGTAAATCAACGTTGTTATTATGTATAAAATGACGTTGAGGACTTGAACTTTAAACTTGAATAAATAGTTACATTTTTCACTAGTTGTTCCCCGCAACTTCTTCACATGCGGACTCTGCTTTCTAATTTATTTGTTGCATTTCAATGACCGTCTTTATTTCTGTACCTCTAGCTTCAATTTCATGGATCGTTAGTAATTTTAACGTTGCTGAAATATAACACAAAGTTTTCCTTTTTATCGTATATGAGTTGCCACATCCACTTTCAAAACCTTCTCATTTTTCGTCCGAAAGGTGCTTGTACCATCTAGTGCTCTTGTAAGCTTAATCACTCTTTGTCGAGACAATGTTTATGTCACTTTATGTCCTTGTACCAAATGTCAGCATATTCTTTTGGAAATCTTTCTTGGGTAGAAAATGTAAAATTTTTTTTAACGGAGAAAGTCACGTCACCTTGTTCAGCTCTACCTACCCATGTTTTGATTGTACAATGCATTGCTTTGTTGCAATTTTCATTATAGTCCTATGAAAACCTTAGTGCAGGTTATCCACGCGGTGTCAAAGTTCACGTGTTTGTTCATTAAATTCACTAATTTGTAGAATGTATATAAACATTTCGATTATCTGATCGAGAAACTGCAAACGAAAATATTTGACCTAAGAATGTCGTTTTACAATTTCCAATTAAATCAAAAATATTCGAACCAACCTCGAAAACTTTTTTAAAAGTAATCTTCGTAGGAGTATCCGCCCACGAGATAAAGCTATTCAATGAATCGCAAATGTTACATAATTAACTAAATGCACTCTTATCTGGGTGGTTAGAATTTAAAATAAAAAATGTGAAATGTAATGCCTCTAGCTTCGCCTGAAGAAGAATCCTGTTCAGTTAGCTTGGAAAAATGGGGTTTCGATATTCAAAAAAGCAAGTGAGTTTAGGTACTTGCTTATGTTGGTATATAAAGAGTTCAGAAGTGTCGAAAGTCTTAAATACTTAGTATTAAAAAGTCTAAGAATTTGAAATGTATCGATACTCCGATATTGAACATTTATTGACATTTCAGCTCTATAGACTTTCCCTATACTTTCGACATTACTGTACACTTTTATTTACTAACGTAACTAACATTGTTAATAGAATTGAAAAAACTGACCAAAAACTATTTAACAGTATCGAAAAAAATTATGAAAATTTGAAATAATATCGGCCTTGCAACTTATTTGATACTTTTCAAGTTATAAACCCTTGTGATGCTTTTGACACAACTCAAATTTTTTTAAAGTCAACATACCGAGCATTATTAGCGAATACAATCGAAACATGAAGAAAAAATCGATTAAAGTTCAAAGAATCGAATATTAGAGTTGCATCGAAAGGTTTCGAAAAGTTTCAAATAATCAATAAGTATCGAAAAAGTTAAAAAGTATTAGTGAAGTCGATAAAAGTATAGAGTTGTATTGAAAATATTACAAAAGTTGGAAAGTGTAAAATGTAAGTACTAAATGCTATCGATTAGAGCCCGAGAAGTACCGATAACTGTTGGTATCAAAAATGTCAAATTTAAACGAAGAAAATATCGTGCTATTCATTTAAGAAGAATCGTGATCGAACTTATTTTAGAGATAAAAAAATATGGTTTTTCCGGTAGCACCTTCTTCAATTTTAAATGACGCTGAACTATTTAGCCTAATAATACAAAAAGAATGACATTTCATTTGTTTAAACCTTTAAGACTTGTAGCTATTGAGCTATGGCTAACAAACTATTGTTTTGTTTACAGCGAAATGTAAATTAATTTCAACTACAAATATCGCTGAGAGGTGCTATTGAACTTAAATCAGTATACTCTTCCCTACAATTTAGTACGTGGCTAATATATTTTTTCATTTAGAGCATAGATGGACAAAATTTTGAAAACAAGAGACACTTAATGTATAAACAACAATTACAAGAACAGAAAAAAATATCACACCATTAATTCGATCTCGATAGCAAAAAAATTTCTGCAATAAACCAAAAGCCAATTCCAAGTATCAAACAAAAACAAAAGTTGTCCTCAATGTGCGCATTGTTGTTTTCTTATTCGCTCGCTTTTTTTTTTTGTAAATGATGCAACAACAATGCAAATACCAATGCAAATTCAATGTGAATTTAGCGCATATAAACAAATAATAAAAAAAATAAAAATGTGGTTAGCAGGTTTTTGGTTATTTTTCTTAAGAAAAATTACATGTTTGTTGTAAAGAGCCACAATTAACTCATTTTTCGTATTTTGTCCATCGCTGACTTAAAGGCCAAATTCCATGTAAATCTACAATTATTGAAAATTAGCGATTTTGACAAAAATTTTTTATTTTTGGACATATTAAATCGATACAACTTGCTCATATATTATCGCACTGAGCGATATAGTGCAGAAAAATCAAAGTCGCTTATGTTTATTTTTTAAATACCTCCAAAACCGGAGCTGATTATTGAAAATGTTGATGATTTTTAAAATCAGTGAAATTATTTTTTAGATTAGTGTTATGTTGACCTTTGCGCAAATATTTCATGTTTATTTGCGGCAAAACATTTTTTAAACTCCATACCCGTGCCGTAGTTTTTTCTAAAAAAAATTTTCTTTATTCAAAAAACATCGTTTTATTGAATGAAAAACTTTTCAAGTTAAAAAAGAAAACAATAAAATACTTCTTTTTTACAAAAATTGTTTGCTGTATGCTTTCAATTTATATCGTACTCGTATTCCGTAAATAACTTTTCATTTATTCTTCTCAAAACAATAAAAACTGACCGCAAAAGTTTTGATAAAAGAAATAAAATAACATTCAAGCAGAATAAAGCCCTATGCTGCTGTACCAAACACAAAACTTTACAAATTGAATTTACAAAGTTTTTAATAAAATTGCGAATATCCTCGCAGCTAAATATAAAAGAAAACCATGATAACAGGATAAGCGCGAATTTTTTTGTTTTTTGTGAACAAAAAAAAAAGTTGCAATCCAAGCGTTTTTACAAGATTTAATTTCTAATTTTCCAAAGGAAAAGCGTGTGAGAAAGAAACCAACAGCTCAAATGAAAGCTGGGAATTTTGCCGCGCAGAATTACTATCCTCTTAACGCTGATGAATAAAGCAAGAACTCAATTAAATTTATAAGTGTTTTTAATGGGTCGCGAGCGCACTTAATCCATTAAGGAGACTACTTGCTACTCAGCAATAATATTCTTACGTTTTTTAATTCCAAATTAAGTTTTGATTTAGGTGTCGTCTTCATTCAAAGTACATTAATCATGTTGTGCTTAAGTGAGGAACTTAATAAATTGTCGTAGTTAAATTTATTTCCTATCAATAAATATTCATTATGGTCATTTTATTTAGCAAACAATTTAATTGTAGTCCGTTAAAGTAATTGAGTTCTCTCACTTACCAAGGTCCATGCATTAATAATATGTAACTATGTACATTTAAAGGACATGCAATTGCATGAGAGTGCGAGTGTATTTAAGTTCTCAGTCAGAATACGTGTGATATGCAAAAATAAAATGACCCATCCTGATTTTAATCGAAATGTTGAAAATACGGTTCTGTGTGACCAAAAAAATTTTCAAATTGCTTTTTTTTCTGTTTATATTGCAAAATGAAACTTTCTAAACAAAGCTGTGTCTCTAACAATGTGTTTCAAAAACACATTGTTTGGAAAAAGCAAAAACAAAAAGTGGATAAAATAGATATATGTATATAATCAAAGAGATGAATAAAATTTTCTGAAAAGATAGTAATAGATAAATTGATAATAAAAATAAATTATGCCTTACGCCGTACTGTCTCTATCTAAGATATCAAAGTTTAAAAATCAGAGAATTTTTGTTGCACTTTTTTTATCTTTCTAATAATCGAACAGAATTCTAGTCTGAAGAAAAGTTATAGATTAGCCACGGTCAAAAATGGTTTTTAGAGTATGTATCGCTTCATATTGGTTGCCTACTAGTTTGTGTCAGGCAAAAGGTGTAGATTGCGAGACTTTCTATAAATAAGAGCGACAACTTTTCTGCCGTTTTCATGATACAAGGCTCAAAACTGTAAAATAACATAATTAAATAATATACCGGAAGTATATTTTTCGCACCAACTAAGGCACCCTGACCTGTGACTTACACTGTTTTATTACTGTCAGCAGCCTTTTACCATAAAGTTGGTGTGTCATATCTAAGTATTATTAAAAAATTTTTATGTAGATAATTACATTGTCTAACATAAATGTCCGTTCAAAATAAAGCGAGATATTAACAGAATACCATTTTTACTTGAATACAACGTAAGTTGTTGAACCTAAGTAAACAATGAGTTTCTCCATAAGAAATTTTTTAATCTATAACTTTTCTTTATATATATTTATGCTGATATATCTATACTATTTATATAAAATGGCTGATATTAATATGGTTTGTAACGGTTTGGCGCAAAATATATTGAGCCGTATTTAATAATCTAGTTTTTAAAACAACGTATTAGTGTTAAAAAAGTTTATTGCATGCTTATCTTTTTAATTTTTTTAAGTTATACATCCTTTTTTAGGATAAAGTTGTTGTAAAACCTCAAAAAAAAATGTCATTTGATTTTTTGTTTGTTATGTACACTTTGTATTTGGCTTTGAAGTTCAAAGAACAAACTCTTTCGTTTGTTTTTTTTTTACTTATGAAGAGAAAAGATAGAATGGGATGTTAAGAGAGTAATATCATTATCAAAAAAACAACTGAACGTGCTCGTGCGGAGCCACACCTCCAGCAGAAAAATACGTTTCCATGGCTAAACCGTACGGATTTTGATGAAATTTGGTTTGGAAATAGATTTAACCCTAAGAGATGTTATTAAATGCTTTAAAATATTTAAAGGGGGAGTGAATTTGCTCTTTGTGGAAAAAAGACTGTCAAGACGGAGCTGCTTCACCGATTTCGATGAAATTTGGTATGGAGATAAGTTGAATTCTGATTAAATATATTTGTTTTTAGTGGGGTGGTGCCACCCTCCTTACAAGAAAAACGTTTTCACTGCTAATGGACCGATTTTCATAAAATTTGCTACGAAGCTCGATTGAACCCTCAGAAACAGTAGTTACTTTTAAGTAGCTAGTGCCACGCCCTTAACAGAATAATATGTCCTTAGAGCTACACTAATGAACCTAGGAGAAGGATAGAGAAATCGATAGGGTAATATAATACCGTGATTCTTATTTATGAGAAAGATGAAAAAATAGTTCTCTTTCATAGCAGTTTTTAAATACTAAAAAATATTTTTTGCATTTCACTAGATTGGTTGATTTTCAACCAACGGGCGAGTTCTAGTTTATACTGATAAAAGGTTTCGGTACCGTTCATTAACATTTGAATTTTTCAATACTTTTTGATACTATTTGTCCTTTTCGATGCTATTTTCACATTATTTTTCAATACTCTTCAACTTTAATCAACTTTTGTTTTTCCCTCTATTCAACTTTTATCAAAATCTTCAATAGTTTTTGAAACTACTCGACTTTTGTATACCTTTCGGCTTCCATGCAATTCATTGCTTCTATAGACTTTTGAATATCATTCGACTCTTAACTTTTAATGACTTTTTGATACGATTCGATACTTTTGGATATGATTGGATATATATGTTGGCTTTTTCGAAATTTTGATATTATATCAATATTTCTTTAATACTATTTTCATTACTACTCAATAGTTTTGCAATGCTGTTTGATACTTTGAAATTTTTATCAAACTTCTGATATTGTTCTATATAATGCAGTGCTTTAAGACTTTTTTGAAATTTGTCAATGCCCTTCGAAGCTGTTGAATTTCAATTGAATTTCGCTTTACTTTTTATTACAGAACACCATTGTGTGCACCGTGTCACGCTCCAATTGCTGGCACTCAACCAAATAACCTTCACTGATACTAAAAAGCCATTAAAAATTTCGAACGCATTACTAAAAATCAATGACCAACGGATGTCATAAATCAAAATGCGCTAAATAAAAACCTGAGTAAAGGACATTCAAGGACAAGCAGTAAAAATACGACGAAGCGCCAATCGACTGACAAAAAATTATAGTTGACAAAGTATAAAACCATAAAAAAGAACTTTAATAAAGCAACAAAAAAAATTGTATATTCCAACCGATAGCAATAACATTTTTTGTCAAATAAAAATTAAATTACGATCATGGTAAAGTGGTGAATACCACAAGGATATAAAAAGGACAACCGATGGATGCAATATCCATAATAAATGCCATGAAAATTTATTTTAGAATTAATGCAAATGTATGAGAAATAGGGTGGTGGGTGGTGCTTAAGAAGCACAAAGGAAATTATCGACTAAAAAACCAATGTCAGTTTGGTCAAAAGTCAATAAAGCAGCTGATGTTGAAAGCGTGAATATGTATGTGTCCAGCAAACATGTTTTGCGCATTTCAACAACAACGTGCAGGGCAAGTGTGACAGGGTTGTGCAACTACTATACAGTAGAAATTAAATGCCAACCAAACAAGAGACGCCTTAAATTTCACTGCTTCCATCACATTTATGCTTTGATGCTGCTTCTGCTTATCCAAATTGTAGCCATAAGCAGAAATTCTTAAAAGCTATTGGCATTGTACTGGCATAAAGTGTGAAAAATGATATTCATGTGGCTCATTGGCAATGCACAGTGGACACTTTTGGAACGATTTGCATTGAATTTCATCAGTCATCATGTCATCGGTAGACTCGCACAAAACAGAACTATTGAGCGAAATTTGTGCCAAATATATATTGGAAACTTAAGTTGGTCCGATTTGAACGAAAGTGGTGTCAATCGATGGACCCTAACAATGGTCGTAAAAATGGCTAATAAAGTGAGTGACCGCGGATTTCGAGTTTTCCAAGAAAAAGTGATTATGTCATATGAAAAAGCGCTTATACACACATAGGTGAAAACTAAAGTTAGTCCGATCTGGACAAGAGAGGTGTCAATCGATTTGATTTGTTATTTACGTTCGTAAAGATTCGATGGACTCGCAACCGTCTCAAGTGGGTTGATGGTCAAGCGCACTCACTCAGACCTTTAATACGTACGTTCTTTTTTACACTCTTTAAGCGCCTGATCCTTCTCATTTTTACGCTCTTTAAGCTCCTGCTCGTTCGCTGGGCAACACTGATAATGAGGGACAAAACAATAACAAATTCATGAGATTCAAACTTGTCAGAACAATAGTTCTCAAGATATTCAAAGTGCTGTTTTACACTAGGAAATTTTGGGAAAGAAATTTTTGTCTTTTCTCTTTTGTAAATTTGTTTCCCGTTTATACACGAAAATTAAAAATCTTTCGAAAAGCGAATAAATAGAAGCCATGTCAAATATATCAGCGAACGAACAGAATAAAGGAGAATCTCCGAGTGCGACCCTAAGTACTCGACCCTTTCATTTTTCCGCTCATGCCAACAAACAAGAAGAACTTTCGAAAAGATTTTCGGTGTGTAAATGGGGAAAAACTATATCACATTCTCACATATAAGTTTACTTGTTTACTCTTCTTTATCGGCAAATCATTGGCGCCAATTTCACATCAAACTGAAAATCGACTCAGATCTGCATCTTCGATTTTCGTGATATTTCGTATATTGGTTTCTCTGGATCAAAGGACAACCCTTTAGGCATTTTTTTAGATTGGAAAGAATGGGCACAGTTGAGCCCGAGTTCCGAAATTTCAAAAATTCACAGGTCCGTAAATTTCTAGCCAACTATAGCGAAGCCGTTTTACACGTTTTCAAAAAATTCAAACCAATTGTATACCTGTTTGAAAAATGGTTCTTCAAAATGCTGATCTACAGTTTTCGACAGTTTGCTATCAATAGCGCATTTTAATGCCTTTCTAACGATATATAATAGTGCTCGAGCTATGTTAAAGAAACTATTCATTAGAAAGACTCGATTTGGGCTCATTGAAAATTCCTTAATATGAGGAAAACTTTCCAATATTAATAAAAATTTTCTATTAAATCCGATGAAGTCATTTTCTTGAATGTAGCAAATTAACAGCAAAGTTTCGCTTAACTTGGTCTTGAACTTTTAATAGAAACTAAGGTATCTTTTTTATTGCTGAAGTATCAAAAATGATTATTGTGTCCTTTTCATAAAACAAGGAATGCTATTTAAACCAATTATCTATGGTTGATTAATTCTTAAAACTTTCATTCACAGGTCAGTTTTATGTTTAAATTTGGTATTCAAAATTAATTATTTCAAAGCTTTGACCCCACCGTGTGCTGTGCAATGGCTGCGCTACGCAAAAAACAAATTCTTAGCAAAAGTCATGGGGTTAAAATACCAAGCAACGTGCGCTGCATAAAATTTGACAAGGATGCTGCTGCCGTTGATGTTGCTTACTATTGCTTCAAGGATATTAAGCAGCAGCTACATTGTTGTAGATTGTTGTCTGGCTGCAGCAGGAACACAAAAAATCGAAATGAACAAAAAGAAAAGCTAAGCGACAACGTCTCGACAACAAAGCAAAAGTAAAAAATAACATCGAAATGTAAAAAATTTCCAATTTCTGTAATTCTCCTGATTCGTTTGTATGGCAGTGTATGTAGTTTTAAGTAGGTACACTTAGAAAAAATAGTGAAAAATCAAAATTTTTCAACACGAACATCAAATTTTTATAATTAACTTACAGCCAATATCAGAAAACCTTTTAAATCCTTTTAAATTATATTCAATTTTACCATTTGATAGCGTCACTGTGCAAATCAGCAAATAAGTGGCTAAGACTGTGCATTCCAAAGCGAAGGTGTTTGGGTTCGAATCCAGCTGCAACCAACTAGCAGCGTTTTGTTTAATTAATTTTATAAAAACATTATTTTAAACCGAAAACTTGCCGTACGAACGTGTGTCCCAACTTAACTACAGCCATTGCTGAAAGTTGAAGGTTATTTTTCTTTTTACGATTTTTCCCTCAGTGTACTTGTATTTACGAAGAATTGTCAACGCTTGGTAAATCTTACGCCAAACGATATTTTGCGTTGACTTTTTTCAGTTTAATGAAACTGCAATACATGGCAGCCAGCATACGCAGCAGTTACTGCTGCGAAGGATCAACAGCTACTTTGCGTCTGATTTGTTCTTTGTTTGTTCTCATAGCGTCATATTGCAAGATACTCGTACTTTTATCTTGAGTTCAATAAACGAAAAACGTACCTTTTTTCGTATTTCGTTTGTCTGTTGTCCTTGCGTTTAGGATATTGAACCGTCAGTTATTAGATTAAAGAATTTATTGGAAGTCGTTAGAAAAAGTATGCATAAAATCTTAAATTTCTAAATAGATAATTTAATAAAACTTTTCCCTAAAATAAAATGAATTCAAAAATAATGAAAAGTAATACAATGTATTTTCTAATGTGATCTTTATCACTTCATAGAGCATAGGAGCTCCGCAAAACTATTCCAATATGTACATTCAGTGCATTCAATTCACTTGAACGAATATCCTCTGTACGAATTAAATGTATGAATGCATTTCAAATCCTAGGTTTTCAACATTGTCAACTGGAAAGCCAACCTATTGGCCATCAGATGTACGAAAAGTTCCAGACTTATTGGACTTTCTTTTTTATTGTGGCATTCAAAGAAACCACCTTAGCATTATGGATAACTACGACCCAAGTTCAGATCACTCACCACCTATAATAACATAGAGCACTGTCATTTATAACTCACCCGAAAAATACATACATAGCTATTACAAAACATACGGATATTGATTCTTAGTGCTACTGGTTCGAAAAAAATATTATTATAGCTTAGGCATATCTGTTAAATCTACTATAGAAATTGATGAAGCAGTAGATCACCTGACTAATTTAATTCATGAAGCAGCTTATTTGTCAACGCTAACGTAAAATATCCGTGCAAAAGTGTATATTTCTACTAAAACTGAGAATCTTATGTTGTTGGCATTCACTGTGAAAATGGCACGTCGTTCTAACGTTTGACAATTTCCCCAGTTATCATATTTCAAACCAATTCGTAAGAAATTTGCCTCAATTGACAAGGATTTAACCAAAACTTGAAATGAGGTTTCATTTAGAAACGTATAAACTGAAAATTAAACCAATCAATGTTTAAATTTAGCACATTAAATTATATGTATAGGTTTTATTTTTATTCGGCCTGACTTTGTTTTCTAAAAACCTTCTACCTTTTTTTATGCATCGTTTAACTTTAATCGGTATTTGTTAGTAGGTGTGCAATCCTTTTCGGTAGTTTCAATTTTTTTTTTTTGTTTACATACATATGTTTGGAGCACTCCACGCCAAATCGTATACCATTTTTCTTTTAAATCTCTGATTTTTTGAAAATGTCTTTTGTTTAGTATTGATTGAGGGCATTTTTCAATTTTCAAAAATTTTTGTTTGTTTGCTTTTATTTTAAATGCTCATTACTTCTCAAATAATCAGCCAAAGTTGAATTTTTTTTTATGAAAATTTTAACATAAAAAAATGCAATTGGGCTGGGAAGTTACGAGCATAAAAGCACTTAGTTTCCAAACAATACTTCTGTCCTTTTAATAGCTTGTTAATATAAATTAACAAAAGAGAAATATTTTCAGAAGTCTTCAGAGATGCAGAAGCAAAATGTTGACGACTCGACGTGGAATGCCCCGTATACATTTTTATTCTGCCGTAAAACATTTTTGAACCCATGTCAAGAAACCAAACATTCAAATAGCTTCCGCAACCACATGTTAGAGAGTGGATGTTGATGAAGGCGAATATTTTGCAAAATAAAAAGGACAACTACTCGTATTAAATCATTTATTTTGAGGGTTTTGCAAAAAAAAAAAAAAATATTTACAAAATAAAAAGCAATTTTTTCTGCACAAACTTTTTGTTTGGGCAGATTAAAATTATGTAGATTAAAATTTACATATATGTATGTAGGTACGGCAGCACGAATTGCATGGGAAATAATTTTTATATGGATATGTAAGTTTATAATTGAAAATTATTTATCTAAAAGTAATGTTAAGCAATATTTCACACACTGATTTAAAGATAAAGCTGAGTAACTTTACTATATCGCCTCCAAATGGTCGGAAACTAATTTATGCCAAACATATATTTATCCTTATCATGAATATCCGAAGAAAAACGGTGTTTTCGGACTCCTGTTTTTCCTGAGAGCAAAATTTTGAAATCATATCCAGTCAGTGCTGCCAAATCATTTCCAATTACTTTCAATCAGCCAGTAATGCTACTGTGATTTGGCATATTTGACATAAGCTTTTCTTTCAGCTGAACTATTTGTTATTCTATAACACCGTTAGTAACGTAGGAACTGAACAAAATTTCTGTAGCTATTTCGATCATTGGCTCGTTGTTTTATGCTGTATTAGTTTGTTCCGACTTTCGACATATTTCTTTCTATTATTCAGCGCTAGAACGTCCTGGGTTCGGGTTCCACTAAAACGCTAACTAATAGGTTTCCCCGGCATCTGTACATGTGGCCTATCCATTGCCAGCGTATTTTCATAATCTCATTTGAGATGAAGGTAAGGTTGGTAGTCAAATGAAGTTCGTGATTTGATATCGTGTGACCTCATCGAATTGTCAATATGCATCTCTAGCAAGAATTTACAAAAGTTTGCATTGTATTAATAAGGAACCATGATTCTTTAAATATTCGCAGTTTAGTCTGTGTTGCGTTTATGTTTGACATATGGGGTTGCACAATGACACTTCACTTTTATGATTCTTGCTGCTACATCTTCCGCGGTACTGACTTTAGTAGTGAAAATGGTTCCAAAAGTAGCAGAACGCTTTATTTTTGCTTATGTTGTTCGTCATAGTCTCGACCTAAACTTTTCTAAAACCAAAAGATTTTTGAACACTTACGAAAGAAATGTTTTCAATAAACTAATGATTTAACAAAAAAAAAAAAAAAACAGTTTTTTTAACGCTACCTCTTATTAGAAAGAAGTTGGAACCATAAAATTATTTTTAGTATCAATTAGAAGGTCTCTGGAAGCTTAAAGTATCACAAAGTTCATATAAATGCAAATGATAAGAATTTATAGCACTGCTTTTGTACGGCAGTTTAAAACGACGTGTTAAATTGTATTGTTTTTTTATCATCAAAAACAAATTGCTATAATTTTCATTAACATTTCGAATCATTTTTCATAATTTTTTTGTTTTTGATTTAAGTACTCAACAGCAATAACACTCAATTTTTTTTTAGCGTGACTTAAGTCATCATTTACCACTGAAAGTTTTTTTTCGCAGTCACGTGTTTCATGCAACACATTAAAAAGTAAATTATTTTCCGTCATCATTATATAGGTTTTTTTTCGCTGTTTTATTATTATTATTGTTATTTGTTAATATATTTGTTCTTGTTGATATTATTACACCGTCCGACAAAACTTATCTTTTGGTTGCATGCTTGAGAAAACTATGTATGCAGTCATCATCACATAAATAGCACATGAAAGGAAATTATTTTTCCAGAACTATGGAGATATATAAATTTAACTTAATGTATTACCAATTCCGCTAGCAAAAAAAAATTTCAATCAAAATTAAAAAAATTTTTATTACTTTAAAAAAATGGCTCACATAGCCATGATGAGATTGGTCTTATAAATAACACAAATACTACAATTTGCAATTTGTTTTAATTTCAATAATAAAATTTAATAAAATCTGCTTGTAAATGATTAAAGATATTTAATATTTTGTACGAAGTACCTTATTTTGTATGATTGGTACGCATCTTTGGCTCAAGCTCTCCACAAGCCTTCGACACCTCACATTAAACTTGGACATCCTTTCTCCGATGTTCCTTGCCAAAGGTCAATAGCTTCATCACGTGGTTTGCTTTCACAGGAGCGGCTTTTTTCTAGCAAAACGCCCACGGAAATTTGTTGCATTGAGCTGTCTTCCTACTAGGTTCCATCATGCTACGTCCATATTTTGCATTTTATGCCAAAAAAATTGAACTACATGGATGATAACGACCCGAAACATACTCCACTATCATCAAAACCTGGCTTCAGCGAGAGAAAATAAATGTTTTGAACAGGCCAGTACAAAGTCCGGACCACAATTTCAAAGAAACTTATTTATGGGGTGATGTAGAGGCAAAACCATAGGATAAGAATTTCAAAAACTTTGACGATTTGTAAGCCCAAGAAACTTGATATTCATTCCTAATGAGAGATGTCCGAGGCTTTTGGGAAAAATTGCAAACTGTAGTATTTGTGCTATTTATTTGACCATCTCATTATGGCTATGTGAGCCATTTATTTTAAATAATTAAAAATTTTTTAATTTTGACCTAAATTTTTTTTGAATTGGTAATACATTAAATTAAATTTATGTATCTTCATAGTCCTGTAAAATTAAGTTCCTTTCAATAGAATTAATTTTTTGAAAATTAAGAAAAGATGTGCTATTTATTTGATCATGTCTGTACATTATAAAAGTAGGGCCAAATGGAAATTACTCATGTATGGTAACTTACGTTTTTAAAAACCAAATTGCCTTGCATTAATGTAACTCATAGTACCTCTGTTATTACCTTCATTACTTATTATGTCTTTTCCTAAATATCACGTCTCAATTGTTGTGATATCTTGGCGAAAACGTTCGTCACTAAAATCACCATAATTTGGTGTGAAATGTAGAAATAGTTTTGGAGAAAAGTAGCTTTTAGTTGAAAAATACCTTTGATTCTTTTTTTTATTCAACAAGCCGCCACCCTTATGGAACATGTGATAGCTCCATCTCTTTAAACTATGCATCGAAGTCAGTGCAATGGCCGAAATTCGATTCCATAATCACTTCTTACATATAAATCAAAATGCTCAGTTTTGACGCGATTACGGGCTGAATCTCAAAACCTCTTCAAAAATTGTGTGTCAGGAATTTATCTAGAAAATCGACTACTTTCAAAATATATAGGATTTTATCATGGTTGCAAAATGTGTCGGACCGTGTTATTACTGTGAAAGTGATTTATGTTATCAACGTATCAAAAGATTGACGTTGTTTTGACGTCCCCTTATAATGACTTTTAAATTAACAACAAATGATTGTAAATTAATTCTGAAAATGAAAAACAAAAGCGAATAACTTGAAAATAAAAGTGGAAAGAACTAAACAAGAGATGGGAAACATAAATTTATACAGTAGAAATATTGTTGCTACTATTTAAAATGACTGCAGTCACGCACATTAATACTCGTAAACTAAGGGGTTTAGTGAGAAGAAAACAGGATATTAGTAAGAATCAATTTTTCACTAACATTTCTTATTGAATTTTTAAAGTATCATTATATTTCTTATCACGCAGTTTGCTTGACACAACAACATTTTAAGTTTTGTACATCTATTGGCGGTACCGAACCCACTTGTACAATTCCACCTACTCCTCAACCAGTACTTTGTTGTTGGTTTGTTTTATAAGTATTTATATATCTGTTTGGTTCTTACGCCCAAAACAAACGTTTGCACGGTGACTCATACGAATAAGACATTGATTTCCTACACTATATAATAATGCGCTGTCATTTATTTCTAAATTATTTGTTTACTTGATTTAAACATTTTTTTAATTTAATTTTAGAAATTACTGAAAGCGCAGTTATTTTTATCTCTACTAAAATTTATACCTTTAACTTTAAGGCTACAAAAAATCTTTAATTGAAAATATGTTGAAAGCGTAAACGTATGCAGGTCACTTCTTCAATTGTATTTCGTGGTATTGTAAATGGGTGAAATCAACTCACGAACACACCTACCAGCCACATTAACTTCAATCTACAATGAGATTTGTCTCATATGTTTGGGATCATTTACTAATTGGGCAAATTTCAAAAATTTGATGTCATCAGAAAGCGTGCGTGATTTATAGTAATAATTACTATACTATGTATTGATATTTGAAAAGGGCGTGGCATAGCCCCTACAAGAAAAAACTTTAAATCACTATATCAGTTGCGCAATTTAAATGATTGAAAGAAATCTTCTCAAATGTTTGTATGTATTTCAAGTGATGGAAAAGTTCAAATTTTGATAAAGCGCGTGTTTCAAGCAAAAACTTTAAAGCGCTATAAACATAAAGCGTTACTCAAAATAATGCAACCATATTTCCTACAAATACTAGAAATTTTTTGACAAGCATGCGGGTTTGACAAGAAGGTCGCGTTCGTACCTGCAGTAGCTTGAAATATTATCACCATTTTGTAGGCAGATTAAACTAAGTACTTACACAAAATCTTCTCTACAATATGTATATATGTACATATGTATCTGAGATCGGTACCTTACTTAAACCAAGTTTCATAGGCAATCGATAGGTTCGATCTACAGTCGCGAGCATAAAAAATGTAACTGCAACCACTGAGACACGATATCTTTGAAAGAAATTATGTTAGAGCATAATAATTTTATATGTACATGCAAATGGTCCCTCACGTTCATGATGTAAAAATTTCCATCCAGTATTCTGTAATGCAACTCCTCGAAATTCAATTTATTTCAATATTTTGAGTATTCTTAATACAGAATATTTTAACTCAAGTTAATGGTGGCATAACTATTACTAGCGATGATAGCACGGAAACTGGAAGGCATTGAATCCATTAAGGACATTAAAATCTCCTCGGATGTCTTTTTCCACTCTTCCTGGAGGATTTTTACCCTTTACATTGGAGGGGTTTTTCTTTATCACCTCGCGATCTACATGGACGAAAAAGTTGGCTTTCATACAGTTACGCGGTCGTTAAATAATGCACCCGCCCAGCATTAAAAACCGCTTATTAGCAGAGTCAATAAAAAATGCGGCTTACATTTACAAAGCAATATCTGCATTGGACAAGCGAACGATAAGGTAAGGTATTATGGAGTGATGAAAGCAAGTTTAATTTGTTCGGCACCCATGGAATAAATTGTGTGAGGAAGCTCTCAAGACAACGTTACATTCTTAAATACCAACTACCCACGGTAAAATATGGCTGCGGGTCCATAATGGTTTGTAGTAAATAGAATTAATGGTGATAAAACATGATAATTAACTCTTCCCCGTTCTAAGGTGCCATCTCCCGTAATGGAGTTGGTCCGTTGGTCAAAAATAACGGTATCATGAATGCAAGCGTTTATTGCGGGATCCTTGCAGAGCAAATACTGTCACATCTTATCGATAAACTCGCTCCCGGCAGTATTTTTCAGCACGACCATGACTCCACACACCCAAGTCGCTTATCTTGGGATTTTTAAGCGACCATAATGTTGGAAACTTTAGAAATGACAGCTCAGTGACCGAATCTCACCTTTATAGAGAAGCTATGGGTGCTAGTAGATCGGGAAGTGATAAAGAAAAACTCCTCCAATGTAAAGAACTTGATAAAAATCCTTCAGAAAGAGTGGAAAAAGATATCCATGGAGATTTTAATCTCCTTAATTGATTCACCGCCAATAATAGTTGTGCCACCAACCATTAACTTGAGTTAAAATATTCTCCATTAAGAATACTCAAACCATTGAAATAAATTGAATTTCGAGGAGTTGCATTTTTTTGCTCGCTTAATTCTTAAGGTTCTCTTGTAACTTGATGCATTACAGAATACTGGATGCAGACAATTCAACAAAAATTGACATCAGGAACGTGAGGGATCATCTGCATGTACATATAAAATTATTATACTCTAACATAATTTCTTTCAAAGACATCGCATATTTTGTGTCTCAGTGATTGCAGTTGTATTTTTTATGCTCGCGACTGTACATTGTTCTCGAGTGTCATACAAAACTGATGTAGCCACATTGTAAGTAAGAGTAGAATGTATCCTCTGAAGCAACAGTATAGGTGGGAGTAGGTTATATTCCATGTATAAACATAGCAACATACTAAGTGGAATAAGGACATACCAAACGCATTACTGTTTTTCGGATGGAGTCTTTTATATAAAGTTTATTCAAAAAAACTATTATTATTATCAGTTCTGAAGAAAAAACGTATGGCTATGATTTTGTTTTTCTGGTGTTATATTTTTCTTTAGTTACATTGCATATCCTATTACATTCAGATAAGCTACAGCAGAGATTTGGTTACGTTGTGAAAAGAATACAATGACAGATTTCAATGTGAATTCTTTACCAACCAGGGAAGTGTCAATTTGGTGTCTCCCTGTTTGTTTGCTCTTCAAAGTTTCTTTGCCGTATATCTCTTCTAACTATGTTGCACCATATCGGTGGTTTCCTTCGTTAACAACTGCAGGCGATGATTCACGCTGTATGATATACTATGTATCATGAGTAATTTTGGTAAACAGCGCAGTGAACCGTGTGGCGCTTGTTTCGCCCAGTCGCTTATAGAACTTTTGCAGTGATTTTCTTAAGGGTAACTGCTTTCTTCCCTGTAATTTTCTATTATTCTTACTACGCTTTGACTTCAATGAAATTGCTCCTTGGGCTTACTATCAGGCTTGAAAGTACGAAAGGCTTATGTGGAAAGCATTTATTCGGCAAATAATTATTTCTATCCACAGGCTGTTCATGTCCTTCGCATCTATGTGCAGCATTTAATGTTCTTCTTGGTAAATTTGGACAAAAGTTAAAGTCTTGCGGCTTATTTTTTATCTTTATCATTATCTTTATTATTATCATTATTTTTATCTTTATCATTATGATACGTATAATCTCTATATTTATCATTATTGAAAGTACAGTACATATTTGCTTATTCGCTACTGGGAAAGTTTTGCGTTAGCGAGCCAGCAAAAGAAATAAATGTAACTCAATATTACTCAGACGCACAAAATTGAGTTCAAAGGGAAAAAACCTAAACTTTATTTTGTGTTTTCAAAACTTAAAAAAAAAAAACGTTTCGTAAAAATACAAATTTTCTTGAAACATGAAATTTTGAAATACTACATTCTGATATATTGTATATGATGCAGTGTTGAAACGAGTAACAAATTAAAACCGAATATATGTTGTACCATGGCAAAAAACAAGGGGTGCAAAAAAAAATGGAACGAACTAATGAGAAAGACGATAGAGTTGATAAGCTTTGTCAAATTAAAGCTATTTTTATTTACCATATGGTCAGAAAGTTGAGTAATAAGTTTGTGAACTGCGAAATCATATTCTAACATTTTAAGTACCTACCGCCATACATGATGTGAAATCGATATCTTAAGCCGATGGCCGTTTTTGTGGAATAGGTGCTGTATACAACTAAGCAGTGCGACAAATCATTTTCGGAACTTTCTCTATATCTCTAAAACTAGAAGCATCAATATTTGGTAAGGTATTTCCTCTGTAAAGTTAGACTTTTGAATCAGCTCTCATATGTAAGTTTTATCTTTTTTTTTATTTGGCAGTTGCAGCAATTTTCAAGACATTTTATCTCTACTTTTCTACTATTTGCATAACATTGCTAATATGAAAATGATTTGTAACGCTTTGGCGCAAAATGTACGGAGCCGATTTTAATAATTTCTTTTTTAAAACAACATATTTTTGCTAAAGAAGGTTATTGAGTACTTTTTTATTATTTCTTAAAGTTAAATAACCTTTTTTTTAAGATTAAGTTTTTGCAAAACCTCAAACAAAAAAGGTCGTTTGAGTTTTCATTGCTACTTCTTAAATGCTGTGTTATTATTGTTGTTTATTTTTTTTTCTCTTTTGTACCGTTTGTATTTAGCTCCGAAGTTCAAAGAACAAACTCTCATTCAATTGTGTTTTTTTTTTTTTTGTTACGTTGATGATGATGTTAAAAGAGTTATTATGAAAAAAAAAACAATTGAAAGAGAGTTTGTTCTTTGAACTTCGAAGCTAAATACAAACGGTACAAAAGAGAAAAAAAATAAAAAACAATAATAGCACAGAATTTAAGAAGCAGCATAAGTATAAGCGTGTGAAGCGATGGGTATCACTGGTCATCAATAAATTTTAGTCCTATGTGCGTAGGTTTCTCTTCTAAAAAAACACACAGTTGACCTCGAATCGACCTTGAAAATTGGTTCCAAGGTCAAAGGCAAGTTCACTGTTATATGCCCACTTTGAAACCTTTTACCTGAAATATTGATCACTATCTTACATAGATCTCAAAACATTGACCTGGGTAAATTAAAATAGAGTACCTGGTATGGTACCAAATACATTATAAAATTAAAAATCACTTACAATTAGTGGTCCTGGGAATCCTACTCTGACGCCCACTTTCTTCGCTGGACTACTTATATTGTTTGTGTTAAGTAAAAAGTAGTTGGTTGAATGTTTGCAAACAATCTTAATAAGGCTTGTGAATTAATGTGAAAAATAAATAGAGCAATATTTCAAAATGTAAAGTGTGCTATTTTTTTTGCGACACAATTTTGTGTTCAAACTCCAAATTATTTAAAAATTTATTTGAATACTACAAATCTTGAGCATATAAAGAAGCAATACAAAGAAGATTTTTTTTGCCCTATATAATATACTTGCAAGCATTGTGTGGATTATATTATGTTATCTGTTGAAAACTTTCATAAATTAATGTTCTCTTTTCTTTTATTCTTTCAGGTAAACTCCGTTCTTATAAATTTTAAACCTTTAAAGTATGTAAGTAACTATTGTTCTTGTTTCATCATCATAGTACCATAATAGAACAGAAAAATTACCTGAACGCCTGTAAACAGGAGATGAAATCCTCAAGTTTAACACTAAATATCAATGAGTATCTGACTCTTAGTCGGTTTGAAAAGAGAATATTTGTTTGTGCGCTTAAAATACTAAAAATGGTGTTGGCATATCGCTAATAGAAAATAATCACATAGGATTTAATTTTAGAAACTATAAAATTCCTCAAAATACTCCTATCATGAATAAACAATCCCTCGAAATTGTACTGCTTTGCAAGCGTAGAAGACTTTTTTGCGAATGAAAAAAATTCCCTGGAAAATGAGTTATCGGCATTAGTTTTTGAGGGAAAAGTTTTGACGTTTCTCCCAAATTTTTTCTCCAACTTTGTAGCAAAGAATTCAAAGAGGAACAGTCAAAGTCATAACCACAGTTGCATTGTTGCCTGATTGGAAGTAATTGAAGATGACAGAAAATTTATTACGATTGCAAAATTTTGTTATTAGGAAAAAGTCCGAGAGCTCGTTTTACTTCGTATGTTCATGATAGGTGTGATAGTCTAGGCGGAATGTCAGATTTATAGTGTTATTTTCTAAGTGCAAGTTAATCTTGTACAAAATACTTTTTTGGTCACATACTGATAAACCAAATTTAGCATTGCTTTATCAACATATACATATGTAGCTTGGACCTTAAGGTTCCATAAAATTTGCATGTATTTGATTGGCATTTAACATTTACATATGCTATTCAGTTACAAATTTCGTCCAGTTTTCTTTAAGGAAAATATAACATAGAAAATTGCCCAAATTTGTATTATAAATTATAATAAAAAATATGAATTCTACTAAATTTCTTTTGTTGATTTGACCCATTCCCTATGCATACCATAATACAACGTTTAAATGAAAAAATATTAAAGGATGTAGAGTGAGAAGCATTAGAACAGGAATGTTACCAAAAACGTCACTTTAGGTCAGGGCCGTATCTAGGGGGGGGGGATGCTAGGGGATAGAACCCCCCCGAAATTCTTTGACAGACACTATATAGAAACGATTTTGCAAGGAATAGACACTACCTTAAATCGATTTCAAATCTAAAACCACCCCCGAAATAAAATCCTGGATACGGCCGTGCTTTAGGTCAAATAATCAATTTTGCCTATGTCAAAGTTCAAAAATCCGATCAACCACATCTTTTTTAAATGGGAAGAGCTTTCGTTTTGTTATGACTGAAACAAATATTCCCCAGCAACTAAGCTAAACCTGTGGTAAACATTGTAGAAAAATCAACTGCAATGGGAATTTTCTTCCGAAAGGTATGAACGTTAATAATTTATATCATAGCATTTGTGTAACAAAATCTGGAAAACAGAATACGAGTATTTAATGTCAACAAATAAATAATAAATAGCACGTTGAGGTAAGATGAAATTGAAATTCTTAACTCGTTGCTTTTATCACTTTCAGAAGTTTTAGTAGATTTTTTTAAATATTTCCTGTGATATCTAAGAGTACATTTTTTTATTAAAATTATTTCAGTTCGTTCGCAGTAAATCGAAACTCCTTGTTGTTCAAAAGTTGTCGCTCAAAGTGTGTCACTCTTAGTGCCAAATTGCAGTGTATGGGTTAACGATTTATCATTATTTCGTTATTTAAAATTGTAGATCATCGATTCGAGTGCAATAACTTAGCTTAAGTCTTAATTGCAATATTTCTCACTGCGGTGAGATGATGATGAATTCAAAAAGCTAAAATTATAGCATATTGAACTTTGACCTTGCAAAAACCGGTTATTTGACTATAGGATAGGTGCCGCGTTTGCTCGCTCTCGACCATAAGCGCGATCGTGTGACTGATTCAATGACGTGTTTGGCGATGTTGAACAAAGATAAGAAGGATTTTTTCCATCAATTAATAACCGTAGACCAAACGTGGATGCATCACTACAAACCAGAGATAAATGAATTGTCGAAACAGTGGACTTCACCGACCAAACGTGCTCCGAAGAAGGCGAAGGCGGTGCTATCGGCTGGAAAAGCTATAGCGACAGTATTTTGGGATGAACGCGGTATAATCTACACCGATTACCTTCCTCCGAAAAGAACGATCAATGGCGAATACTATGCAGCCGAATTGGACCGTTTCAACGACGCTTTGAAAGAGAACATCCCTATTTGGCGAGGCAAAAAATGCTCTTCCATCAAGACAATGCGCGCCGTCACACATGCCAAGATCCCATGGCAAAATTCCATGAATTGAAGTACGAATTGCTTCCTCATCCAGCATATTCTCCAGATTTGGCCTCCATCGGCTACTTTCTGTTTCCAAACCTGAAAAAATGGCTCGACGAAAAAAGATTCACCACCAGAGAGGAGCTCATCACCGAAACAGGGGTCTATATTGAGAACCTTCCGAAAACGTATTTTTTGGATGGAATCAAAAAATTGAAGGGACGTTGGACGAATTGTATCGCGCTAAAAGGGGACTATTTTGAGAAGTAAGACCATTTTTTGCCGTAAAAATCATTCCTTGTTTAATTTTTCACAGAACTATCAAACGGCCCTCGTAAGTTGCGAAACGTCTTGGTTTTGTTGTTGTCTTTTCAAAAACAAAAATCTTTTTTTTTGAAAATGAAGTTAATAACGATAACATGAAAATGCTTTTGCATTTAAAATAAACGCAAAGTGTATGTTGCTGTAATAATTGCAGTTGTTGTTGTTATATTTTTTTTTTATCTTTTGCTGCACTGTCATCATTGCCAATTTGACAACAACGAAAAAAAAAATTAGAAAATAAATTATTGTCAACAAAACTACTTATCTCTGCAAAAAAACTCCATCACTGCAGCAACAACATCAGTGCAGTGTCAGGATTGGTAAACTTTTTGGCAGCTTCAGAACAAACGGAAACGGAAATACAAAAAGCGAATGTTGACATTTCCAAGAGTTGCAACTAAGCAGGAAAGCTAGATGAATCGAAACGCATGCTAGAAAGAGATAGTAAAAATTTCAACCAACTGCAGTAAATAAACTACTGAACAGCAAACAAATGTAAGCGCTGCTGCTGTTACTTCTGTTTTTTGGGAAATGGTGAACTTTTTATCAACAGTTGGTGATATTGTTGTTGTTGTTAGTTTTCGTTGTCAGTTGTTACCGCTTCTGCTAGTAGCTTCATCCAATGACTACTTTCGTTTTATACATAAAATTTCGTAGTTCCATCATTTTTGGCAATCTCGTTTTTTTGACGTGCAGAACAATTTTTCAATTTCAGTTGAAAAAATATCTCTAACTTTTGTTGGAGTAACCATTTTAATGCTTTTCCAAATATGCAGAATGTTCCGAAGTTTGAAATTTTTGATTCATCATAAAATGCAAATATTTTGGGTCAATTTTTTTTAAAAATTACTTCAAAAGTTTAATTTTAAAAAATTCATGACAATTCAAATTTTCAAGTGTATTTTATTAACCGTTCAATATCATACCTTGGAAACTATGAAGTAAACTAAAAGTATGTTTTTTGTTAAAACGATTAAAGTTTACAATAAAAGTACAATTCTTTTTTGACAAAACTTTGAGACGATATTCGCGATTTGCAAAGAGCATTGTGGCGACGCGACAACTAAAGGCACCGTCTAAGGGTATGTGGACATTCACTTTTAAGTCACTGCAAACAGTGCTTTGATGCAAAATCGCAGAGTTTTGAAAAATATCAAATCATTTGATTCTTATAAAAAAAGTGTGAATGCAAAATGGTCGCGCTGTGTTCATCTGAAATCGCTTACTCGTAATGTTTATCTCTCAACAGTTTTTAATTGCTTTTTGGTGACAAAAAATAAAAATTTTTAAAAAAAACTTTGATGTTTTCGACAACTCATTTTTTTTTATTGTTTTTTGCAAACTGCGAATTTTCACATTAAGTTTTTAAAACTTTGTTTTTGTTTTTTTTAGCGAAGTAAGTGCGTCACTTACTCTTGCAGTAATGCGTCACCAAAGTTTTAAGTGTCAAATGTTACAGAAAGTCAAACAATAACAATTTTGTTTATGTTTTTATTTTTAGCAAAAACTTTTGAAAAAAAAAATAACTACGAGTAATACCAGCGTGCGGTTGAACTTTGATTTAACATTTAGTTATTGAAAAGTTGCATTACTCGTATACTCGTATCATTCTACTCGTAATGTTTGTGTTCAACAAAGTTTTATATTCAAAATGAGCAATTAAAAAATATATTATTAAAACCTTTTCTATTGCATATGAGTTCTTTATTAATGCAAACATTTAAATTGCAAAATTTTGGTAAATAGTAATAGCAAATTATAAATATTTATTTATGAAAAGTAATGCAAATTAATTGATTTTTGCAAAGAAATGCCTTAGAATTCACATTCCATATTCAAATTTACGCACGTGTTGGCTATATTCATTTTAACACTTAAAACATGTGAGTGAACGCCATAAGAACGGCTTAACTTTTTTGTGGAAAATTAATTTTTCTATTGATGCAGTCCCTAGATTTTCGCTATATTTAGACGTGTATGGGATCTTTCAATACCATTCAATGTTATTCGTTCCTTTTTTCATACTATAGATACTATTTGATATGATTTCAGAGCATATTTTTAACTATCGCAGCGTAATATTGCTCTATAAATAGATCAACATTGTTGATGCTATGTATCATTATACCCTACACAGAGGGTATATTCACTTTGTCATTCCGTTTGTAACGCATAGAAGGGGGCGTGGCAGGTATGGAAAAGTATATATAGATTCTTGATCAGTGTCACCACCTGAGTCGATATAGCTGTGTCCGTCTGTCTGTCTGTCCGTTGTCTGTCTGTCTGTATATCTGTTGAAATCAGGTTTACGAGAAAACTAGGCAAGCTAACTCAATGAAATTTGGCACACAGGTCAAACCTTCTTGCAAGCTGCTAGCATATAAAAATTGGCAAAATCGGTTCACGGCCACGCCTTCCGCCCATACTCTATGTAAATATACCCAAGTCCATTTTGAAAAAAAGATGCTGCGATTGTGATGAAACTTGGTGATTTGTTGAAGATGAGAACAAATAAAGTGGGTGGAATTGTTAAAGTGGGCGTGGCACTTTTTAGCAATTGAAAATTTGGATTTCGTATAACTCCAAATTGTCACATACGATTTTCATAAACATTTTTGGGATGATACCACTGAAAGCAATCGTCAATACAAGTTTCTTCAATATTCTGGAAAATTTTGTTGAAGGGCGTGGCACAGCCTACAATATTTATAAACGTTATAAAAAGATAACTAACAACGCAATCGGTATGAAATTCAAAATGGCTGATATACTCGCTAAAAGGTGTCTTCTTGCAAAATTTTGGTACAATAGTGCCGGTGGGTGTGGCACCTCCCATATAAGCAAAATACGTTTAATGCTATAGATAGTGTGCTATGAGAGTAGTATTCATAAAATTTTGTGTGGAGGTGTCGGTTACTATAAGCTTTGAAATTCAATGAAACTTGACAAGATTGCATCGGTGGGCGTGGCACTTCCCTCAATAACATAAAGTTGTAAGTGCTATTTTAAGTGAACTATTGGAGCAATTGATCTGAAATTTGATGTAAGTGATTTACTGGGTTTTAGGTACATATGAATCACAAGCTGGCGAAATAGCAATAGTGGGCGTGGCAGCTCCCATACAATTAAAATACCTTATGTGTTTATAAAAAGTTATTTCTGGATCAAAATCGGACTGGATTGTACCAGTGGGTGTGTCACCGCCCTAAATTTTAATAATAATTACGGCACATATCGCAAACTATACAAGCTATTGTGCTAAAATTTGGTTTGTGTATATCAATCACGAACGTCATTTATTGAAACAAAAGTGGACGGAATCGGAGAAGTAAGCGTGACATTTTTCGTGTTTTACATTTCTATCCTTTTTTTTCAACATTTCCCTTATTTCTTCGACATTTTCAACCTTTTACCTGTTCCCATTCAATTTCATTCGACATTTTCTTCGACTCTTATTAATTTTTCAGCATTTTTCATATTTTTCGACTTATTCAATTTCTTTCAACTTTTTTCAATGGTTTTTATATATTTTCAGCATTTTCAGTTTTTTCCAACACTGTTCAACATTTTTGAACCTTTTTACATTATTTTCTACTTATTCAACCTCCCAAACATTTTTTTAACATTTATTTAAAAAGCACTTTTAATGCAGTGTAGGGTATGTGAGTTTCGGCCTGGCCGAAGATAACACCTTTACTAGTTTTTAGAATAGTTTTGGTTTTCAAGTTACTTACGTTTATAGTATATGTTGTTTAAGGTGTGGAAAATACTAATTTTGGGTCATTTCAAATATCTAACATGACTTTTGGAACTTCTCTCATAGTTACATAAAATGCAACAATTATCCCGTCAATTACCATCTGTTAATAGAACTGTGAAATTTTGAGACACTTCCGTCATAAAATTGACGTTTAACTGATGTTCAAAGCATACAAACTCGTAATTTTTTGTAAAAATGGAAATAAGTGCTCATAAAACATTATCTTTTGCGAAAAAAAACCATCACTCAAACCAACGAAACGCTTGATGTGTACTATAGGGACTCTGCACCGTCAGCTTCAATGGTAAAAAAAGTGGTTTACTAAGTTTCGATATGGTCACACAAGCACTAGTGACGCTGAACGGAAAATTGTGGTCAATACACCCGAAAATGTCATTTCAATATGGTGTTGGCCGATCGAAGAGTCAAAGTGTGTGAGATTGTTGATGCCATAGGTAATTGATATGGTACTGCGGCTTTGATTTTAAATCATCAGTTTGGTTTTAGAAGCTATCCGCAAGGTGGATGCCGCGTTTGCTCTCAATTGTCCATAAACGCAATCGTGAGACACGTGTAGTCTCGATAGGAAAATTCTATGCATTGGGCTACGAATTGGTACCTTATCCGCCATATTCTCCAGATTTAGCCCATAGTGACTATTTTTTGTTTTCAAACTTAAATCAATGGCTCGGTGGAAAGAGATTATGCCTTCGAACGTAATAAGCTCTGAATAATTTATGTTTTGCCGAATTAGTTTCCTTCCTTACTACAGCCGGAAAGGATATGGATGTGTTTTCGTTTCATCTAAAACTTTCGATGCATCACATTTTTCTATATATAAAAAGGTTTAGAAAAATAAAAACTTCAATTGTTTGTGATGATATAAACGGAGCTGAGCGTCCTTCGTTAGGTGTAGGTACTAGAAATTTTTTTTTTTTATTTTTCAAAAGAGATTTTCTCGAAACGACTAAAAGCCCTTGAAGTTTTTAACCATTATTTTTTTAAATATAAAGTGAAGTATGTAGTTTCTTTACATAATTACGTTCTATATCAACCTAAATATCGAGTAATACCATTGTTTAATGTATTTTTATTTCAAAAAAAAGTTATGTAAAAACAGCAAATAACTATGTTCTTTTGTTTAAACATCAAAGGAATTAAATTTTTAATTATTTTGGGGAAAACCAAGTCCTTAAAGTAAATTTTTTATTCTATTGGTTTCAGATGAAAACTGCGGTCTTCAGAATGCACGGTATTGCACTATTGGACTGCTATATCGCGGTATTGCACGAAAAGTCCGCCGGCTCCTATGTTTCTATGTTTCATTTAATAAGTCGAATATACCTATTTTCAGCTGGTATAACATACTGCACTCAACAGCATGGCTAGCTTCCGTACGTACTAAAACGTTTATCCTTTTAGTCTTCTTTTCCACTAAATTCGTTCGAACTTCATTATCCCTTGACATTCTGCCAACTGCAGCTGTAAAAATATAAAAAAAAATCCTTTAAGCTGACCTTAAACTGATCCATGCTTCCGCCTGTTATTACCAGTACAACAACATCAACAACAACTATACCAACAACAATACGAAAGGTCATTCAGCAAAGCTATTAAAAGAAATTACAAAATTTAACTTTGCACTTTGTCGCTATTCAACATTGCTACTGCTGCAAATCCAATTTGCAATAAACTTTATGATGTCCTTGCAATGACGTCATACTGCCATAACATGCACTAACATGAAAAAGCTATTGTTTTGCAAATGTCTTGTAAGTGTTTAACAACATTAGTAGTTAATAGCAAAGTGATTGCAGTGTAGCGTTGGTATAACTACATAGTGCTATCAATAAATTGTTCACTCTTGCGCTAATTTACAGCACGGATTTGAGAAAAAATCAAACGCAATAAAATATTGCTCCATTAGGATTAAAATGGCTAGAAATGCTGGAAGCGTTTTTTTTTTTGTCTCTTTATTCAATCTGCCCTGCGTTTCACGCAATGTTTTATTGAAACATTCTGTCATTTAAAAAAATTATTTTTGAATTTCGAATCCTAAGAATGTAAGGCATGTGCCTCCCAGAAATGTAAAATTTACTTTTTACATATAAAATAATACGTTTTCTCTGACTTACTGACTGGGCTCAACGACCAGAAGTTGATTGAGAAGGCTTACTACTTTAGATTTATGTGGTGAAAAATATTTCAGTTCGGTGTTTTTAATACATTTAACCCCGTTTTTCTCAAAAATTCGATGTAACAGACAAAAATTACTTCCTGTTTTGGATTCAGCACCAAAAATGACATACAAAACTTTTTATCAAAATATATTTTATGAATTGTTTTTATAAGTAAATCATATTTTTAAGCGTTTGTTTTCCAATGATATTATTTTAAATATTGCTGATCCTCGATCTGGACGGTGTTCCTAACAATTTCTAACTTCATTTCATTGAGTCCTCCATTCGGGCACCGTTTCTTTACTTTATACTAAATACAACAAATCCATGTAGGATCAAGACCTGAAACCAAAAAGCCTTTCATCATCGCTCCACTGCGATTTCTTTCCAACTTCGCAGTACATGGTCTCTCTGAAATGAGGTTTCAACCTATATTTTCTATATTTCGAATATGGCGGCAGTGAATTGAAGATTCTCTTGGGGGAAATGTCTACTTTCATTCTATCGATGTGTCCGAGCCAATGTAGTTGACAAATATTTAACTTTTACACTAAGTTTTTCAGCGCAGTAATTAGTTAAATTAGTAATTGCTAACTCGGTTCAACTCGAGTTGAAATCAACTCTAGTCAAAGCGAGTTGAGATAGCTACTCAGTCTGACAACTCGGTTCAACTCAGTATGGGTGGATTTTCAACTCGGCTTGGAATATTTCCGAGTTGACACATCACTCGTGCAATTGTTGTCACTCTTTTTTCCTATACGATTCGCTCACAAAAAATGACAACTGCCACAAATTGCACAAAATATTCGAAGGAGCATTCATGAAACGAACACTCATATTTTTTCTACAAAATTGGTTTGGTCAATTCGGTTTAGGTAACTCGGTTTAGCTCAACTCGGTTTCGCTGAATTTTCAACTCGGTTTGGAATATTTCCGATTTGACACATTACTACTGTAATTTCAGAATTCAAATAATACATTATTATAATATAAATTGCTCTTTACCACATGAAGTTATTGTATATGTCCGACCATTTACCTACCAAGTTAGATAATATTCTGAATAAGAATTTTCTCCATATGTCAAATTAGCCATAAAAAAAACTCGTATTTCGCTTTCAAAGCTGTTCCTGCAAATCTGCGGATCACCAAAAACAAAAAATATATGAATATAGGTTTTATACTAAATACATACAATTTTTGTACTTTTTTTTAAGTCAATTCATTTTCAAAAACTATAAAACGGATTCTTAAAACTTGGTATATATTTACTAAACAAGAAGTAAGCGAGCTTAGACAAGTGGGCGTGACACTTTCCATCGAAGAAAAAATTTTCAAATAAGAAGGAAAGAAAGGAGTATTCCAAAACTTACCAAAAACATTAAATGACACAATCACTTTTTAGACTAAATATAGGTTGGTTTGAACAAGTTGGCCATAGAACCAAAAACTTTTAAGAATATTCTGAACCTTTGTAAAAAGACGATATATGACGCAAACGCTTTCTAAAAAAAAAGCACGCTTCATACTTTTTGTCCACACCCGCTAAACATAAATTTTGTGGGTGTGGGCGGGTTTCAACAAGAAGGTGTTCATAAAAGAAGAAGACATCAAGTAAATTGACACCACGAGTAGCAGCAAAACATTCATGTCAAGAATATTTTTCATGAAGATGTTATGACACTAATTTAGTAAATTAGTATTTTTATGATGCAGATACAGTCAACACGAAACCTCGGGGTATGATTGAGACGAATGGAATGGAAATGTGATCGAAATTAATTTTATGAAAGCTATAAGTTAGGGAATAAACTCCAGGCACGACGTGTAACAAATTTTTTTAAATAATATGTGTACTCATGTTTGGCGACATTGCGATAGTCCATTTAAACTCGAAAATTGAATTTGACAGTATTTTAATTACCACTAACCCACATAATAATTTAAAGGAAAGATGTAACAATATGACATAAATTTAGGATATATCCTATCAATTATGCAAAAAGGCAAAATAAATGAAAAATTAATAATATGCTAAAGCGAGACGTGTTGAAAATACTTAAGCTTAAGGTTAGGGTTAACATGCTGAGTAACGATTGTGGTAACACGATTGTGCATAAGCTGACAACAGCAGCAATAGTTATAGCGTGACAATAACAACAAGAAACAACAACAAAAACCAACTATCATTCTAAAATGAAAATGATAGTTAAGTACTAATCCTTTTTGTGTATAGGCCCAAAAGTGGTAGCGTTAGCAAAAGTTTTCGTATGAAAGTTTGTTTCTTTCAGAGTTTTTTCATTAAAATTTTACTTCTTTTCCTTTGGGAAAACCATTGTAGTTCAAACGAGGAGCAGCAGTTTAAAAGAGATCCCCATCAATGGGGTACCATCAAAAACTAAATTTTTCCTGAATATTACTTACGTAGCATCAGGACAGATGATTAAAAAAAATTTTTAGTGTCATGAGGAACTCTCCAAGCAGGTGCGCTTTCATAAGTATGTGGAACATTCTCATTTTTCATTAATTTTCGTTGTGCATGGGCTTTTAAAAGTTTCTGAAAAAAGGAAAAATTCTCACCCGACACCAAGTCCGACTTTAGGACTATAGCTATTCTTTAAATAGCTTTCTTTTGATGCGTAAAGCTGAAATTAAAGACTTGAACTTAAATTTTAAAAGCCTTTGTGACTTTATTATTTTGAAATCAAATTCCATGTAGAAAGAGAAACTCTCAAAATTTCAAGGAATCGCTATGTATTGCTCGTGTTCGTAGTATTTTTGATTGCTGCTCCATTATATTGAACCCTTAAATTCCATTCATATCAAAAGAGTTCAAAGGAATCGCACACAATATACAATTCAAAAACTTCGATGTCCTGAAGGTATTTTAACTTATTAATTAGTCTGTAAGAATTATATTCAGTAGACCGAAATAACTAATGAAATGTCTTAAATACCAGAGCCAATTCGAATAATCGACTTGCATTGTTGTATTCAGCGAAAACCTCCAAATAAGTTTTTATTTCTTTTGTTAATCGACATCACTTTTTTAAGCCATCAGTAAAGATCAAACTGTTCACCGTCAGTAGATGTTCGCCCAAAGAATTTACAGGAGAAATTTAAAGTTTTTATGTTGCAAACAGATGATTGAACCTTCAGAACTTAGGTCAAATAAACATAATTTCAATTATTCAATTACTTAAAATAAAAAAAAAATACAAAAAGGTTCAATGCCTTTGGGCTAAGCTAACAAACCTTGAGAGCAACAGTTGCCTTGGGATATAAAATTTCTTAGCAGAAAGTGAATTCTTAATGTTATATGGTAAATAAATAAATGCAAAAACGTAGAGAAAATTAAGCAGCCAAGTGCCTTAAAAGTTGTTTTCGGCTTTTTCACTCATGGAGTGAAAAAATCCTTGGAGAGTTTGCAACCTCTTTACGTAACTTTTATTTGACATTCGTTTGAAATTTTTAGCACGCTGAAAAGTGAAAAACGGCGACGACGTTACTGCAAAAAATTTTGTGTTACGATATTTAATGATTCCCGATGGCGTTATCATATAATGAAATTAACTTTAAATTTTTACCATTTCATTGCAGTGCTCTTACTTAGAATACAAACCGCCCAAGTGCTAGTGAAGTGTAAAAACTTTGTCTACTTGCGTCATTTAATATCAAAAATAAAATTGACATACTTTTAGGCGCAATTGAGCTGAAAAATGATATTGTACAAAAGTGAAAAAGAGCAACAGCGTAATTACTTTGTAAACATAAACACCATGTAAGGGATATCCTGCATAATTTCCTGTTCTATTTTGCTTCATGAGTATTGCAGCAGGTGTCTGCTATAAAATGAAACTTTGTTCAATACACACGCATTTGCTAATAGTAATACAGATGTATGACTTACTTAAAGCATATGGTGTATGTAGTCGGAGAAAATATGTATTTCATATTAGGGTGCAAAGTTTGAACAATTTTTTTTACCCTGAATACAAAAAAATGGAAATTGAGCGTCGGCATAGCTTAAAAAAGTTGACATTAAACCAATGGTTTTGCGTTTTAATAGAAACGCTGATAATGACAGACTTTGCAATCAGGCTCAAAATCGCTGTAATGCTATGATTTAACGCGTAAATTCACTACACGAGCTGGAAATTTGCAAATCCTTTTGCTACCGAAAATTTTTGGTCCTACGTTAAGAGAGTAAGAAATCAGTGTTCATCGACTATTTCAACACCCATAATGAATGACGTTGCTGATAAAGCTAAACTTTTAGCAAGCAATTTCGCTAAGAACGCAAAACTCCTTTATAGCAAACTCCCACTGCCCTCCGTCGGAAGCAAATTTTTGAAAACTCCGACGATTTACTTTTGAACAAAAGCAGTGTTAACAGTCCTTTCCAATCTCAACATTAACAAATTCTCAGAGACTGAGGACATTGGCTCTACCATCTCTTTAACTTATCCTATATTTGTGGTAAATTTCCATCATGTTCGAATGCCCAGCCAATTTCCAAAAAGGCCAACCTTAACAATTACCGGCACATTGCGATATGCTCTGCGCTTTACAAAGTTATGAAGAAAGTAATAAACCACAACATTGGGAACTACCTGAAGCGCAATAAATGATTAAGTGACAGCTGCCAGCAAGGTTTCTGCAGAGTCCGCTTTACCGGAGTTCTGATATGGAAATATTGCTCTACATTTCATTCAGTGTGGCATTGCACCCTCATATTACAACTAATTGCATATGGCCCTTGGTAGTTACTTCACTCGTTAAATAAAGAACTTCTGCAGGGCCCGCTGCATTCGTGTTTAAATTAACTCAAGGAGAGCATATTGATGAATATTTGGTGTTATTTAACCGAATTGGGCACATGTAGTAACGTTCTATTTCCAAGCTTCTCACCGGAGAGTGGTTTTTATGGACGCGCTTGCTCTGAACTTCCTGCCACACTAAATTTGTTGCTGGACCTCTAAGTAGGGTCGATTGGCGAGGTAGTGCTGACTAAATAAGAGACACACCAAGTACATACCCCAAAAAATATACGACGCTCGAAAGTTTACCTTTGCTCCAGTCAGTGTTTGTGGATGTATATAAATCAAAGTAGTAACCTTATATACCCAAGACATTGCATAACAGAGCTTGCGGCCATCTATTGGTTCTTCCTTTGAAAGAATGGTAACGGAGAAACTGACCTGGTTTATTTTTTACTTGTATGCATCTTTAAAAATGGTGCCGACCATTGGTGTTTTCTTTCCCAAGGTTCGATTCCCAACTCATGTGTAGCAAAAAAATTATAGGAGGTAATATTTCGACCTCTCAGTTTCACTACGTTCAGTGGTACGCGATATCTTTGTTTCACTACTGTTTGATGATTTTGGTCACTTCTCGTATACACCCGTAGCGACCAAGCCTTTTAAATCACAAAGCTCAGATTTTCATTTCATTCTTTCCAAGTTTCGAATAAACTGCTTGAATGGGAATCGACTTTGCTCATCAAAATTAACGTTCTCATCTAGGACCTGCATTTTTTTTTGAGGTTGCATTCCCATTTATCGCAAACATCTCTGACTGGCGCTAACTGATCACAAACTCGTCGTTCGTTCCTATCGCTCCTCATATCGAAGCGTAGAACCCGTGATATATTCGTAAATGTACGGAGGCTCATAACTTGTCATCCCATATGCTCTCATAAACATCTTCACGTCCATGATATATTCCTGCCAATAGAGTAGAATAGACCGGCCAATTATGCGCGCGGTATGCTTGAAGTGGATACAAATAACACTAAAAACAGCACAGATTTCTAAAAATCGGGAAATCCATGTGGCGATATACAGTGTGACCAAAAAAAGCGTTCATGCTCTGTGGAGGTTGAGAGACTATGGCTATATATAGAACGATACATTCTTAAATGATCTGAAAGCGATCTCCGAATGCGGTTTATGCTAATCCGGTCGATTTAAATCCAATCAAGAGTCAATGATATCTTTTAGAGAAATGGACTATTTCCCCCATTCCGATTGCCGACTCCATGATTTATTAAATAACACATGTTGATTGTATCCCACCCACAACAATAAAAATTTCACTGAACTTTTGCTTTATTCAACACAATCTTTTCTAATAAGAATTAATTTTTAAAATCAACCAGCTGGTCAGAGGAAAAAACATTTCAATAAAAACAAGAAGGAATAAGATAAAACAAAAGAATAAACAAAATGCAACTTAGAAATTCAATACAATTAGCAGCAACCAGCAACAACTGTCGATACAACCGATGCAACAAAAGCAACAATGCCTTTAGCTGCTTCATTTTTATTTCTATAAACGGACATTGAACCAAAGAAATAGCACGAGCGTCATTTACACTGTGAAAAGAGAAATTCTTTAAAAAACATGATACATCTATGGATCATGATTGTGATATTTTTTTTATTGCATTATAAAGTAGACATGTTCCGATTAAGCATGGAATAAAATATCCGGCAAATGGCCACCGCGGCTCTGATGACAGGCCATTGCTTTTTTCATGAAATTTTCGATGACTTTTCACAATGATGTGGCTGTATCTCACTGATGACGCATTGGATCTGGGCCTTGAGCTCAGGAATTGTTTCAGGTTTATTCACATAAGCCCGAGATTTCACGAAACCCCAAAGGAAGAAATCGCATGGCGTTAAATCGCACATTGGTGGACAGTTGACATCAGAATTTTGTGAGATGATTTGGTCTGGAAATCGTTGCTACAATAAATTGATTGTTTCATGCGTGGGGTGGCAGATGACGCCGTCCTGCTGAAACCCTATGTCGTCCAGATCCATGCCGTTCAGTTGGGGCGATCTCCGTTATCATGTTCCAGTAACAAATGCCGTCACAGTTACTGCAATTCCGCCCTCATTTTTAAAATTAAGGCCCAATCATTCCGCATGAACAAAATCCGCACCAGACAATTGGTCGTTGTGGATGCATTTATTTCTCATGGATCGCGTGAGGATTTTCTGATTTTGTTTATACACGAAGCCACTCAGATGGAAATGTGCTTCATCTCACCGATGATTTTTTTCGAAAAATTTGCACTCACTTTACTTTGCTCCATTACCCATTTCCATAATGGGTTTTCACAATGAGAACGCGCTTTCTTTTGAATAGCGCTCCATTCAAATTGCAGAGTTGCCACTTACACGAAAACAAAATTATACAAAACTTAAAAAGTGCACTCTTATTGGAACACCCTTTAAAATAATACAAAGAAACACTCGACCACTGAAAGGCGCTATGGTAAACACAAATGAACATATGTTTTTAAAATCTTATAAATAATAATTTCAGTGCACTAAACGTGTTACATGACTTTTCAATTAAACAACAAATGGCAGCATTGTGCTATAGAATACAAAATGACTTGTGCTGTAAAAATCGCAAAGAGGCGTGGCGCTACTGGATAGCTTATAGAGTCGTAGGTTCTAGGTACCTATATGTAGTGTTATACTGACGTTAATTAAGGCTTAAATGTGTTACCCACTTGGGGGTTTACTTTGTATTTTATTGAGCTCTTTGTTGCTTTTGCTGTTGTTGTGTTCTTTCATTTGTATTGCATTGCTAAGACCATAGCAGATGTGCTATTTTTTTTTTTAATTCCTTGTTGTTGTAGTTAGTATTGCTTTTGTTGTATCCAACAACTTAAGAAACTTACAACAATTGTTTTAATTTTTTTTTTTTGTAATACTGTCAAGCGTAATTATTTTTCCAATCAATGCTGTCATATTGTGAAACACTCGTACCATGCAATTAAAACCAACGAGGAGAAATTTTTAAAATTCTAGAAAGCAATTATTGGTTGGCTAATTGCCAACAATTGAACTGAATGTTAAAGATGTCAAGTATGTCTTAATTTTGAGAATGCTTTTACGTGTAAGAATTCCTTAATTGTTTTGTAATTTAATTTTCATCTTGATAATTTAAATCAAGGTTAAGTTGGATCAATACACTTGTGCAATAATTTTGAAAATGTTCACACGCCTGATGTCATATCTGAGTAAATCAACAAGATCTCAAAAATGACAGTTTCAGACAAAAATAAAGTTTAATTGAAACACACACCTGAAGTTAAACTTGGCTGTTAGTTATAATAAAAACAAATCGAAATAAAAAATGTAATACTTCGAAAGTTGTTGAATACTATCGAAGACAGGGTTGCCAAGTTAAAACGAAGGAATTCTCGGCCTTTCCAAAATGAAATATTTTTCAAAAAAATTTTAATTGAGAAAAAGTTGATCTTTTAGTCGGCAATATTCCAAAATTAAATATTTTTGCATGCGAAAATCTTGATGTCTTTTCTGTTGCTCATCAAAATCAATCACTAGTAAGTCCAAAATCTTTTTTTTTTTCCTACACAGAGGGTACATTTACTTTGTCATTCCGTTTGTAACGCATAGAAGGGGGCGTGGCAGGCATAGAAAAGTGTATATATTCTTGATAAGCGTCACCACCTGAGTCGATATAGCTATGTCCGTTTGTCTGTCTGCCTGTCTGTGTGTCTGTCTATTGAAATCACGTTAACGAGAAAACTAAGCAAGCTAATTCAATGAAATTTAGCACACAGTTCACACCTTCTTGCAAGATGCTAGCATATAAAAATGGGAGAAATCGGTTAACGGCCACGCCTTCCGCCCACACTCTATATAAATATACCCAAGTCCATTTTGAAAAAAAGTTGCTGTGATTTTGATAAAAATTAGTGGTTTGGTGTAGATGAGAACAAAATTAAGATTAGACTAGGTTTGAAGCTTGCAAAGACTCTTGAAGGGGCGTGGCACAGCCCTAAATTTTAACTATTACAACGCCATAGCTCGTAAACCGTGCAAGATATTGTGATGAAATTTGGTACGCGCATACAGATTTTATATATCTTAAATTGTGCATAAAGTACACAAGCTTTTTCAATTGACAAACTTGCTAAAAGGTGTCTTCTTGCAAAATTTTGGCACAATAATACCGTTGGGTGTGGCACCTCCTCATTAACATAAAGTTGTAAGTGCTATTTTGAATGAACTATTTCAGCAATTAATCTAAAATTGGATGTAAGTGGTTTACTGGCTATTAGTTATATAGCTGGCGAAATAGCAATAGTGGGCGTGGCACCTCCCATATAATTAAAATACCTTAAGTGGCATAACTATCGAAATATATGAGCAATCACACTGAAATTTGGTGTCAGAGGTTTGTTTATAAAAAGCTGTTTCTGGATCAAAATCGGACTGGATTGCATCAGTGGGTGTGTAACCGTCCTAAATCTTAGGAATAATTACCGCATATATCGCAAACTATACAAGCTGTTGTGCTAAATATTGGTTTTTTATTGAACCAAAAGTGAGCGGAATTGGACAAGTGGGCGTGGCATATTTCGTGTTTTTCATTTATATTCTATTTTTTCAAGATTTCCCATATTCTTTTGACATTTTCAACCTTTTACCTTTTCCCATTCAATTTCATTCGACATTTTCTTTATTCCATCGACTTTTTTATCAATTTTTCAGCATTTTTCATATTATTCGACTTATTCAATTTCTTTCAACTTTCTTCAATGGTTTTTATATTTTTTCAACATTTTCAGTTTTTTCCAACACCTTTCAACATTTTTAAACCTTTTTACATTATTTTCGACTTATTCAACCTCCCAAACATTTTTTTAACATTTATTTAAAAAGCACTTTGAATGCAGTGTAGGGTATGTGAGTTTCGGCCTGGCCGAAGATAACACCTTTACAAGTTTTTATTGATATCAATGAAAATAAATGTCATTTTAAAACCACTTTATCCTGCTTTTAAATTTAAAATGTGCTTTTAGAAAAAAATCATTTGGACTGACGAGTATTGAACCCACGCACCGGGAGCTACGTGTTCACAGTCCTAACCGCTACGCCACGCTGACTGCTGTTTTCCAGCTTTTTATTATCCCTTTTGTTCACTGTGTCTACAATGTTTTGTGTTTTAAAATTTGCTCATAATTTAATGCAAGTTTTCCTTTTTCGTATGGGGTCACTCTGTATGTCCTTTTTTTAGGTAAAAACTAAGTTTTAACGTAGAGCGCTCTAAGATTTGCGACTATCAATACGGGCCATAATGTTTAGCAACGATCTAGCGGGTATATCGAAATAAAGTATATTGAAAAATTAGCAACTTAGACAATTTTTCTGCTTCACTGGATGTACGTTTGTTCTGGAAACGAAATTGAAATAAACTCGTTTGTTAAAACATTAATTTTTAGACAAATGGAATATACCATATAGGTAAATCCTGGTGACTTACTACGTTTTGCAAGACGACGACTCATAACGTAAAACCTATGATGTACACATTTGTGGCAAATTGATAAAAATGCTTAAGGTCTTTGCTTATGCACAGTACTTAAGCGGTTTTTCCATTTTGGCACAGATATGTGAAAGTTTTATGAAGTGATATGGCCATTCAAAGAACAGAACAAAAAAAAACATCTTAAAAAGTATTCATTTATTTATTTATTTGTCTAAGATTACGTCTCAATGACTGTTATTGCTATGGCAAAGTCAACATGAACTTAATAATGAAGTTTATTGTACATTGGCATGAGCAAAGTCTTAACTTATCACAAAATATTTTAAAAGGTCTACAACACCAACAACAGGCGGCTGTGTTATTAAAAATTTATAGCTGAAAGTGTTAATGACGTAATGTCAACACGAGCAATGCTATTTTAAGACTTTAAATGATCGTTAAAACACATAAAGATAAATTGAGGGAAAATATGTCATATGTAGAATTAACTCACAGTTTGAACTGAAACTTATAGCATTTACTGGCATATAAAAAAATCAAAATTTTCCAATATATTGGTTGCTTTATTAATTTATTTAGCGAATATGACTTCACATTTGAGGCTAGATTATATTTTTTTAACAAATTTCTATAAAGGTTCAATCTAAAAAAAAAAGTTTAAAAGAAAAAAAAACTTATTTAGTTACACGAACAGCCTAATATCGATATTTTTTCTTCGATCGAAATTGTATTAGGCCGAGCCTTTCATGTAGAAAAAATTAGCTCAAGAATAAATTCAATTAAAGCAATTGTCATTGGTGGGAATTATGGAAAAACTACATATAGAGTGATTCATTTAGTTGTTTTTTTTTTTTTTGACAGATCACGTCATGGTGTTATCTTATTTTTGTTCAGTTTTGTTTGACATTTTATTTGATAAGATTTACGCCAGAACAACGCTTGCAAATTGTGGAAATTTATTTAAGTCACTAGAATATCATTTTCATATTCACTCAAAATTCACATAATTTTTGCAATTATAAAGTCAAGAAGGCTGCCTGAGCGTGTGATTTCACCTGATTTTTTTTTTTCTCTGGTGTTATGTGTAGTTAAAAGTCTTCGTCGATAAGCCAACTACGATTTAGCACTTGGAAGCCAACATTACTCACGTAATTCGCGATATACCGCGAAAATTGGACCTACCGAATGGAACACCCACGGCGTAGTTGCGGCCAACATTTGAATGAAATTATCGTTAAAAAGTAAATGTCAGAGATTGTTTTTTCGGGTCATAATAAAGATTCCGACATACAAGTGTATTTATTTATAATTAAAAAAAAAACTTCTTAGTGAATTGTCCTATATTTATTATAAAAAAAGTGCTATGAATGTTGCTAGGCAGCGGATGAGCGTGAATTCCGAATTAAATATTTGGCTTAAGTTTACTTTAGCTGACATTCTCCAATTTATTTTCTTTTCTTAGGGGTAAAAGAGGGTCAAAAATAAATAAGAATTATGAAAAAAAAACGGGCCGCTCGGATCTAGTTTCGAAGATATAGCCATCGGAAGTTCCGGATATAGCTTTTGTAAAAATGATCATTAGTTGGGAACCCCTGCATGGATATCAAAAATTTTGATGTCATAAGAAAGATAATTTAATGGTCGTCAGTAATGGTGAGCAAAGTTTTGAAATTTAACCAATAATTCTATATCTTTTAAATAAAAATACGTTCAAGCTTAAAAGCATTAAATTGAAATAAAACATTTTCAATCAATCAATCTTTATAAGTTCAATAGATAGGAAAAATTCATATTAAAAAAAAAATTTATTTCGCATACCCTTTATAGCAAGCCAAATTCCATCGTAGAAAACTCAGCTTACACTCTGTACGTAACTTAAAATAACAAAACCATAGCTGCTAAGATGCCATTAAATTCTAATACATTTTGCATTGCGCAAAACCAAAGCAAAGTTTTATTTACATTTAAAATCACTACACATAACTTTAAGCTCAGAACAAAGCAGACCAGTGGAACCGTGAACAAAAATCCTCCTGCCTCAAACCTCTCCAGCTTTCAAAGTAAATCCGTTTGTAAACAAATTTCGTTAAAGTACATCCATGGTGAAACAACAAAAGTAAAATAAACCGCAGCCAGGTGTCAATTACATACTTAAGTTAGGGTGGGCGAGTATATTCGACAAAAGCAGAGAAAGGCAAAAAAAAAAAAAAAATTACGTAAAGTAGATGAAGCACTCAATCTTAGCGTTACTTTTTTTAAGCTGTTTATTATGGAGTCTTAAATTCTTCCCATATTATCTTTGCATATTAAATTTTTATTTTAATTCCATGACATTATATGAAATTTGACAACGCCGTCATAAATTTCATATGAAACATTTAAATTCAGAACATTTGCGTTCCGTTTTATATCATCAATTATAGTAGCTGAAAAAAAGGTGTCTTCATTTCTGTCAACCCTGTGCAAAAAAAGAAAAATGTAATCCATTGCTGTTAATGGTTTTCTTTCTTTTTTTTAATGCATTACCAAAATGTTCGATTTGGGGGAAATAATATATGGGACATTCCAAGTCAATCGGTTCAATGTTGCCGCCAAAATTTGAAGCGACTAAAACATAATTATGACGTATTTCATGTCAAGTGTCCGTGTCCTAAGCTAAAAATCAAGCTGACCTCAAACTTGGGCACAGTGTTGTCTTAGTGGATGATATTTATATCCCAAAATATTTTTCTGTTTCTTCGAAAACTGGCTGAATTAGGGGGATGATAAGCTGAGATTTTTGGTTGACACCCTCTGTTTCGTATGGATAATTTGTTGCCTGAACTAACTGTAAATACATTAGTCCCAGTGCTTTCGATAGATTTTTCAATGACCTTTCGAATAGTTGTAATTATTTTTCAACATTCAAAATTTCACCTTAATTTTTCCAAATCAAAAATTTAACTTTGTTTTGAAATCTGCGGTTTCTTCGCTTTAAATACGTTAAATTCCCGATGTTGTTTTTTAGTTTTGGAGAAAAAAGTCCTTGAACATTTTGGCACACATTTTTGTAGCGGCAAAAGCTGTGCCGAAATTGCTAGATTTGATTAACTTTTTGACGTGAAATCTCTATTGGAAAATACGGCACTATAAAGAAAACACCCAATTCAACTAAACGCCGTTTATTTGATTTAGTCACCGCTCAAAACGAAATAAAGCGCACCGAAAATTTTAATGTAATGCCGCTCATAATTCAACGCTCAAATTGAATAGAAAAAAAACTGCACAAAATTAAATAAAATGTGGATCACTCATTTAAATTATAGTTTTATTTTATTTATGTTCCCATTTTTTTTTTTTCAACCAAAAGAAATGTTAATTTTAAACAAAGAATCTTATGATCTTTTATTTTTAATAAAATAAATTTATATCTTTTATTTAATTTTTAAAGGATGATAAATTTGTACATTCATAGAGTTTTTCCAAAAGTAACTCATACGTCATGTTAACCTGAACATCATTACGGTACTGAAATTTAACGTAATGTGCTTATGTATATGTACTTAGAAGAACATTTTTCTACCAATATTGAAAATATCTTATAATTTTCTTCTATTAAGAAATGTGCATTTTATATTTTATAAATTGTACTTTTTACGATTTTTGATGTTTATTGAATACAAATACAAGTATCCTAATTTTTTTTACGTTTTCCAGAAGATGTTGAACGATTAAAGCCACCGAAACGCGGTTTCTTTCAATCGTTTCTCTGCTGTTGGCGCCGAAACCGAACGAAAACAAATCAAAATGGAACCCCAATCGATGGTTCAACAACACCGCCACCTCTACCGGACCAACAAAGGTACCTACTACCTCAAGTTAGGCACTCGGATATGCACAAAAAATGCATGGTCATCGATTTGGATGAAACACTTGTACACAGTAGTTTTAAGGTGAGTAAAAAGAAATAGTGCATATAGGTGTTATTGTTAGTCTCGTCATAAAATAAATACCCTACACTCTGCATGAATAGTCAAAGTGCTCGTAAAAGTCTTACAAGCACCTTAGCGCTAACTCTGACGTTAGAAAAAATCCAACGCATTTTCGCAAATATTGGTTTTAAAAGAATAGTATTTCGCCTTTCGCTTTAGAACATACACTTAAAGAATTTTTGTACTATCTGTACCGCAAAAATACATTTTTGACATTCTATAAACCCTAGAAATAGTAACGCGGGACAGACAATTAAAAGTTATGTTAGATGTTTGGAGTGGAGTTCGAACCTACCAAACTTGAGTTGGAAAATTCTAATCAGGTGGATTGTCTTACAAGCTAGACATTTCTTCGACCTTATTATTCAAATTTTAATTCTATGGGAAGTGCCGCGCCCACTTTTACAATCCAAATCATTGTATGTTTAATGATACTACGAGTTTGACGACTACAATTTTTTATTTCTATACAAGGTACCAAGTCTATGTAATCTCTTACAGTTTTTGTTAAGACTTATACCATAAAGCATCTATCCACATCAATTTCTATGGGAAGTGCCACACCCACTTGCAATATTACGCTATTTATTTTCTTGTCATTGAATTTTTTTCTTCCGCGGTTCATTCAAATCCATTGCATTGCTTTTTTAATACAACTGACCGAACTTCGCTTGTGAGGGCGGTTTCACCACTCTCACCTCAGATAGGGATGACTCAAAATTTTACATATTGCTACAATATGTAAAATTAGACATAAAATAAAGTCAATTTAATTCATAAACATGACACTTTGAATAATTTGATCCAGCCATTTTTAACTTATAGGTTTCTAAAGCACATACTTTAAATATAAATTGTAAATCCGACACTAGGCACTGTGCTCAAATAATTTACAAACTACTTCGAAATTTTCTTAAATTTTATAAAAAAAACGCAATTATTTTAGAAGTTACATATCGTATTTGCTTTCAGTTGGTATAAAACCTATCAAAACCAATTGAAAACATCTCTAATTATATGCAAATAAGTGAAACCATCTCAGGTAAAAAAACGATTTTCACTGTATCTTGTAAACGAACGACTTAAGATTTGAACTACTTTTCCAAAGCTCAAGGCATGTCTATCCTTAAGAAGAAATATTTTTAATATCAAGCTATGCGTAAAAAAAGTGTTGTTAACCATAAATGAAAATTTTCCCAAATATGTAACTTTGTATAAAGATTTCACGCCTACAAGTCCATACCCGCCCACATTTTTCTAGTTTTGTTTGTGTCACAAAATGTTGTGTCGAAATGTACACTATAGAATTTTAAGTATTTTGATAGCGAAAAGTGTGCCACGCCCATTTTTTTAAACTGTAACATTTTTGTGCAGTGCCTGCGCCTGCTGGGCTCAACAAAAGTTCATATCTTGAATATGAGCGCATTCTCTCCAATGTCTCTCAGTATAACAACTTAAAGCTTTTGCTTATATGGTAGATGTGACAGCCTTTTGTCAAAATCGGCTCAATTTGTGCCTAGTGCTTGTTGGAATCATACATAATATTTATGTGTAATTCGGTGGCCTTACCTTAAAAAACATTCTCTATTACTATTTAAAATTTTTGCTTAAATGGAAAGTTTCATCTCCTCTTGGTAAAATTTGCCTATTGCTTGTGCGAACCGTATCTAGTATTTGTGCAAAGTTTTTTGCATTGTCTTTAATAACTCTCAATGTAGCGTTGGCCGCTTGATTTTCTGAACTACCTTTTTCAAAAAAAATATACATACGTTCATAAATTCTTCAATTATAAATAACTTCAAAATGAAACAAACGTGGCGAATTTTCAGCTTTAAATGTCTAGCTCCCACCATTCCTGTGTCCGTCCGTTTACTTCATTCACGATGTTGTAAAAACGGTATTGCCTCAAACTTAAACTTGACCATGAAAACGAATAACAATCGACAAAAACAGCAACATGAAAGTCGAAAATACATACAGTGCTATACAAAGGACAAGGAAACTCACTTGAAGGATAATTCACTGCCAAAGGCAACAAATAGAAAACAAGATATGCAACAATATCCGGTTTAAATGAGTGGCGTATCCATACGGAAAGAGTAAAAGATATAAAAAAATAGAAACTTAAATGGAGGGTAAACCGTTGTCTACAGTTATAGTAGAGAGCTGCCAGTTAAAGCAACAATGCAGTGCTGTTGCAACATTGATACGCAGAGCACAACAATAACAAACACATAACATCACAGACAGTAGACAACATGGCAGTGTTGCCAAGTATGTAACAATAAAATCTAAGCCAAGATAGACATCTACGTCGACGAACAATTCTATGAAGAAATTTTTATACATAAAAATTAATTTCAGTTCAAAATCATAATTAGCTTTAAAAAATTAAACAGGACAAATCATAGCTTGATTGTATGAAATAACCAATATGAAAGGATCTTTCAAAAGCGATCTTACCTAGATAATTTTATTTCTTATAACTGACTTCATAGAAAACAAAACTGTACCAGTAAATTCTTAACTGACGTCTGACTTTGAATATGGCACCTGCTGAAACTGAAAGTTTTTTTCACGGTACATTTATATAATACTCATATATCGTGTAGAACAGTTTTTGCTTAGAAATGTCTTTCAAACCTAAAAGCGCTTAACCTCAACGCTCAAAATAATAGAATTACCAAAAAGATTTTCACTCAATTTCCAATAAATTCCATATTTCGTTAATTTAGCAATAGTTTTTTTCTAAGGAATGCAATCTGGTAAAGCCGTTAAATGTGAAAACAAAAAAAGTACAAATCCGATTTTTTCGCTATTGAAATTAAATCGTCAACGGGCAAAAATTCTTTATTCAAAAAAATAGGTACTTTGTTTTTTTTTCAATTTTAGATCTAAGACTTATAATTTTTATGATTTTTTTTTTAAAAAAACAAGAATTAATTGCAAATAAATAATGAAAAATTTACTAAAAATATGGGCAGATTTGCGGGACGTCGCTAATTTGATGGGTAGGCATTCACGGTGAGGTTGAAATACGTTATTAACGAATCACAAATTAATCAAGGTCGGAAAAACTTACAGTGAACGTCAGTTAAAGGGCTAAAATCATAAAAAGCTGAAAAATATGAAAAAAAAAGTGGAAATCGGTTTTCTCCAAAAGGGGCCGGTCCCCGATTTTAATTTTTACGGGAAATGTTTACTTCCTTAGACACTGTAGAATAAGTTCCAATTAAAACATTTGGATTAATTTGTGATTCGATAATAACGTATTTCAGGCTCACCGTGCATTGTTTTGTGCAAAACATTTTCATGAAAAGAGGTAAACCAACAAAAACCACTGCAGCAGTTGATCGTCAAATAGATATGCTTTTAACAAAAAAAAAAAAAAAGACCTTTTCAAGTCTTCCAAGGCGATTTCTGCGGAAATCGGAAATATATTTAGCGCTCATACAGTCCGTCGTCGTTTGCAACAGGCGAACTTCCCGGAAGAATCGCTGAAATTGTTCCGCATACGCGTGCAATAAATTTTGACATGAGGTCAATTTTTGCAAAGTCTCACACCAGCTGGTCGAGCCCTGATGGTGACAAAAAAATTGTCAAAATATTTTATGAAGCAATGAAACCAAAATAAATTTATTTGGAAATGACTCCGGAAAAAATGTGAGGCGCCATAAAGGTAAGGAGTTCCATGTCCGGTTCACAAAATAGATTGTTAAGCATGCTAGCGGCAATATTATGGTATAGGACTGATTTTCGTAGAACGGTATCTGTTCAATTTTGCAAACATCACAAAAATTGGTGGCAGCTGAATACAACGATATTTTGGAAAACATAATGATGGCATGTGCAGAAGAAAATATGCCTCTTCGTTGGGTGTATCTGCAGGATAGTGACCCAAAACACACGTCTACGTTAGTCAATAAGTGTTTTGAAAAGTAAAATTTACGTTCTCACTTGGCTCAGTCAACCACCGGACTTAAACCCAATTCAAAAGGTGCGAGGGCACTCAAGAAACAAATAAGCTAAAAAACTTTCGCCAATAAACAGTTATTCTGGGAATACGTCCAAAAAACATGATATGAAATCCCAATACAAACTTGCCAAGCCTTGGTCAACAATGCAATGCCAAAAAGAAGGGCAAAAGTAATAAAGCAAAATGGTGGATGGACTAGATAATGAACATAGAAACGTCCTATTGAATAAAAACTGTATCACCAAAAATTTTTGTAGTGGCTGTATCTATTTTTTTGAGAACTATAATTTTAAAGACCAAGTATTTATCAACCGCATCTTTTTAAAATGTAATAAATCTTATTAAAGTTTATTTTTTGTAAATGTTAAAGTAGAGAGATAAATCGTATGTTATGGTTTTTGTAGTGATTTCAATAAGAAACATGAAATTTCTGCGTGTATCTATTATTTTGATCATGGGTGTGTGTATATTTATATTTAAATTCATAAGTAAATCTGCTATTTACAAGTCTTGAGAGTAATAAGTCTGCGCTCCTTAACATTTAAAAGTTGATTTTGAGGTGAAAGTCTTTTGCGGCCAAAAATCAGGTCTACATTTTTTGATGAGACACTATAAAAAATATAATTATTGCAGCAAATAATTCTTAACATTCATCGAACTTGAGATAATGGTATCCGAATATTTTTTAATATTCAATATTTTTTAATTTTGCCAAAAAGAAGGGCAAAAGTAATAAAGCAAAATGGTGGATGGACTAGATAATGAACATAGAAACGTCCTATTGAATAAAAACTGTATCACCAAAAATTTTTGTAGTGGCTGTATCTATTTTTTTGAGAACTATAATTTTAAAGACCAAGTATTTATCAACCGCATCTTTTTAAAATGTAATAAATCTTATTAAAGTTTATTTTTTGTAAATGTTAAAGTAGAGAGATAAATCGTATGTTATGGTTTTTGTAGTGATTTCAATAAGAAACATGAAATTTCTGCGTGTATCTATTATTTTGATCATGGGTGTGTATATATTTATATTTAAATTCATAAGTAAATCTGCTATTTACAAGTCTTGAGAGTAATAAGTCTGCGCTCCTTAACATTTAAAAGTTGATTTTGAGGTGAAAGTCTTTTGCGGCCAAAAATCAGGTCTACATTTTTTGATGAGGCACTATAGAAAAATATAATTATTGCAGCAAATAATTCTTAACATTCATCGAACTTGAGATAATGGTATCCGAATATTTTTTAATATTCAATATTTTTTAATTTTGCCAAAAAGAAGGGCAAAAGTAATAAAGCAAAATGGTGGATGGACTAGATAATGAACATAGAAACGTCCTATTGAATAAAAACTGTATCACCAAAAATTTTTGTAGTGGCTGTATCTATTTTTTTGAGAACTATAATTTTAAAGACCAAGTATTTATCAACCGCATCTTTTTAAAATGTAATAAATCTTATTAAAGTTTATTTTTTGTAAATGTTAAAGTAGAGAGATAAATCGTATGTTATGGTTTTTGTAGTGATTTCAATAAGAAACATGAAATTTCTGCGTGTATCTATTATTTTGATCATGGGTGTGTGTATATTTATATTTAAATTCATAAGTAAATCTGCTATTTACAAGTCTTGAGAGTAATAAGTCTGCGCTCCTTAACATTTAAAAGTTGATTTTGAGGTGAAAGTCTTTTGCGGCCAAAAATCAGGTCTACATTTTTTGATGAGACACTATAGAAAAATATAATTATTGCAGCAAATAATTCTTAACATTCATCGAACTTGAGATAATGGTATCCGAATATTTTTTAATTAATTAATGTTACTCATACGACATGTTTCTTTGTTGACTTACAGATGCTTTGACTGGTATAATAAACTTACCACTTGAATCATGCAGCTGACAACTCTCTTGAAATTTAATTTCAACCAACATTTTTATCAAAAGTGTCTTACTCTTAAACTCTGCTCTTTTGAAATAAAATGTAAAAACAAAAAACTGTTTGTGCACTGTCCAGCTGTTACGACTTTTTGAGGCCATCGTAAGCTTTGGAAATACAAAATTGCATTCTTCGTTTAAAATCTTTTTCTTTTTTTTAATTTTTTCCTTTTGAGTGATGAGGTCACATTCCAGGCACTCGTACGTACCGTATAATAATCAACAAACCGATGGGCACAAAAACAGACAGATATGGGAGAATGTTACTTTCGCTTGTATGATTTCACTTTGTCAAGTTTTGTCTCATCTTTTACATTCGCTACAACTTCTCCGAACTGCAGTTGTGAATTTCTTTTACTTGTTTTTATTCCTCCGCGTTGAGTGAGTCACCGCCGCATTCCGCTTCCAATTTAACTATGTGAACTGAACATTTCAAATACCCGCAGTTACTGCTGTCACAACATTTGCCACATAACAATAAATTGATTGTGGTATGAAATTTCATTGCGGCGAGTTTGGTTTTGGTTACTTTTCGTCATTCGCCCAAACGTTTTGTCATCTGTTGAAAAGGGTAACATTTTGAACGGCGGACCGTGTATGGTAACTTCAGAATAGATAATTTGGCAGCAAACGCTTAACTGGGAACCACAAGGTTTTTAACAAAAAATTCTTTTTTTTTTGAAAATTTTAATGTAACATAATTAATTTCAATCAATAGAAATATAGTTAGCTGGAGGTTGATATCATTAAGGTTTAATGATCGCTAAACACGATTTCACTGGAAACTTTTTTTTGAAAAAAAAAAAAAGTTCAATCCAATATGGCCGCTTGAACTCAAAAAAGTCAATATTTTTTCAGCTTTTATCAATAATTTTCCTAAAAGGTAAGGTTTCAATCAAAAAACTTAGCAAAGTAAAAACTAGGTTAGGTTAGGATATTTCCGCGAGATAACATGTCATCATAACTTAGGCCACGGATGGGCCCATTGTGAACCCGACTTGTATATAGTCATTCAACCTAATTGAACCATTCCGATATATGTATAAATTCACAATGGATTTAAGATCTTTTGATACTGGTTCATCTAAGGAGTCGAAGAAGTAACTGTCGAAAGTCTTAAAGCGTCGTTGCGCTAACGAAGAGCATTCACAGAGAAAATGGAACATAGGTTCTTCAACATCTGGATCTCTGCCGCCCCTGCTAAGGTCCCCGATGTTGGGCAGACCGAGCGTGGCGGCTATTACACCAGTCAGGACCCTCAGATGAGTTCTGTCTAGTGAAATTGCAATATAGGTTCGTTTAGCATCGAAAAATGGCCAAATTTATCTTGATGTAATACACGTTTGGCAATTGCGACCATCTAGAATTAGCCTCGCGAAGACGCTGCAAATTTATGTTCATTTTAACTGTGTGTATTGGTCGTTTTATGGACGAGTTCCACTGCTCAAAATTGAGCCTTTCCTTGCCCTTTTGCCAGCATGATCATTGTCGACAAAATTACTGTGACGTGGGGCCCAACACAGAATCACGTGACAGCGATTGCTTAAATCACGAAGAGCTGCTATACATTTCAAAACTAGTTCAGATATAATTTAGTTTGAGTTAATAGCTGTAATTAATGTTTGTTTATCAATGTATATCACTATTTTAACACCTGCTTGTAGGGGTTTTTTATTAAGTAAATAGCAAGATTTCGAAATTTCAAAAGCCTCAGCTTGATATACACTAGAGAAATTAGGTAGTCTACATGATTCGCTCAGGCGTAACGTTTCGGAGTAAACTCCTGAGCCAATGCCGTTTTCCATCACCCATGAGTATAGATCGCTATGGAATAACTTAAGGGCATGCAAACTAAAAGTAAAGTGTTTGGATGGGCTCGAATAAAAACTTCGCAAAAATGCTTCGTCGAATTGACCCCACTGAAATTTTCCTTATGAGATGGTATGATCACTATATCCAAAAGATTAATGCAAATCAGCATTCACATATGTTAGTTATGCTTTTCAATGGTCTTGCTTAAATCATTCATTCATTATTTATTTAAAACCAAAATACAGCTGAAATTCTTTAAAACCGTATGACAAATAACACATGTCATTTACCCCATGTCCAAAAGCTAAGGAACTTCTCAACAAACGAAACTCACGCAAACAAATAAATAAAAAATCAAATTATTATTTCAGTAAAAAGTTTAAAATTTCACCCTAGCTACAAACATGTCACTCCGGTCCAAATGAGAATTAATTAAAAAGTTTGAATACAAAAACATTCTTTTTTTTTGTATGTTGTCTATGTTGTGTATCCCAAACATCAATGAGTAAAATTTTTGTGTCCCCTAGGGTATCTCCTATGCAACCAATTGTTTGGATTGCTTTGTAAAAAGTGAAGTGCTCTCAAAAACCTTTCAAATGTGTTACATTGTTGTTGGTTACGCAGCTTAAAATTTTAATTGTGGTTAATATTGGTATCAATGTCCTCTTTCGTATATTTTGACATATAGGGCTCTGGAATCCTATATTTGATCTTGAATTTTTAGTAAAAGATATACTGCCAAAAAAAAATCCTTAAAAAGTTTGTATATCCCTCATCTTAAAGATATTTCAAAAAGTATCACATTGAAAATTTTAAAAATTATTGATTTAAAAAAGAAAAAATATTTGGCATTCGAACTTTTTATTTAAATCTCATTCAGACCGGCGTAATGTTTTCTATCAAAATTTAATCCCAAAAAATTTGCATGCATTTGGAGTGGCACACCCCAAGTTGAGTGCTTTGTTGTTCTGTTTAAACTTCAGATGCAATGAACTGAATGAAAACTTTATTGGCAAAGCAAAAAAGAAAAAAACCGAACTTAACCAATCCAAACAATTAAAAAGAGATCCAAAGTAAACTTGTTCAAATAAGGGCAACATAAAACGCAAAGAAAAGAAAAAATTGAACCGAAAAGTGAACCCTCATCAAAAGTTTAATTTTTAATTTAAGACCTGTAGTGGAAAAGTAGCTTTCTGTACGAACGCATTGGCATTTTATTTTTTTCATTTCACTTCCACTGTGACTGTCTTTGTCCATTGAGCAAAAAGAGGCAAAGTCGTGTAAGAATTTTTTGATTTATTTCTACCATCACTTAACTCAATCAATATTTCTGCGATTACTTTCAATTGATTTTTAATTTTAATTATCTACCTACTACCTACTCTTTATGCTTTTAATATTTGTGTCATTCGCTGGAATATCAGTGAAATTGAAATTGACCGTGCGTTTGTAATGACGTCTGACATTGACAGAATAATAAATGGTGGTCATTTAATTTCATTCATGGAATTTTTAAAAATATCACTTGTTTATTATCGTTGATGATTTTCAGCTTTTTGCTTAATTGTGGTGATGACCTTTTTATCTATAATTCGGTATTTGACTGATAAAAAAACTTAAAAGAAAATTTGACTTTCAATTATTGAGAATAAACAGACGCCTTAAATTATGCAATGGAAACATTTTCCAAATTTATGCAATAAGTTAAGGGAAATTAGACTTTGTAGACTGTTTTGAATAGCAATAATAAGCGGTGAAATTTTAGAGTGATGGCACATAAAATTGAAATAAAAAACATAAACTAAGTTTGAATCCAAATTGTAAACCTCATTGCGACTATCTGTAACAAATATTTATTTGAAGTGACTTTCTCAAGCAGGTTAGGGTCTAATATCCGAAAGAGCACGAGTTATGTCATTTGTTGCTGGCTAATCATCATTAACCAATTGTAAATGGTGTAAATAACTGAAAAATAAGTAATGGGTGATCCAATAATACGAGGTCTCTTTTCCAACTGGTTTGTGTTGACAGCTGTCATGTGTCAAATGGCTTGTCCATATGACGTTTGTGCTCAGTATTCAATATGACTCAATCTTGAATAGACTTACTCCTGAACAACGTTTATTAATTGTGGAAACTTATTACCAAAATCAGTCATCAGTTAGAGAATGTTCTTCAACATAATTTTGGTCGTTATGAGCGTCCAACTGAACGCACTATTCGTAACACCATCACCAAATTTCGAACCAATTTTACACTATTGGACATTCATCATTCAACCAGAGTGCATACAGCCCGTAATTTTGCATTAGCAGAGAGTTCGTGAAAACCATGATCAATCGATTCGTCGCCGATCTCAGGCTTCGGGCATCTCTTATGGATCATTAGGGCGTATCTTGAGGCGTGACCTGGTCTGAAGGCCTATAAAATACAGCTCATACAAGAATTGAAGCCGGTCGATATTGGTTGAAGTTTTAATTTCGGTTTATGGGCCTTACAACAACTTCAAATTAATCCATCATTTTGTCGAAAATTTGTGTTTAGCGACAAGCTCATTTCTGGTTGAACGGCTACGTTAATAAGCAAAATTACTGTACTTGGGCCGATGAACAACCAAAAGCAATCCAAGAGCTTTCAATGTATCCCGATAAATGCACTGTTTGGTGTAGTTTATAGGCAGGAGGCATCATCGGACCGCATTTCTTTATGAATACGGATGGAGCCCGTACTACGGTCAATGGTGCTCGCTACAGAGCAATGTTCGAAATTTTTGTTGTCAAAAATTTTAACAGGATGGCGCAACATACCATACTGCTGGGAAAACAATCGCTTTATTGAGGGAAACATTCCATGAAAACATCATCTCAAAAAATGGTCCTGTTAATTGGCCATCAAGAGCATGTGATCACCCTTTAGAATATAGCTTAGATAGCTCTGATCAAAGGTCTATGTGATCACAAGTCTAAGTTTAATTTTGTTATTTACATGGGTGTCACTATCTTTAGACCTGTTATATTTCCAAAACAATTAACAGCAACTTTAAAGTTTGACCAAACAAAAAAAATTTCAGATTGTGTATATGAATAGCTAGAGAAGTACGTAGGGTTATTTCGATTCTTGCCCCGTTTCAAAAAAAAAAATTAAAAATTTGCGCAAAAATCCCAAAAAAAAAATCATTTATGAATGTACAGTCAAAATTTTAAGTCAATTGGTCAAAAATTGCCCGAATTACATGTGTCTACCTAACTTGAAAAATGTTGTTTCGAGAAAAACGCGTAAACAGTTTTCAGTACGGACCAATAGATATTGGCAGCGGACCGCCGAAATTCAAAATTCGTGTTCTTAGATATTCTTTTTCGTCATAACTCTCCATTTTGTCAGTTTGAAGATGCAATAATCGCATCTTTTAAGTCAATTAAAAATAATTTTGGAAAATTTCTACTGTGGCCTAACCCCTTGAGGACTTTGTCAAAACTTTACCATTGAAATTTATTAAAACAAAAAGTCCAATGCTAATTTTTATGTTTCGATTTTCAAATAAGTTCCCATGTGAATATGTTCCATTGCCTTACGTGAATACTGTCAAACTTGATACGTAGATTTAGTTACGTAGGCAAAAGTAGGCGCAATCGTACAAGTGTCAATGGCACCTCTCATATAAGCAATCAAAATAAAACGCCATACTGAGAAAACTAAAGTTTGCCCAGTGGTTGAAACTCAATCATAGTGACATACAAAAACAAAGAAATAATTGTAGGTATTAAAAACTAATTTTTAAAAATGTTATTTTTTATATCCCTTTCAAAAAAAAAATTCATGGTATCATGTTGCCCTATCTCTATCTTTCTTTAAAGTTCAATACACATATCTCCATACCAAATTTCACCAAAATCAATCGATTAATTCAGCTAAGAAAACATATTTTTCTGTTAGGAAAAAAACAAATACCTTTTCTCAAGGTTCAATTTATCTTCATACCGAATTTCATCAAATTTAGCCCATTAGTTTAGCTGTTCAATTCGGGGGCGTGGCACCGTCCACTTTAAAACAAATACTTTTCATAGCGATTCAATCTATTTTTGAACCAAATTACATAAAAATTGCTTCACTAGTTAAACAGTGAAAACGTTTTATTTTTGTTGAGGGCGTTACACTGCCCACTCTAAACAAATATCTTTATTCCAGATTCAATCTATGTCCGTGCCAAATTTCATCCAAATCGGCTCAGCCAAAGTTTAGCCGCCCTTGCCTGTAAGTTGTGGTGAGGTTCACACGTACAAATGTTAAGTTTGATTACAATTACTCAACACCTTCAGGTGAAGCGTCTACTTTGAATATTTTCCCAGTATTTTTCAAATCAATCTCGTTTCCAGGTTGTAAAAAACAAAATCCTGTAAATAGGGTCCATAGGTTTCAAAAATTACCATCTTTACACCATAAATATATACATTGAAAACATTTTTTTTTTATTATATTATTATTTTTTATTGCAGCCAATTCCAAATGCTGATTTTATTGTCCCAGTAGAAATAGATGGCACCATACATCAAGTTTATGTGTTAAAGCGACCCCATGTCGATGAATTCCTTCGAAAAATGGGTGATTTGTACGAGTGTGTATTATTTACAGCATCACTAGCCAAATATGCAGATCCTGTGGCCGATCTGTTAGACAAGTGAGTATATTATCAAACAGTTTATCCTTTCAAAATTATTTAGCTTTCCTATTCCTATTTTAGATGGAATGTGTTTCGTGCAAGACTGTTTAGGGAATCATGCGTTTACTACAGGGGAAATTATATTAAGGATTTAAATCGTCTTGGCAGAGATTTACAAAAGATTGTTATTGTCGATAACTCACCGGCGAGCTATATTTTTCATCCAGATAATGCCGTAAGTGAATTTTATATTAAAATTTATTTTAAATTGTAAAATCGTTTCTTAAAAAAATAAATTTTTAATTTGTATCTACACATATTTGTGTCGATAATTTTGGCTAACTTTTAAAAAATTTTCAAAATATGTAAACTCAGTGATAAATTTTGCAACAGTTTTTATTTCATTCAATAATTGTTGTATTATTTCTATTTTAGGTTCCTGTGAAATCATGGTTTGACGATGTCACCGATTGTGAGTTACTCGAATTAATACCGCTCTTTGAGAAGCTCAGCAAAGTCGATTCTGTATATAGTGTGTTGTGCAATTCAAATAATCCGCTTAATAATCACAATAATCAGCAGCAACAATCACAACAACAGCAGCAGCAGCAACAACAATCAAATCATCAAATGCAAATTGTGCAAACAACAGCGCACAGTAATCAACACCAGCAGCAACAACTGCAACAGCCGATAACAACAGCAACAACTGTTATCACACAAGTGGCAACAGCAGCGACGCCAACACAACTTACAACGCCACAGCCACTACATCAGCAGCAACAACAAATCGGTAGTCCGCCCAGTTTAAATGACATCAATAATAAAACGTAACATCAGTGGGAAAAAATGTTCATTAATATTTAATTATTATTTGTTTAATTTTTTCTATTTTTATGATGAAAAACAACAAAAATTGTAAGCGCAAGAAACAGATAATGAGAAAAAGAAGATATAAAATGAAATACTAAACTTATATAAATATTTACATACAATATAATATATGTATACATCAAATATTTATATATAATATAAAGTAAAAAACTGTAAAATTCGGTAGCAAAGAAAGAAAAGTTGAAAAACCGTATTTATATTTTTTAACACGATACAAAAACCCAAAAAAAAAGAAAATAAATCCTTAACTGTAAAATAAAAAATTCACACTTTACAATAACATTTCAATCACACACACACACACACGCGCAGACAAAAAGACTAATTTGCATATGTATGTGTTTGTAAAAACAAAAAAAATGGAATTGCACCAATATTAACTAATAAGTAACAAACAAAACACGTCATCATTTTTACACTGTACACATCCCTAATAATGGGCGTGTGAAATTTGTTGTTTTCAATATAATACTGACAATTCCCTATATTGGTACATTCCACGCATAAGCATAGTATTCATTCGGATCACAGTTTTGTTTTGCGTTCTGCTGACCTGTAATATAAAATTCCGTGAAATAACCCTAATTTCCTTTAATGCTGAAAAGTCGATATATCTTCTTTCTAGCGCTAATTTTTTTTTTAAATATTCGTATATTCCACAAACATTAGCCGCTGAACTGACTTTATCAAATACAAATTTATAAGTCTAATAGAATTAAAATACTCGAAAAAATGTTTGCGACAGCATTTCTTAAACCACTTACTTTTTATTTGTCCGCAAATTTTCCAGTTATTGAAGGCTACTTGACCTGTAGCTGTGTCGCTATATATGTGCGACCAAGTTGCTAACGCTCCTACTCGCTATTTATACGAGTACTCGTTGTTGTTCTTTCTACTTTTGTTTATTTTAAATTGTTTTTTTTTTTGCCTGATGTTTTAAACAATTGTTTTTCCGTGAAATAGCTCTTCTTTTTCATTTAAAAATGCACAATAGGCAAAATACAAATCTGCTGGGAAGCTCTGGCGCTTAAGCAACAATAATTTTACTCGTTAAGTTTGCGAGTTTGTTTTTGCTTCCCCATGCAATTATCGTTCTTAGATATAAATAACTAGCATTCGATGGCAAATAAAACGCAGCGATCAGTGTTACGGCCAATAGCCAAAATGTTTTTCAGTAAAGAAATAATTATTTTATATCGATTTTTCGAGCTTTTTTTTAAATTAATAAGTGAAAGCTATATTACTTTCCACGAGTGCTTAAAAATAAGTTCTCTCTAAAAAGCAGAAAAATTATTTTTTAAAGGTTACAGGAAAATGGCGATATTCCATATCACACCTACTTATTTTCTATTTCACAAAACAAAAAAATACGGTTCTGCTCAGAGTTTCAAGAACAACTTCAAACTTTAATGTAAAATGAAATAGTGATCCGAATGACTATTGCACTTACACATGGAATTATACCTATTGTAAAATGTTTTGTTCTATTTTAATTTTAATTTTATATAAATAAAACTATTTTTAATATAAAAAAGAAAAATAAACCCTACTAAACAAATATTTAATTTATGCAATTTTAATGTAAGCTAAGTTTTTTTATTGTTTAGTTTACTGCTTAAATAATTAAATAAAAAATTGTTAAGTATATGTTGCAAAATTACAAGATAAATCAATTTAAACAATTTTACTCACGCAATTATGTTTTACAATAACGAATTATAAAATCAGATTTTGTACTCTACACCCTCTATTAGCCATTCAGCAAGCTTTTGTTAAAGCGGTCAATTTTTGTAAAATCTACACTTTTACTATCTGTGTACAGAAAACTATTTTTATTTAATGATGTGTTTAATTGACTACGGACTCAATATCGTCATCAACATATTGGATAAACTTAGAAACTTTTTTAGGCTAATGTAGCATCATTCAAAGTTATTCTATAAGGTCTTTTTAAAGTCACTTCAATGGTTTTTAGAAAAGAAACTTTAAAAAATTCTTAACTTTTCAATGTTTTAAAAACAAAATTGCATCTCGATTTCCATATTTATGGAACTTTTATTTTTTATGATTAATTTCCTGTCCAAAACTTCTTTGAAAAAAAAGCAGCCTTATTTCATGTAAATTTTTAACCTAAAAACCGCTTTTATATGATTTCGTCATTGTTGTTATCGCAAAATTATTGAACAACTTAATATGTTGCAGCATGTCAAGTGTTAAATGTGGAATGTTGAAACTATGAAACTTGCACTTTATGCTGTGTATATTGTGCAATTCAACACTAACACAAAAAAAGACTACGTATGAAGAATGTTGTAGTGTGGGACTTAGATCCAAACTATATTTTACAATGTTTTTGTGCTTTTGAAATGATTAAAAATCAGTACGATTGTTTACACTCATAAAGTTAAAAGATAGCTCAAGTCAAAAGTATAGGAAACTTTTAAATTTTTTTAATCTAATTCTATTATATTTATTATCATTTTCAACTCATATTGACTGTTTTGCTAAAAATTATTGGGTAAATAAAGGGTTATGCCTTAGTTTGTTGCGTAAAGCAAAAAAAAATTTTTTTTATATATAATGGGTCTGATCAGCTACAGTGTTGTTAATCGGAGTGTTAAAAAAACAAACAGCCTACATCGATTTCATTAAATTTTTCAAAACAATTACTCTGATCAAAAAGTCTTTCAATTATAGTTATTTAAAGCAGCTATATACAAACCTTGAGATATAACTAATGCGAATTGTACTTGCACAAGAATTTCTTGTTTTATGCAAAATGAGAGTTCACACTTTAAGTTAATATCATTGCAGAAATTTTAACTATTCCAACATTCTTCCATATAAAAAACTATAAAGTTTATTTTTCCTCCTATGAGATGGCACATCAATAATTTGAAACTTAATTCTGTTGTCGTCTTTCCCACTCGTAGAGATTGCTTTCATAAGTTTTTCCGGCTTGTTAGATTCAAAACTATTTTTTATGTCTAAAAAACCTTGACTTAAATGGGCGTTAGTGATATGAAATTTCAAGAAGAATTCATTTATAATTTATTTAATATGTAAGGTTGTGACCAATATTTTTTCCCTAATTTATTTTCTCCATTTGCTGGAGTTATTCAGAATAACCAAAATAGTCCTATTTTAATTTAATTCAGCCTTTAATGATTTCTATCTAATTTTTTTTAAGTTCACTTACTTTGGACTTTATAAATATGTTGAAATATTAATTTGGATGCTTTTTCTCCGCCCGGTCTATTTTTAATATTGTTGTGAACTATATTAAAAGCTGAATATATTCACACTACTCCTGTGGAAAACACATTGGCAGCAAGCAATAGCTTGATTATATCGTGCTGATCATTCGAAAGTTATTTTATTTAAATAGTGATTTTAATCTATAAATTAAATCATAGATTATATGATTCAACACCACTTGAATGTTGCCCATATTTTTGGATCTTAATCTACATATACCAATAAGAGATACGCCCGATTTCAAATAGCTGAGGTCCTTTCTCATATTTTAATTTATCATATTTTGGTTTTCTTTAACTACTTAGCTTCTTTTATACCAGGATACCTTTCATTTACAAAGATCTTATATATCTCTTAATTTAAAATTTTTTCTATAAGAGATGAAGCTGTCAAAGTTCGAAAAAAAAACATGTTATGTTAGTTATAAAAGGGTTGACACGCAACTTTCACCGTAGTTAATCGGCAGCTAAGGTTAAATTTCTTAAGCAACATTGAATGCGAATGCAGCAACTCTTGCCTAAATAATTTTTTTTTTTTATCAAAAATTTGCGACTCAACATATTCTCCTTGAGACATAATCATGTAGATAAGACTGACCGCTTTTTCAATAATTACGTCCATTTGGCTCATTAGCTCTAAAAGCGATTTACAAGGTTCTTTTTTAACTCAATAACTTAATTTTTTCTAGCTGACAAATTAGATACATCAATTTATTTGCGTAACTAACAAATAAGTGAATCCTTAAATTAAACTTATTTATTTCGTTTTAAAAATTTCATTTAGAAGAATTTTCAACACATTAGCCCACCTGTAAACTTTGTAATTTTTAGCTTTTATGGGGCAGTTCATTGCCGCCATTGCTTAGCTCAGGCTGTTTAGCGACCAAACACAAATTTAACCACCGCTGCTTAAAGAAAACTCATTTTTTGTTTGAAATTTTTATGCTTTTTAGAAATTTAGTACATAACTTTAAAATCATCATCCTAAACATAACCCTTGATAAATAAAAGAAATATATATATAACTGACTCAAAAAAGAAAAATGTAAACAAAAACTTTAGTATGCAAAGTAAATTGAAGAAAAAAAAAACGTTATAAACGTTATTTTTTATAAATATACATAACAATACATATATATCATAGGCTTAACTTTCTTTCAAGAAACAACTTATATATATTGTATATATACATGCGATATATATGCGTACATGTAAAAACAAAAACAACAAAATTTATATCAAATTCAGTTTAGTTTGCTTGCAGCGTAAAGCAAAAGTTAACTGACTTCTTTTTCTAAATTAATTTATATATAAAACAAAAATATTATGCATAAATGTAAAACTACTTAACTTTATTATACACCTACAACCAACAACAAAAAGAAAATCAACAATAAAAAAGTGAACAAAAAAATTAAAATTAAATATATGTATGTCGTCTTTTTATTTATGCAAGGATATAGATATAGAAACATACTTATTAAGTATATGACGTACTAAAATGTTGCGCAAAAAATCAAAACGATGTCAGACGTGAAAAAAACTTAGCTACAGTAGTGAGAATACACTCACAAAATGTCAGCCTTTATACTTTGACGTATGTGCATATGACTAGCCGGTGCTGGTTCTCATGCTGTTATAAAAGATTTGTTTTTATACCCTATACACATCTAACAAAGAGAAATATCTCCACCCTGAGGTGTACCTCTTGAAACTGATCTGGATCCTGAACTGTTCCGAACTATTGTTTTCCAGAATGACTCCGATAAGAGTTTCAACACATGTTTCCGCACCCACACGACTTAAAGCAGTGCGAATGGAACTAGAGAACACGTTGTTTAATGCACCTCGATAATCAGGAAATCTGCAAAATTTAAAAAATAGATATATTTCAATGACCTTAACTGCTTCGTGTAGGGCAGTTTTAAATGATTTTCCCTTTAAATAAGCGTGTTGGGCATAAGATAATCCATAAAGTGTGGTCTTTTAGCGCAAATGGTAGTCAAGTAACCGTTCTGAAGTTCTTTAAAGAAAGGAAGATAGGCTAATTGACCTGAAGCCCTTAGCTGTTAAGTGGTTTGTTATTCCTGGTTTTGAAATAAATGTAGCTTTCAGCTTAGTAGCTTTTTTTAATTCCACTTCTTCGGGAGATATCTCAAGTAAAAGAGTGTTTGGTAAGTGCTAAAGTAACAGCAGGAAAAACCTCGTCAGGTCCCGATGATTTAAAATGTGTAATGAAATTAAAGCGAACTTAAGATTCCTATCAGAAGCAATGACACATGCTCAATCCAAGTCTACCTCTGCCAATTAAGTGGGGCGGGTTTCATTTTCGTCAGTAAGATTTACATTTACGTGGAAATGCGTGTTCATTAGAAGGCTTAGAGTTTCCGTCCAAGTTTCAGTCCAAGACACATCAGCCAATGTAGCAGGCTCTTTAGTGAGAACTTTCCGGAGCCTCGATGATTTTTTTGTACACTCTATCGAATTAAAAAGATGGCTCCAAGAAACGCGTTTCGCTGCCCTGGCAGCCTATTTGAAGAGTCAAACCAAAACCACTTCATCGTGCTATATAAAACAGCATCTTCGCTGTAGTTTGACTAGTTTTCACATCATTATTGCACCAAGGAGGTAATTTTCTTCTGAAAGTTTTACGAGTGGGGCAAGATGTCTCAAATGCGTGACGAAGGTTATTTGTTATCAACAACTAAATTAATTTCGTCAGCACTTTATATCTTTTCTAGCTTCGGAAAAAATATTATTTTTTGACATAACTCAATTCGCCTTCGAAGAGTTTTTTCATTTTTATTTTTTTTCCCAGATATTTCATTAAAGAAAATTTTTCTCGAATCTTAAAACAGGACTAAGCGTTAAAATTATCAACAGAAGTATGGCATATCATCATTTTACAGGAAATACAGGTCAATTATAATTTTTTGAATTTGAAGTTCTGAATATTCCTGTTGGCTTCAAAACTGCGCAACCCATTTAAACTTTTTAAATATTGTTATTGCTTATTGAATTATATTTCAAATTATAGCTCATAAAGAAAATGCATTAGCCTCTTAAAATATTCAGGGCCTAAAGAAAGTATGAGCCTGTCCATTCTTACGGCGCACAGTGTGAATTTTACGTGTTGTTTTGGAGAAAATTTCCCCCGGCCCTGAATTCTTAACCAAGTTTGATGTATTTTGGCTTAAAATGTAGTGAATTAAATATGCCTCTAGACATATACCGACTCAGCCGTGTCAGCGTTTTTTTCCTATTACGGGCGGTGCCACAATCACTTAAAGAGCTAAGAGTCTCTAATAATATTTCTTAGGGTTCAATCTATATTCTTACCAAATTTCATTAAAATCGGTCAATTAGTTTAGCCGTAGAAACGTATTTTTCTTTTAGGGGCGCGGCACCGCCTACTATTGGAAAGAAAATTACATTGTGCACTACCCCTTTTCACAAACTTTCCAACAAAAAAAAAATCTTCATAGATTGGCTTGGATGTGGAAACAAAATTCTTGATAGCATCCCTTATTCAAGTAATTAGTCATCCTCAAAATGGAAAAGTGGCAGTTACACCTAAAAGTATATTGAATTCCCTACATTTTAAGCCAAAGTACATCAAAATTGATAAAGAATTCAGGGACGGACAATTTTGTTCAAAACAACACGTAAATTCCACACTGTGCAGCGGCCCTGGGTATAGAATCCATTAAGAACATAATAAATATGTAATATATATAATTTTTGCAATATATATTTTCCATTGCTTCATCATTCTTTATTTGTTATTTCATAATACATTTCTGATATTTTCTTATTATTATTTTAAGTAATTTCTTTACACTTTAATACATAATTGTTATAAATGCCTCATAAGTATTTTTTTAAATTTTTTATTAAACTTTTTTTTACAAAAAAAAAATGTATATGTAAACATTTATATAAAAATAGCAAAAAAATTTTAACAGTTACGTCTGTATGTTACTCGTAAGTTAGCAAAAAATTATTTGAATGTAAACTAATAACTACACCGCTGGTATGTAAAAAATCAAGAATGCATCAAAATTTATATCGTAGATAAAAGACGTAGATATGAACTTTATAACTAAAGATTAAAACAACAGAATTGTTTTTCAAATATGTACTTAGAATTCTATTTTGTTGAATAACTAACGGTTGGTTGAGTTGATAATAATGCAATTTATAATGTACCTGCGCATAATTTTTTCAGTGTAGGTTTATGTTTGTGACTAGATATTATTTTAATGTTTATTAACGTTTAAAATTATGAAATTTAAAATTACATTTTCATAGTTATATATAGAAAAAGTGGTTACATCCACTACACAAAATCAATCTTCTTGATTTGTTAGCCAGCGCTAAAATGGTCTTACCATAAAACTATCTACCTGAACGTTGGTAAAACTCAATTTATGGAAGAATCTCACTAGAATTGATATTACGATATTTCACATTTAAATAGTTAAATTTCCTGTGTTATCAAGTTTTTCTAAACAATTTTTTTTTACCGATATTTATAAAACAATAGCAATTGAGGTATTAAAGCTATATGTAAATATGCATTTACCTATCTAATTTAGATTTTTTAAGTCCTTATTTTAGCTGAGTAACTGAAAAAAATAATTGTCTTGTGATGTTATACGAGTACATAGGTAAAGGGTGTAGCAATAAGAGTGCACTTGTTAAATTTTTTATAATTTTGTTTTCGTGCAAGTGGCAACTCTGAAATTTAACAGCATTAACCGATTATTAAAAATGGAGCGCTACAAAAAGAACAACGCGATATCAATGGGTAATTAAGCAATTTTGGTCAAGCGGCGTGATTGGGCCTTACTTTTTTGAAAATGATGCCGGAATTGCAGTGACTATGAACGGCATTCGTTACAGTAACATGATATCGGAGTTGGCATGGATCTGAACATCTGGTTTCAGCAGGACGGCGCCAACTGCCACACCGCGCATGAAACAATCAATTTATTGCAGCAACGATTTCCAGACCAAATCATCTCACAAAATTCTGATGTCAACTGTCCTCCAATATCATGCGATTTAACGCCATGCGATTTCTTCCTTTGGGGTTTCGTGAAATCTCGGGCTTATGTGAATAAACCTGAAACCATTCCTGAGCTCAAGTCCCAGATCCAATGCCTCATCAGTGAGATACTTTTTGTGAAAAAGTCATCGAAAATTTCATGAAAAAAGCCGGATATTTTATTTCATACTTAATCGGAACAAGTCCACTTTACAATGCAATAAAAATATCACAACTCGCCCAAAAAATACTTGTATTTATTTTTCAATAAAAAAGTGCCCTCTTATCGAGCCACCCTTTACATATATTACATGTAGCGTTTGCCCTCTAAATGATCATTATAATTTAAAGTAAATCGTTGTTGTGAACGATAGTTGGAAGTGCATTAAATCGATCGATAAAATGCTATTTCTTAATAAAAAGATATTGATCTATGTTCTGTAACTGAATTTTTTCACATGGTCACTTTCTTACTCTAATCGATTGGTTTTTAGCCATGTTGTACACAATGGCCATCATGAAACGAAAGTTTAAGAGAATTTCCCATTGCTTTGCTACCAATACACAAATATTGATATTTGCGCAAAAAAAAAGTTATGATTTGAAAGATCGATCTAAATGTCAAGTTCTGCCATTCAGCTAAGTATCTCGGTAGTTTTAAGGGATGGATTATGCCAAGTGTTATTTTCTTTGGAAGTAAAGACACACGGAGAGTTTCCCGTAAAAATCTTACTTAAATGTTGTTCAAATTGAAAGCTTAGCTAGTGAGACATTATGGCACCAGTAATTACATCAACAGCGTCTTAAATAGCTTTTTTTGCGAACCTTCACTATCGGGGAGTTGATATATGGAAAATAAAATTGACTAAGACTTTCAAAATATTGATATTGATATTAATAAATCTTTAGACCCGCCTAAATATACATATGTGCATAAGACCGTACCAGAAAAAAAAGTTCACCATACACCACCGAATCCGAAGCATTTTTTCAAGGAAATTTTGAAAAAAAAAATTTTTTTAGAGGCGGAAAAATATTAAAAATATTTTTTAAAATAATCGGAATACTTCTGCTGGAAAAAATGCATGATTTTTTTGCAAACTTTAATTTTCTGACATTTGGGTGGCACATTAGGATGGTAAGAACTGAGATCTGGTGGGTAACTACTAAAACGAGGTAATTGATGTCTATGATCTTTGAAGCAAAAAAATTTGTATACTCGAAATAAAATCATTGATGTATCATACTTTAAGTTTGGAATGTAAATGCCGAAGATATGACTAAAATTTAAATGCGCGGCCTGTATGTTCGGTCAAATAATATTTTTTTCAAAATTACCATGCAAATGCTTCGGATTCGATGGTGCACAATGTTTTTTTTTTTTTTTTGCCTGGAAGGTGGTACGGTCCAATGTACATACATACATAAAATAGCTCTAAGTGATCTAAATATTTTAGAAGACAGTTGTGGAATTCAAGATATGTACTCAATGGTAAAAAAAATGAGGCATTAGATATGTACACTAGAGCGGATTGATTAAATTGAATAAAATTTAGTTTGTATCCTTTATCTCCTCACGGAGCATAGTGTCTTTTGTCATACCCCCTAAAAAGACAGTTAATGTTCAAAAATACATATATGTCGCAAAAAATTAATTCGTTTGTTCAACGCTTAGGGAAAGCTCAAGAGAGATTTCTATTAGTTTTTGTACTTTAAAATATTGGAAAAATAAACATCAAAACCGAATTTAGATTCAGCTAACCATAAGCCATATGAAGAAAAGCAAAACTTTCTGGCCCTATAAAGAGGTCAGGCCAAATTAAATTAGTTTATTATAGAGTAGCTGGTGTTCCAGCCAGTGCCTCATTTGCCCTGTAATAACAATTTTTTTTTAAACACTTTTTAATTAAAGTTTCCCTGTGCATACATTGAAAGAAAATTACAATTGTTTAAAAAAGAACCCGGGAATTGAAATCAGATCCTGGTTTTTTTCACATTTAAGTGTCAAATCGTAGAAATCGTTCTTGAACCACTAGAAAACGCAGAGCTTATTTTTTTGGGGAGTTTTTAGTAATCCTAACATTTTAGAAGGTAGGACTTAAAAAAATATTTTTTGAGCCTTCTCAGATTTAATGAAAATGGATATGACCACTTTTTCAGAAAATAAAATATTATATGTATTACAGGCTGTTTTTTTTTTTCTTTCTTTGTTTAATACAATATTAATTTTATTTTTGGTGTTTCGCTTTATATGGTATTTTTAAAATAGGTATTTTTGTTTTTGCTTAATGATGGAATAATATTCAAAAATATTGAATATTTTTTGATATATAATAGAAACATTAATTTTTTTCGAACTTTTAACTTTATTATAAACGTTATTTAGAAATAAAATATCCTATTTTCCTATGTTATGTGGAAAACAATGTGCCCTTAAAAAAATTAATTTATAAATTTGCATATGATTTAGGAAATCTTATTTAGTGTACGAATACTATTTTGAATAACGATATAAAACGCGATTTTTGTTTTCTTTTTAATATCGTAGTTTAGAAGTTTCTTTTGTTTGCATTGAATTTTTATTGAATAAACTTTTATTGAATTAATTTTTAGTGTGATGCAAAATGCAAAAAAAAATTTAGCACCACATTATTAGGATCAGTTTTAAAAACCATTTTATAAATGTGGTCCTCGACAGCTCTGTACAAACATCAATTTTAAGCATACGAAATTTTCTATTTTTATCTATTAAATATTGTATTTTTATCTATTAAATATTGTATTTATGTATATGATAAACAAACATTTTGAGTTACATTTTAATATTTACAACAAATTGCCTTTACTAGTCGGCGCTTAAGTCAGACGTGTATTTTAAGAGCGAGATATATACCAAGTAAGGAGAGTTTACTATGATGACACCGTAAGAATATGTTTACGCAAATTCAAATTTAAATAATTTATGTGAAATCTTCAATATAATAGGCACTTATATATATACGGGTGGGGAACTTGGTTTCTAAGACTTCAAATAATAAACTACTCAACGACATGTAGAACACGGGATTAAAGATTGATAATCGTTATTCAAAAACACCCTTTATTTAGTGGATTGAGAGCATCACTAATGATGTTCAAAATCATTTTTAACCTTAACCCTTCGATTAGTACAGTAAAAAATATTACGTAAAAATATCCTAATCAGAAGTATCACGGGTGATGGTTTTAAGCTCATTTTTCAAGTTTTGCTTTTGATTGGATTAATAAAATTTTATTTGCAGAAAATAGCCGAATATCCATTTTTAGGGCACAAATGAACGGTTGTGAAATGGAGGAGTTGCAAAATAAAGTTGACTAACAAAAAAACAGATTATTTTATCAAACAAAATGAGGTTACCCATAGAAAAGTTCAAAAAACTAAATATCGATTTTTTTCTCAATTTGAAAAATATTTTTAAACTCTAAAAACTATTAACTGACGAAGTGTTATTTTCACAAAAAAATGCAAAAATAGGCTTGGTTCCGTTCGAGTATCATTTTTCTTTCACGATATATATGTGCATATGTCAATATTAGAGTCAGTTTTTTCAAAATTTTGTGGATGGATGATATTTTATTTTATTTTGGCTATATTTTAGCTTGAAAAAACGTAGAAAAAATCTACCTTAGGTGCCAAGATATAGCAGTTTAGCTAGGCATTTTTTTTTGTATGGGAGAGGCTGCCTGCTGTTGTCAAGGCACGCCCACATTATTCGTGTAGCTGAAAATCCGGACAAAATACACCCGAAAGGACTATTTTTTTTTTAATGTGCGTTCCCAAAGGCCTATACTATAGAATCGGGTTTGAAGAAAATTATCCCAAATTTTCAGCTTCCCAGATCAAATCTGCGAACGGCACAAACAATTTGTTTTCTACAACATAGAGGAGCTAGTCCTTGGGTTTCAAAGTGCAGAAAAAAGTAGCTAATATGCGAAAAAAAATATGATAAAGGTGTCGCTGAGAAAAAATTCGAAGCTACAGGTGTAAAATCATAATTTTGTATTGTAATTAAAAATAAATTTAATAGGTTGTTACCGATTATTAAAAAAATCGATTTTATAGGCTTGACAGAAATATCGGAAGAAAATTACTTTAATGTATCAATTATATGCGAACTTTTAGATATATCAATATATAATGGAACTGTTGCAACTGAACTTCAACTTATATTTCAGAAGGATAAAGGACCGATTCTAGCTGTTCTGATGTTACTTACATAAATGTGGTACTCGTATTTATAGAAACATCAAAGATTGCAAGTCCAATATTGAGAACTGACATAGAAGTGGTGGCAAAAAAATTACGTAAAAAATTTCAAGAGCTGCCAGAACTTAACTTTTATTTCATTTAATGTAAAAGACCAAGTATAGATATTAGATATTATTCCCACACCTCAACTACATTCAGATCCGATCAATTTATAATTTAGTTGGTACTATTAATATCCCTCGCCATCACACATTATTTCATCAGAATCGATAACGTAGTTTCTTATCATATCGTCCAAGCATAAAGTATTTGTTTGAAAGTGCCACACCCACTGGTCCGATCAATATCAATTTCATTGTGACCATAACGAAAGATAACAGAAACAAAATTGGACACACAAAGTCTTATGAAAATTGATTTGAGAGTTTCTGAGGTATGAGACACTTAATTTTTTTATTACGTCCTAAGCCATCGTTCTTAGAAGTTTTGTGAACATGCTTACGTAATTTGGTGCCACATATACTAATGTGAATTCTTAGTTTGATTGATTATGGTTCTTGAGACATTCTGCCTATACTACATATAATGTACTTAGATATACATGCGCGGTACTACTCCATTAGTATAAGCTTTAAAAAATCGAAACTCTGCCAATAATTTTTTTTCGAATAAATTACCTTCCCAGTTGGTCGTCATTTTGAAAATAAGTTTTTTTCCAGGTTCAATTTTTTGGATTTTTTGAAAAAACTTTCGGTTTCTTAAGTGATCATAAATTTTGACTTCTTCCTTCAATATCTTGAGAGTATTAGCTTCAAGTTTCATGAAAACCCGTGTTTGCAGTTTTTACGACCCATCCACTAAGTATAAGGTTAACTAATAAAAATTTGACTTTGAGCCACTCTCTTCGAACTTTAAGGCGATGCAAGTTTTGCTAATGTGACATTCATAATTTTTTAGTTTTTGTAAGAATTAGTGCTTAATCGTTATTTTAATTTTCTATTTCTGCAAAAATTCAATATGGACACATTAGAGATTAGCATGCATATTTTATTAATCTTTATTTTTTTAAAGAAAAATAAAAATTAAGACTGGTTTCTAATTTTCTTTTTCCGCTTTTAATAAAGAGCGTGTGTCATTGGATATGTTGAACTAAGTTAGCACGAGCTCCGCAGAAAAAGTCAAGTTCTGTGGCATACGGATGTTATGTTTCAAAATTATACCTTGACCTTCTCAGCAGTAAAATTATGAATTTATAGAACAATAAATGAATGATGAATGGGTTTGGTTTAATACTTTTATATTTATATTTAGGTCTGAAGAGCTTCTTTAATATAAGTACCACGCTCTATATATTCATGTAATAAATTTTCCTTTTTGGTTAGCTTTTTAATATGTCGAAAAAGTTCCTCTAAAGCATTTTGCGCCAATGAAATATGTTTAACAGGCCGACTAGTAATTTCGTTTTCACATCAATTGTTTGTTTCCTCTGAATATTTAGACATTTACAACAATATAATAGTTTTAGTATTCAATTTCTTAATTTCTGTTAATTAAAGTAAAATTGTCTTTTAATTTATTTGCTGTCAATTTGTTTGTTTGCTTTTAAATTAACTTTGATTTTTCTTTATTTTAATTTAAATTTTTAGTAATATATTCCAACTGCTTTAAACGAGACATCAAGAGTGTTTAGTTAAAAACAAGAATGGCTTAATTTAAAATGAGAAGCTTTACAAAAAATTTTTGATTTCTATCTTTTATATGAATAGTGTTAGTATATGTATTAGTATTTCTTTTTATAATTAATAATCTTAACAGTAGGTTACTACATATAAGTAGTAGATAAGTTTACAATTTTTTGTTTATTTATTGGTTCATTTCAGAATCGGTTGCGATGACTTTAATTCCATATTACCCTGTCTAGTATATTTGTGTTTTTGTGATAATGTTAGTGTATAAATGTTTGTTTCAGTGCAAAAGTGTTCGCTTGGAAAATATAAGTAGGTTTTTTTTTTCATAAAAAATTCACATTATTATAATAAATATTGTATTTACAATTAGCGCATAAGTCATATTATTATTTATTCAGATGTTGAATCTGCTGCATTATATTATTATATTACATTACATTATGATATTATATTCATTTAAATTTACTTAGATACAAATTACAATTTTGTTCTTGTATGGAGTTTTTCTATTTTGTGTCAATAAAGCGCATGTTCGCATTGCTGCTTAGTTTGAACTTAAGTAGTAAAGCACATTTGGAGAAGCAAGTTGATCTCTTTCTTATTTTAAAACAGATCGGGGAACATTAGCACATCATTGATTTGTCATATTCGATGAAAACTTTAATGATAGTGAAAAGTATGTAAGTCATCAATAATTTAAAAGGTCAGAGACAGCTAAGTTGTTCAGAGACCGAACAATCTCAATAAACTGTAAAAAAATACGGAGGTAAAAGAATCTCAATTGATAAAAATTAAATCTGTTAAAATATTGATAAATTCGTTAGATATAATGAAAGTTAAGAACAATTAATAGTATATTTTATAATTACAAAAATTGTAACATAACACAAGTCCTCAGAAACAAAATAAAAACTTTTTTGCCTAGATTTAGTCGAACATTTTTTGTTCCCCATGCATAAATATTATCAATATATCCCGACGGCAAATATTCAGATGTGTACATATGTTATAAACAACACCGATAAACAAGCAAAACTTCTTGTGGGCAATAATACTCATAGCTCTAGCCACTGCTCAAGGTTATTTTTACAAAGCGATGGCCTATTTGTAGGCAGTTTGCCATAGTGCTTCACCGAGAACCGATATCCATCGCTTTCGACGATATTAAAAAAAAATATTTCTTATATGACCGAGAACAAAAACGATAAGGCCAGACCTTTATCTCGTTCTCGATGATAATGTAGTGTCTGTCGCACACATTGCTTATACGTACGATACAAATTACATTATCGCCAAGAGCGAGATATCGGGCAGATCTTCTCGGTTCTCGTTAGAACGCACATACTCTACTTTGTTTTATTATTATGATTTATATAGCACGCTATTTGTTGGCACAAATGGTAGCAAGCATTTTGAAAATTGGTTCTAGGCTGTATATTGCATATGCTAAGCACTTTACGAAATGTGGATTGGATTAGACAAAAGGGCGTGACACCTTTGTGTTACAATTATATATCTTGACATTTGTGGCAGCGACAATTATGAAACTTGACATGTGATGTACATTGCTTGTGCCGAGCTATTTCCAAAATGTGAACGGGACTAGGGGGCGTATCTCATCCCATGGAATGAAAGCACTTAAATTTCTATTCTTGATACTCATACAAAGGTGTGAAATTTGGTGCATGAAGCAAATTGTCTGCAGTAAGAACTGCATAAAATGTAGTCGTAGTTGTCCAGCTATCAATAAATGTATGAATTTAAGCGAGAAAACTCGACAATAACGAGACGAGAACGATACAAGTCCAAAATTTCTCGTACGCCAATGAGTACGAGACGATAAGCTTGGCGCTACTAGTTTGCTTACATATCTGTATATAATTTTGATACACATTTGATACATTTGATTACATATAAGAAGTTGGCAGATACCAAAACAGGATTTGAATAACAAAACTTGATTCGACTGAAATATCAATCTGTATCGATTCTAGAATAGTCTGAATTTTGATGTCTTATTAGACAAAGTTGAACAGTTAAAATTAAATCGAGAAATTAATGAAAATAAAATTAAATCGAATCGATAAACGCACCACACAAATAAGATACTTTTCATCGATGAAGTTTCCAAGTACTCTGCTTATTTACCGCTGAGATGTATGTGTTACCGTCCGAAGTAGTTTTAGGACAAACTAGTTTTTCCTAAGCCAAACTAGTTCATCCGAAGCATGTTAGGATGAACTAGTTTAGCCTGGGATGAACTATGGCTGTCATTTATTTTAACGGCCCCACTCGATTTTCTTGAAGTTTTAGTATGTTAGGGTGAGAGGGCGACTTCGGCCACGGCTCAGGGATTACATCCTCCAATATGTCCAACAGCGGCTTCGTGCCGGCCGTGCGGTTTACTATACTATGTTCTACACGGGATTCACTAACGCACCGACGTTGGATATACTACAGTGAACCGCGGCCAAAGGCCACCGCGACGCCGTTATTGAACATATTGGAAGATGTAAGCCCTGATTCGCGGGCGAAGTCTGCCCACTTATCCTAACAAACCAAAATTTTTATAAGCTAAACTGGTTCATCCTAACACGCTTCGGAAGAACTAGTTTAGCCTAGGAAAAACTAGTTTATCCTGAAAACTAGTTTGGCCGGTGACATATACATTCTCATCAAAATTTGATTTTGTTGTTTTTTTTGTAATTTACGTTTTGGAATTTTATGTAGCATTTGTGTTCAATTTAAGGTAATAAGTTCACTGTATTTGGATTTAATTTGCCTTATAGGTTTTCAGAAAAATTCTAAAGTTAGTAAAAAAAAATATGTTTTTTTTTAAATCACCGTTTCTTTATTCAATTAGAAATCTTGTCTACTACTTCTACTTTTCTTCATTCCTTATGAGGGTATTACCGACAAAATTCTGATACCGATATTATCTCTCTGAAAACTATAAGAGGAAATCTTAATATAAATCTTGAATTTTTGTGATATTTATGCTTCGCAAACAAATAAAAAAACTATAGTACCCAAGCGTGAATATTGTGTAGGAATGGTAATTGGTACAGGTAGTATGTATGTATTTATAATGGTAATGACAACTAATTCAATTGCTATTAAAAATTTTGTTCGAACAAAATTTGACACTAACGCTAATAATGTCTTTTTTGAGTAGAAGCTAAACTTTATCTCTTGCCTTTTTTTACTGGATATTAGAATCGAAAGATTTCACTTGAGTATTTTTTGGAGAAAACTTTTTATGATAAATTTTGTCTTTTCAAAGTATTTCACGAACTATTACTTGAATTGAAGAGGGTTTGGTCCTGATTTTCGCTACTGAAAATTCGGTTTCACACATTTAAATCGCAAGAAAACAATTATTTCAAAAATTGACTGATTCCAAAACATTAAATTCTTTTAAGAAATCACATTTCTTATGTAGTTTTTATTTTATAGCCCACTCGTCATATATTTTGACTTAGTGATTTACTACTAAGTAGTTGTAGGTGATAGTATTAGCGAACATTATTCAATTAATTATAATTTGATCATTACCTTTTATAAAACTTGATACACTGAACAAAATACTTTTAAGAAAATTCTTCGTATCTGTATTAATTTGGAAAATATATGGGCTTGAAATTCAAATTTTCTGACGAAGAAAAAATAATAAGATTTTGGCTCTAACGCCTAAATAGAGCCTAGATAAATTTTTCACGCTATTTTATTTCATGAATCCAATCTACCAGTATAGTAGCCGAATTTAAGCACCAAGCTATTCTGCCACTCCAGCAGAAGTGCACTACATATCTTAAGACTATATTGTCATTGCGATTAAGAAGAATTACTTCAATGTCTATAAGTGTAAGGAACTCTTTTGACCTGCATGAATTAAAAAAAAAGCTTCTGTTTAATATTTTTGAGGGTAAAAAATTAAATGTGTTTCGATCTGTTTTTTGCCGCTATTTGTTTTTTATTTATGTACATATTTTGTTTTCCCAAAAAACATGATTATATCAGATGTGTTCAAAGTAACCGCATGTTCTGGATTTTTTCACAAACGCTTAAAGCCCGAAGATTTGCTCTTTTTCGAGTATAACCTCAATAAAATCAAAAAAACGTGTCTAGAGTTGACACCAGAGGTGCAAAGTTTAAAGTTTTCAAAATTTGAGTAAAGAAATTGTAGTTTTTTTAATTTTTCCTCTTCTCCGGAACTTAAACTTGCTTATATTCGCAATAAGCAATTCAAGTCATACGCGCAGCATGCGTCGCTCGATAACCAACTTCGCTTTACTTAACCAACTACACGTGTGTTCAGCACATGCATACATTGTAAATCAGCTGATTTGGGTACATGCCCTCGAGCCATGTTGGACGATATAGCAAAAAAAAAATATTTTCACTCAACAAGCTTCAGTACCCAGCAACGCACTGTTAGCATCATTCAAGGTGCCATACAGGGTGGCGAAAAGCCAAAAGACCTCACACTGTCGACTGCTCTTGATATGGTTAATATTATGATAAGAAAATCGGCGGTACAGTTCAAAGTTACTGTAATCTAAAAAACCACTATCAGTCGAACATATAGCTCAGGATCTCAATGCTCAATGAATAAAAAAAATAAAAGGCAAGGAATTTTGTCACCTTGATGACGCCACTGACAAAAATAAGGACGCACACTTTTTTGTTACGTACTCTTTCGGGATGATAACATTATTGTTGGTGTTGTTCTCATTGAAAGGGCAAAGCCCCAAGATTTCTTTGAAATTCTCGACAAATTTAAAACAAAAAATGATTTATGCTGGGAAAAGAGCATCGCAATGGAGGATCACAAGAGCTTGTTCGCAGTAAAGCACTCGCTATGTAGATCTATTGCATCATTCATAGGCAAACAATTGCACTTGCTTAGTTTTTTTGCATTGGGGAAACGATATTCCCAACTATAACCTTCTTCAACAAAATCGGTTGAATCGCTACTTCTCTTGTAATTGCAAGCCGATTATCCTCGTATCCTCAGCAATTAATTAGCAATCGCTGTGCGAAGATGGTGCTGTGGAAAGATTCTTCAGTGATAAAATATCAATCAAGTTTATTCACAAAACCACCAATGTATCGATCCAATGTAACAAAAAAAAACGACTAATAAAAATGCATACTTAGGAATATCAAGGTTTTAGATACAATAAAATTTTATGTAGCTGATTTTTAAACCTTTGAAAGATAGAAAAACGACTCATAGAAAATTCATATTTTAGGCGATTTTTAAACCTTTGTCATTATTACATTCATTACTTTTAATAACTTGTTGGCGAATTAATTTGTAATGCCTTTTAATATTAGCCGGCGAATTTCCACATAGTTCTTTTCTATGCGTCTCATTTATGAACGATAGAAAAATTTTTGGCTTGCATTCGTTAATTTTTGAATTCTTCACGTTTGAAAAAAAACAGATACTCTCATGCTTGTGCGGTGCAATGATAGAACAATTTTCAATCTTGCATTCATGGGCACAGGCGAATGATAAAAATTTAAAGAAATTACATACATGAATAACATTATGAATGCGTCATTTTGAGTGCACATACATGAATATTTCCGAACTCTGAAAGACAGTCCAAGGTGAAAGATATGGTTGAGGGTTTTTGACATTTTTCAATAACTTCAGCACAGTTACAGAACCTAAGCACAAAATCTTTTCGTATACATGTATTTGCTGACCCTGAGTACAGCAGTGCACAATCCAAGAAGCGTTTTAACTAGTACATGCAGGCTCACTCCGAAAGGACATTTTAGTGATGTGAGTTTAGAATGGTGGAAAAAATACGGCGCAAGTTGCTTGTCGATGCTCAGCTCCTCCTCACAAATTTTCTGAGTACTATATAAAGTACTACCTAGAAAAGTGATCTACTGATCACCTGAATAATCTAAAACGTATATTATTGTTGTGAAAATGAAAATAAACATAACCCTTTAGTTTGGATTAGTTGTTTAAAAAAGGTTTAAATAGAATATCTTTTTATCTCTCACTTCTTTTCTCGCATTAAAATGGGACGTGGCATGACGAACAATTTCACGAAACGCCAATAGATCGAGCTTTTATATAAACTTTTGATAACACAGGTTTAAATGATGAAACAAAATTGCCATACGTTAGTAATGATTCGTTTCATGATTCGTTATCGCATGGCACGAAATGGGTTAAATAGCAATAGAAATATCGATAATACAAAGAGAATTATTGCTTATGCAATTTAGTTTTATTAATTGACTATTCAAATGAATAGAAAATTTTCACGTCAATATCATTGAAATGACGACATAAAATCTTAATAGAAATATGATTAAGCTCTTATTATCATGACTTTTAAAGTCAATGAAATCTATTTAGCGTTATAGATGCATTTCAAAATAAAAATTACATTTATCCATCCTTATCACTACATTTATAAAATACTAAATCAATGTGTTGCTAAGTAAATGTATTCCCAACAATGTGATAAATAAAATTAAACATTAGAAAACTAAAACAAATAATGTACATTGCTATAGTAGATAAATACTAGTACTTCTTAAAAATAAACTGGGAAAACTTTGCTTTGTTCACTTTCTACAACTATTATTTTTGAAGTATTTCTTGGAGCTTACATACTAGACTTTTGTCTTTCGTCTATTTTACTCGTATATTATCCTGAACTTAAAGTAACACTTTTATTTAAACATTAGCAATTGGTGCATTTTTTGTCATCGCATCCCGATTCGACTTATCCTACACATACTGGTAATTGGTGTTGTCCATGCTATCAGCATTATTGCGCAATAATGGCTCTTGTTCAATTAATTTATTGCTTTGTACATCGAAGTCATAGTAGTTCATCCAATCGATGCGCTTCGGTTGTGTCAATCCAAAACATGTACAACCCAGAAAGTCTATTAAATTTTTCAGCGGCCCACGCGTAAATGGACTTTGTCCGCCCTTTTCTTGGAAATGGCGATATCGTCCACGATTCATGCGCTCATTAGTTGTCATGCCGAGGCATATCACCTGATATGTTTGGCATATAGTAAGCAGTATAACCCATGACATATGTAACAATGCATTGACCATAACCCAACCGATCCAAGCATTGCAATTACCAATTGCACGCAGGCTTTTTAAGAAGTCTGCATTTTATTTGCAATTGATTTAGGAAGTAGAAGAGGTGTGGGAAGGGAAGATTAATAGTAATACACATTAGTTTTTAAAGAAGTAACTAAATTAACTCACCATCGAAATGTACATTGCATTCATTCATGTAGTAATTGGAGCCACCGTACACCATCCAACCGCACATAATGAGTAATGCCCAAAGAAATCCCATAAAGTAGACGTGATTCTTTAAACCAATGCAATTGCCAACCCACGGACAATGATGATCAAAGCGTGCTACACAACGATCGCAAACGCTGCAATGCTTAGAACGTATGGGTCGACGCACCAGACAAGCTGAGCAAAAAGAAGCAGGTTCGAAGCCAATGCCACCTCGCTCCGAAAGTTCAACAATTGTCTATAAAAAAATTCATATTTGTAACTTTTAAGTACCACTTCTTTAAAACGCGTGGTTAATGAAGACAGGATAAAGCTTATTTGTCATTCAATTTAATTTAAATCGAAGCTTAACTTCCTTTTTAAAAAATGTATTATAGTTATGCCAAAATTTAAACTTACTCGAAATCTTTGTTCCTGTGTTGGCTTTATAATGCCCGGATCACCTTTCCATGACTTTAGGAAACACACCCACAATCCTAGTGAGCAAAATAAAAATATAACTGTGGTACCAAAAGAAACTGCATCCACAATATAAGTGAGCCATGTAACATAAAACCATATTTTAGTCGCTATATATACGCTAAGTGGTAGTAGTGCCATGAGATGATCATCGAATAGCGTTTTCCCAATAGAATGAAATATCGCATACAAGCAACCGAGCAGAAAGAATTTTATAATATACAAAGTATTAAGCGTACAAACGACACCCGCCAAGTAGAAAGCAGTAAATGGACTTGCTACCATAGTCCACCAACGCAAGCGTTTGTCATGTTTAATGCGTGTCACCAACGAACGACGCTGCTGTGATGATAGTGATGCATCACGCACCTTCTCTAGCACCTTGGAACCAATCCAAATAGCACCCGATTGTGCATCAAGCATAGACAATGGTGTTTCTCCACGCAAATTTGGAACATCAAGTGAGGATTTGCTCTTGAGCACAAGAGTTGAGATAGCAGTGGCATTGCGGGCGAGTATGGCCCAATGTAGCGCCGTATTACCGTGAGTATAATCAACCATGGCGGGATTAGCACCAAGTGTGAGCAAGAGTCGTACAGGATCCAACGCGCAGACCTATAAGATACAACATTGTTACTTCAATATTTTATGATTTATTAATTGTGCAGTTATACTCGTATGAGATAATTTTTTTACTGGCATTTATTTTACAGTGGAAATTTTATAAATCCGTGCATTTAATTATTTTATTCAACAGATTGCTTTGTTATTACTGTAACTCTTTTCATTTAGGTGCTGAATAAGCCTTCATTCCTTATGCTTATGAATGTTTTATTAAGTTGAGTTTTTGGGACTTCAGAATAAAAATAAGCAGCCGCTTGTAAGGTCACATTAACAAGTTACATTAACTTGTGTATCTATCGTTCAAGTTTTAATCCCACTTAACTAACAAATAAATTATGACATTTTATTTTACACAAATATTGTCGACAAATAAACAAACAATTAAAAATGTTTGAGTCCGAGGCTGTCCTAAATCATCGCAGAAATCATCGCTATAACAAGAAATACGCGAATCGGAGGGTTTTTCAGAGAATTGAAAGCACTTGCTAACGACCGTGCATGATGATGAAAATTTTCATTTTGATTTTGAAATCCACAAATTTGCATGGTCAAATTTCAGTGGCGGCCTGAATTTGGGGCGCCTAACTCATGCGGTTGCACGGGTCTTCGCCGACCACATTTTTTTCCGAAAAATTTTGAACTGAACTGGCTAAAACCAGATTGACAATAAAAGGTGAAGAGCAAAACTATTGGCCGTGGTATTAAAAAGGAAAAAGAGACAATGCAACGATTTATTTTATTATGGGACTTACTGATTGCAAAGGGCTTCACTCCTAATGGTTACACAGGGCCTCGCACTACCTAAAATTCTAACAAAATTTAAAACGTATTCTAAGTACATTAAGAAACCACTGTAATCTGTTGAGTTTCCAAATTTTTTTCAAAGTTGATTTTTGGAGTTGGAGTTGTTGGAGAACATTAATTTCGACTAAATAAGCAGTACAGATTACTCTCGATAACAACGTTCACGGAAATATCACTTAAAACTTTGGGAGTGGTTTTGTTCAAATTTAGGGCGCTATATACTTTTTACTTCGCGTCTTGTTTGTTATCCTTGTTGAGCAATCGCCTAAAACTAAATCGGCGTAGCTTCTTTTTTGGGCAAAAAGTGCGATATTGAATATTTTAATACCCATCTTTGTTTGGGCGTTATTAAATTTTTTTTTCTGTTTGTACGTTATTTTCCAGATTCAATATGTTGAAACAATGCAATTGATCCAATCATTTTAAAATGGTAAAAAGTTACAAAATATCTTAAAATCAAGACTACTTTATTCTAAGCCAGAATTTACTATCTGCAAGAAAATAATTAGTGTGTGACGCTAATTAATCATTTAATTATGTTAACATCCTCTTAACTTTGTGATATATTATTTTCGGTTACTAAAAAATGTATACATATAATGAGGTGTGTTATAAGAGTATGTTCTTACATTAGCAACTAAAATTTGTATACTTAACATCAAAAGCTTTTATTTTTTGTAGATGGTCAATTTTGATTGTTTGCGAACGATATATTCAACTGTTATGAATAATAGCATTAAAATCTGTAAGTTAGAGTGAAATTAATTTCATAAGAGTAAAACAATCCTTCTATTGCATAAAATAGTTTTCGGATGGAATATACGAGAACAAAGAGGGTGTCCGTAGCAGGCGTCAGAAAAAATTAGGGAATTTTTTCTCCAGGTTCCCACATTTGTCCGATTTCGTTCCGTCCTTCCCGCCTCCAAAGGACGTCCACAAATGTTTATGCCACCCACCCCCTTTCCATTTCTTTTTTTACATAATAATTCAATTCTTATGAGCAAACGAAAAAAGAACGTTCGAAAAGGCCTTGACCTTGCTGCCCTCCTGTTTAACCGTTTTTTTAATGTTTTTACGAGCCCCCCTTGCTGCGGACGTCTCTTATCGGGGTTCGACCCCAAAATAAATCAAATAAAAGTAAACAAAAATTCCATTGCTTACTTTAAGATTTGCAAGAAAGGTAAAAATGTGTTGGAGAGAGGTCGAATTAAATTGTCAAAAATAAGAAAACAAAAATGCTGAACAGCACGCGCCAGAGCCCATAGTCCGTTTACCGTAAATTATGAAGTCTGAAAACACGAGCCAACACATGAGTCCTTTTTCGTCGATTTTACTTTATTTTTAATCCACGGGCCGGGATTTTTTTCGTGGCCCGCGGGCCTTTCTTTTGTGGCGACAAACTCGGGCCTCGAAATCAAATTTCCTGTGGGCCCAGGCCAAACCACAGAAGCGTGAAAGTTAGAGGCCTGAAAAAACCCGACGATGAACGGAAAAAAACGACACAAAATACATTTTTCATACTCATTTTTAAAGATATAAATTTAATGCAATGTGTGAAACAAGGCTGCAAAAAGTTAGTGCATGGCACATAACGTCACAGAGCCTGTAAATTTGGCGATTTTTAAGTGATTTCAACTAATTTGTGCGTAAGTTTTTTTTAGGGTTTGAATAAGATATATTGAAAATATTTTTGTAGAAATATTTCAAGATATGTGCAGAGACAAACTTCAATTTTTATTTTGAATGTAGCAATTATTGTATTCAATCATTAGGGGAGTTTAACTATGGTAATAAAATCATAAAAAAGTGTGTATTATATATAACTTTATACTTTATGTTAATTTCAGGCCGGGCCGGGCTTTGAACAAAAAAAAAAATCGACACATACTTTTTCCCAAGTACTTGTTTCGTGTTCATGCCGGGCCGGGCCTCACAAGTTAGGCCAGTTCCCATCTCTAATATGCATATTATGGAAAAAATCTGAAACAAATTGGTTACGCTTCTAGATACATATATTCAATAAATATATGAAAAAAAGTTGTCAAATCTTTAAAGCAACAAATTTTAGCTACATTTTTTATAACTAAAGGCTATTTGTACGAAAAACCTATAATTGCCAAGAAGAAACTTTACTAATTTTTTGTCTTTTACGAAAGGCCTTTTAGAAAATACTTAAGGAATAACTATATTTGTTGAAGTTTTTTTTGCATAAGTGATTATAGAATACCATGATACCAAGAAGTTCATCTCAGTCCGCCGCCTTTTTTGCCAATAGCAAAATTTGTTTTTAAACTATAGTATACATACCTTCCAAGCAGCCCACATCAACGCCGTCATGCCACCTCTGTCCTGCAGATCGGGATCCACGCCTTTTGCAATGAAATATGCGACCAGCGCTGTGTGTGCAAATTGCGCAGCAATGTGTATGCATGAACAGCCTTCAGCATCACGAATTTTTGGATCAGCCCCAGCGGCTACAAGCAGCACTACAGCACCCAAATGCCCTTGACGAGTAGCCCAATGTAAAGGCGTGGCATTAAGCTCACCACCAATTGCATCAACTGCAGCACCTTTTTCTAAAAAATATTTAATTATGTCACGCCTATTGTTGATAGCTGCCCAATGTAACAACGTTACTGTTTCACTATCTGGCTGATTAACATCCCAGCCAGCTTCCACTAACTCTTTCACACGTGCAATTGCTCCATACTGTGTAGCTTTAACAATATCAAAACCGCTATAGTCGGGCTCTACAGGCGCTGTTGGTGGTTCTTGCGCTATTAGCGCTGCTGTACGCTGTTCCCGTTCTGGTTCAGGGGCACAAGAACCCGTTGTTGCTGCATTGCAGGCGCTTTGGTACATTTCTTTTTTTTTAATTTTTTCTTACTGGAAATTTTATTTTGATTTGTTATCACCCCACGCAACCAAAACTAATCCAACTTAATGCCCCCAATAAAGGCTACTTCGATAATTTTTAATCCAATGTAGTTCTATCTTTCTGCAGCTTACAATTCATAACACAGACGAAGATTTTATAATTCATTAATTAAAACTTTTATTGTATTTTTCGCGTTAGTTTTACTTTACTTTTTTCTAATATATGTGCCGCACTTAGACGCATATTTTGCAAACACTTCGAAATAGATTTATTCTTAATTTACGCACCAAAATTTGGTTTTAAGAACTAATTTTCAAGTTAGAAGTTGGGAAAATTTTCGATGTAGTAAATTTTCTTTATCATCGATGACAGTTTTGACAATTGTGCATTCATGGTTAAGGAACTATAATAGGGGATGCTGGCTTTTCTGCCTGTCATTCAATGTTTGAAACTGTATGAAAATATTCAACTTTGTTGAGCATTTGTCAGGTTTCATTGACTTTTGTAGATCAAAACAACCCCCAATTCCATTCGTTAATGTCAAAAAAAGGAGCACAATTTAAAAGTGCCTGTTGTAAAAATCAGTGATTTTTTAAAGAATATATAACATAATATGCGTAGCCACTCTAACCGCATATAGATGTATATGTATGTAAGTTGAATTCATAATTTGACAACAATCGGCGGACTGCCTTTTCAATTTTGACTAAGCGAATTTGCTAACAGATCCTATTATAGTATTTTGGCTATAAGTACTTTATATAGTACTTTCATATAGTACTTTATTTAGATCAAATATATGACTAATGCAAGCTGTCATAATCTTCGATTCTTCTTGATTTAGCTTATAAGCAAATTTGACAATTCAAGGGGCAAACAATTTATGAGAAAGAATAAACATCATCCATTATATCTAAACCATGGTTTTTCCAATCAAACCCAATTGGAAAGTAAAGAAACTTTTTGACGAATGGCTTGATAAGGCTCTTAAATGAGAAATCACATTCCTGAAGAAGAAAAATGTTTATGAAAGGCGGTACCAAAGAAACCCTTCTAGAAGCGCTGCTATCTCCTACTCTTTCGTGATGGGTGCTTAAGCTGACTTCAGTCAATACATATATAGTTCAATTAGCTCCTAAATTTTGACGGCTGGTCGATTTGAGTTGGACAAAATGATTGTGCCTTGTAAATTAGACTATGTTAGTGGAAAAATAATTGCACTGATTTTCATGTAACAAGCAATTCGTTCCAACATCTTTTCCTCGTGGGCAGGGCCAACAACTTTTTTTCACTAGCACAAAATTTAATAAAAATGAATAAATGTTACACTACCACAACAAAGAATTAACAGTTTTCCTAAAATAAAATATTTTTTCCTTAAAATGAAATAAGCTAATTTTTTTGGAAAAAATTTGCGTATGATCTTACGTTGAAGTATTTTAGAATTCTTAAAATCGTATGAAAGTTAACATTACATGTTATTATTGAAACTATTGTGAATCGTAGTTGTTAACTGTCATATCTACCGGTCTTGTCAAAATTTAAAACGCGCAAATTTCTTATAAAGCTGTCTCTTTGGTTCATATAAATATATATAATAATATACTTGAATTGACAAGATTATGAGTGGGATCGCCGGTAAACGAAAGTTCAATGGAACTGGTGTTGCTAATGGCGATTATCAAAAGAAACCACGGTAAGTTGGTTAATCTTGGTATTATAGCGAATAAACAATTTTACAAACACTTCCACTTCAAAAATTAGAAACTTTGACGACGACGCCGACGATTTCGGTGGTGGTGGATTTGAAGCCGAGTTGGCAGCATTCGAGAGTGAAGAATTTGACCAGTCCCAGCTGTTGGGCGATGGTCCAGAAAATCAGCAAACATCAATAAAATGGTCAAGAGTTGATCCACCACATCTAAATCCGGCAGAACATACCCTAACATTTCAGCAAATAGATGTTGAAAACTATGTTGGCTTACCGTTGCCCAACATGCCGGGTTCGCAAATTGGTCCAGTGCCTGTGATCCGTATGTATGGCATCACGATGGAAGGCAACTCTGTATGCTGTCATGTGCATGGTTTTTGTCCCTACTTCTACATAGCAGCGCCAAAAGATTTCGAACGCGAGCATTGTCACGAATTACGTGAATCTCTCGACAAAAAAGTGCTTGCTGATATGCGTGGTAACAAGGACAACATTCAGGAAGCAGTGTTGGAGGTACAAATTGTGGAGCGCTTAAATATATACGGATATCAGGGTGATGAACCGCAACGATTTGTAAAAATTACTATGTCAATGCCCAAATTAATTGCAGCCGCAAGTCGGCTGCTTAAAAAAGAAGTAATTATGGCAAAATTCGACTTTCAAGACTGCCGCCCATTCGAGAGTAATATTGATTTTGATATTCGTTTTATGGTAGACACATCAGTAGTCGGTTGCAATTGGATTGAGTTACCAGCTGGCAGTTGGCGCATGCGTAGCCGTAATATGAAACCACTGCCAGAATCACGTTGCCAAATTGAAGTGGATGTCGCCTATGATAAATTCATTTCCCATGAACCTGAGGGAGAATGGTCAAAGGTTGCTCCTTTTCGTATTTTGTCATTTGACATTGAGTGTGCTGGACGCAAAGGCATTTTTCCAGAAGCTAAAATGGATCCTGTTATACAAATAGCGAATATGGTTATACGTCAGGGTGATCAAGAGCCGTTCATAAGAAATGTTTTTACGTTAAAAAAATGTGCACCTATTGTTGGTTCACAGGTGTTATGTTACGAGAAAGAAACGGTGAGAAAATGATATTGGCGGGAATACTGTAAAACCTCGCTAAAACATAAATATGCATACAAAAGCAATTGCGGTACGTGCTTTTGCAGTATCTCCGACGATATTAAGTTGAGATTGAAAATTTTAATACTAAATTACTATATATTTGAAGAGCGATTTGAAGGACAAATTTTGCAGTCGTGTTTGTGCTCATGCATTTAACATTGCAAATATCATATATATTTAAATTGTGTTTGACTGTTATGAAGATTTAATTGTGATTGTTGAGCTCAAGTCAAAAAGTTAAGAAGAATTGTTTAAGTTAGTGACAGTTGTTTTATGTTTTATAGTTTTAATTTAAATCTAATGTTTTTGTGTCAACTAAAGCTTTTATGATGATGTGGTTGGTCAAATTATAATAAAATAAATAATTATAAATAAACCTTTTGTCTTGAGCCCAACAATCGCAAATATCAGTTTGAACGACTCAAGCAGTTCATTCATCTACAAAATTTTTTAAGTCCTGCTTTACATTGTGCTTTCGGAAGAATATTTTCAAAGCGCAAACAATCTAAACGAGCGAAAGACGAAACGTATTTGAAATTTTTATTGCATCGTTGTTTAACTTTCTGAAAAGAGTTTATTAAATACATGAACTATCGTTAAGGAGCATCTTAATCAATATACATAGATTATATTAGTCAACGTTTACATGAGCAAATTCGGTCTGAGAAATTCTTGTCTATTCTCCTTTGGGAATTTCTTTTGCGTTTACACACGGAAACTAGAATTTGTTTGTGCAAGAAAATTTCAAAGCAATTACTGCGTCAACCCGCTACAACAAACGTAAATTCAAAGCATAATATCAGCTAAAGAATAGAACGAAAGGGATTTCGCGTGTACGACAAATTCTGTACACCACCCTTTCGTTTTTCCCTTCTTGCCTACAAACAGGAAAACGTTCTTTCAAGAGTTTCCTCGTGTAAAAAATATGCTTTTAATAAAAAAAAACCAAGGTGTAAATCAGAAAAAAACGTATCGATCCATATCATTAGATTTTAACTATAATTTTTTTTTGCTGTTTTTATAGAAATTAAATCGAAATACTAGATGATATTTAAGCGCAGGGAGGTTTTACGGTTAGGAAATTTCATCGATAACATGAAGCTTATTTTTGGAATTTGATTTAAGAAAAATGTCAGTGTAACTGGGAGGTTACGTAGTTTTTAAATATTATGTAAAGGGCTGGTCATCTGTTTTTTGATTTAAATCACATGTTATTTTGACACCAACAGCTTTTTAGTGCTCGAATAATTATCTGAGTGGTAAGAAATAAACGAATTTATACTTGAAATTTTGGAAACAACAAACAGCGCTCAATATTTTCTGAAGTTTTTTTTATAAAAAAGATTGTCTATGAAATATAATTTTCTTCAAAATGTTGCATCGACCGTAGTCAATCCAGTGACTTTAATTTTGCCATACATTTTCAATGTTTTGAGACGCTAGAACGAAACAGCTTGATCAATGTATATTGCGCTTAAGCGTCTAAATTGTTTCCGGATGCTCAGAATAACCACACCCCTCAAAATTTCAAGATAATATGTTATTTAAAATGAAACCATCACATGTAGCATCTGCTGGAAAGCATAATTCCACCAAAGCTTTTTGTTACTACTACACAATCCAAAGTTTACATTAAATTTTATGTTTACAATTTTTCACAGTCAATTTGAACAAAGTTTTCTGTAAGAGCATTACAATTCGACGCTTAAGTCAAATTGATTTGCCGATTTTTCCCGTGTTTTTTTTTTTTAAAGAAAAAACTTTTGCTCTTGTAACAGCCGTTCACTCTTTCATCGATAAGCTGTTAATCGCCGACTTTGATAGAACTTGCAATGATTATCTTTTTTAATACAAGTTTTATTAAGAACCCTTTGATTTGCAATCATATTTAAGTGTTAAATTTATTATTTTTAACAAATATGAAATAATTTATTTTAGGAATTATTTGATGCATGGTCTAATTTTGTACGAGAAGTTGATCCTGACATCCTAACTGGATACAACATTAATAATTTTGACATTCCATATTTACTTAATCGAGCTGCGCACTTAAAGGTGAAAAATTTCGAATACCTTGGACGTATTAAAAATGTACGCTCTGTGATTAAGGAGCAAGTTCTACAATCGAAGCAAATGGGTCGGCGTGAAAATAAATATGTTAACTTTGAAGGACGTGTGCCTTTTGATTTGCTCTTCGTATTGCTGCGTGACTACAAATTAAGATCTTACACACTAAACTCTGTCAGCTATCACTTTTTGCAGGAGCAAAAGGAAGATGTACATCACAGTATCATAACTGATTTACAGAATGGCGATGAACAGACGCGACGTCGACTAGCTATGTACTGTCTCAAGGACGCGTATTTGCCGCTACGCTTACTCAACAAGTTGATGGCTATTGTTAACTACATGGAAATGGCCAGAGTGACAGGTGTACCATTGGAAAGTTTGCTTACTCGTGGTCAACAAATTAAGGTGTTGAGTCAGCTGTTGCGTAAAGCAAAAACTAAAGGTTTCATTATGCCTGCATACCATTCACAGGGATCAGATGAACAGTATGAAGGTGCCACTGTTATTGAACCGAAACGTGGTTATTATGCAGATCCCATATCAACGCTTGATTTCGCGTCCCTATATCCAAGTATAATGATGGCACATAATTTGTGCTACACTACACTTTTGCAGCCAGGCAGTAAGGATAAACTGGGCTTGCACGACGATCAGATGGAGTGTACTCCTTCTAAAAATAATTTTGTTAAGGCTGAAGTCAGACGTGGCCTACTACCAGAGATTTTAGAATCTTTGTTGGCAGCGCGAAAACGGGCTAAGAATGACTTAAAAGTTGAAAAAGATCCTTTTAAGCGATCTGTGCTCGATGGTCGTCAGTTGGCTCTGAAAATATCGGCCAATTCAGTATATGGGTTTACGGGTGCGCAAGTGGGTAAATTGCCATGTTTGGAAATATCGGGAAGTGTGACTGCTTACGGGCGCGCTATGATTGAACTGACCAAAAATGAAGTAGAGTCGCATTACACACGCGCCAATGGTTATGAAAATGACGCAGATGTTATTTATGGTGATACTGATTCGGTAATGGTAAATTTTGGTGTAAAATCTTTGGAACGCAGCATGGAGCTTGGACGTGAGGCAGCTGAATTGGTCAGCGCAAAGTTTGTGCATCCAATTAAACTTGAATTTGAAAAAGTCTACTTTCCATATTTGCTCATCAATAAAAAGCGTTATGCAGGATTGTATTTTACAAAACCAGATAAATATGATAAAATGGATTGTAAAGGTGAGCATTAAAATTTTGTTATTACAGTTTTGGAAAATAATTCTCCCACTGCAGGCATTGAAACTGTTCGTCGCGACAATTCACCGCTGGTGGCAAATCTCATGAACACCTGCTTGCAAAAGTTGCTTATCGATCGCAATCCTGAAGGCGCTGTCGATTATGCCAAGCAAGTTATTGCCGATTTATTATGTAATCGCATTGATATCTCACAACTGGTGATAACAAAAGAACTTGCTAAAACTGACTACGCAGCAAAGCAGGCACATGTCGAGCTTGCTAATAAAATGCGAAAACGGGACCCGGGTACTGCACCAAAACTAGGCGATCGTGTACCATATGTCATTTGTGCTGCAGCAAAAAACACACCTGCCTATCAAAAGGCCGAAGATCCATTGTACGTTTTAGAAAACTGTGTGCCCATCGATGCAAACTATTATTTGGAGAACCAATTATCCAAACCATTATTACGTATTTTCGAACCTATTTTGGGTGAAAAAGCGGAGTCGATTTTGTTAAGTGAGTTAATCGCAGTTGCATGTGTGTCTTTTAATTAAATAATTTTTCTATTTCAGAGGGTGAGCACACACGCACGCGTACTGTAGTCACTTCGAAGATAGGCGGTCTTTCTGGCTTTATGACGAAAAAAGCTTCATGTCTTGGATGCAAAGCGTTAATGCCTAAAGGCTATGAGAATGCGCCTCTCTGCCCGCATTGTGAGCCTAAGACAAGTGAATTGTTACAAAAGGAAATCATGCAGAAACGTACACTTGAAGATAACTTTTCACGTTTGTGGACAGAATGTCAGCGTTGTCAAGGTTCACTACATGAAGAAGTGTTGTGCTCGAATCGTGACTGTCCTATTTTCTATATGCGACAAAAAATACGCATGGAACTTGATACGCAAGACAAACGTGTGCAACGATTTGGGTCGCCAGAATGGTGAAATATGTAGATGTACAAGTATGAGCATTAATTGCAACTTGGGTAAAGGTCAAGCATGCTATATGTTGTGTGTTGAATGAATTTTATTTTATAATTTATTATTGAATATTATTTGAATTTGTTTGTTTTACGAATAATAAAAATTTTACTATTTTTGTAGTAATCCAATTTAAAGTTGGATTTGATATATTAAAAAAATGTTTAACTTGTCTTTTAATTGTTGGAGCGAAAAATAATTTTACTAATAAGTAATCATTTATGCTACTGCGAAAGGTACTAAATTCTGATCATATACAAGTGATTTAGAGAGATTTTTAAATTTAAAAAATGTAGACAACTTATATAATTTATTTGCAATTTATTATTAAATGACTAAACTTGCGCACACTTTTTAGTTTGCTTTCTTTACTTTATTTTTATATGCGTTTTTATAAATGCATTTATATAGGGACATAATTAAAATGCTAAAGCTAAAACTGAAAAAATACTTGCGCTTAAACTTGATAATAAGTTCATGCTGATATTTATGCAATTTGGTTTAATTAATTTTACATACAGAAAACTTAAAAGAATTTTTTTTTTGTGGTTTATAGTTTAGAGGTAAATCATTTTTCTCAATTTATCAATATACACTACGCTGTAAAGTAATATTAACTTTTAATGTTCACCATAACAAAATTATACAATACATTTGTTTTTATTTTTTGTTTAAATTGTATTTTCTTGCAGACATATCTTAATATTAAAGTTAGATTTTTTTTGCATTCAAAAGAAAAATTAAATAAATTGTGTTTACAAAGAAAAGTTGGACTATTTACGACTTTGCAATGTATTAGATAGCCAATCCATGGCTTGATCCAAACCTTCACCTTTGGTCGCAGATGTTTTAAATATTTGGAACGTACGATTTTTTAAATTCTCCAAACCGAGAGCATGATGCACTTCTGCAACGGTCATGCAACCATCCATATCTTGTTTATTGGCTAAGACAACGAGCACAGCGCCGGCAAGTTCTTCTTCCTAGAAACATCAGAATGTAGAAAGGCAAACAATTGTTTACAAATAAATGTTTGCTCACCCTCAGCATGTAGAGTAGCTCATCCTTTGATATTCCTATTCGGTCACGATCGGCCGAATCTACTACATAGATAATAGCATCTGTATTGCTGTAGTAACAACGCCAATAAGGTCTATAAATAAATTAAGACAGATATTTAGTCATGATTTCTGGAATTTGAAACATTTAACAATAGAGAAATATTGCTTTCCCTCATTAGCAACATCTGGATTTACGATATTGAAATACAGTGTTGCGCAAAAAATAGCAACAACGTCAATGAGCTGCTAAAAAATCGTGTATCTCTGTTAATATTAAAGGTACACATTGTGGGAATTAAAGAATATATTCATTAATCATATAAAAATAACATATTTAAAATATATTTTATATTCAATGTGTGTGTGTGTGCAAAACAAAACATGAGCATGTAAAAATAGAAAAGAAGTTCCAAAAATTATCAGTAAAAGTACCGTTATTGTAAAGTAAAAACTCTTCCTGAGTTATATCAATTTAAGTTTAGGTTAATTTTTGTGACATTGACTGTCACCAACAATATTGGAAACTCAATAATAGGTCTTATATATGTGCCATAGACCTAAAGTTTTTTATGTGTATAGATCATCAATATCCATCTAAAAATCAAAATGGGTGTAATCCGCCTACGCATACGCCCACTTCCCACACCACCCACGATAGTGTTTGCTCAATAATAGGGCTTATATATGAGCCAAGGAGAAAAAATTTAGTATGTGTGTATAGCATAAATTCTCAGTTGAGTACCAAACATGGGCGTGAGTATTTGAAACTTATTTTTGCGCAATTTAAAATCAAAAGCCCAAGTCCAACGCTCAAGCATTAAAAGCGTAACTTTAAATTATTATCAAAACTATCAAATAATTTTTTCTTTGTTAAAAACAAAATGTATAAAAATTTATATAAATCAATTGTATACGTCTGAAAATTAACGGTTGTCATTGTAAAAGTAATGTTTCGATTAACAAAAGATAAGTAATTTAATTTCAAAACATTTCAATGTATTTCTTCCAAAAATAAGAAAAGTATATCAAAAAAGGGTCAAAATTGACTAAATTTCAATCACGAATGTCCTGAGATTTTGATCGGTTGTCGATCAATCAAGAAGAAAAAGCCTTAAAACTAAAGAAACTGCACTCCAGTATGAACTACATGTTCTTTGCAAAAATCGATTTTAATTATTTGTAAGGGCAAGTATACAAAATATTACTACTAGTTGTTTTTCTGTATTTTCGAAAAAATGTATGAAAATAACCCGAAAACCACCCCTATTTGGTTAGAAAATTTGATAGCCCCTATAACTTGCGGAATTTTCAAATTTAATCGATTTCTGCAAAATTTAATAACTTTAAACAAGTGGCGCTAATATTCAATATGAAAGAAAATCCTTTATCAAGACGTATAACGCTTATATATCAGTATTTTTAATTTATCTTTATCATAATCACGGAATATTCTTGAGCGTTTTGAGCACCACTACTTTCTTTTTTGAACTATGCTAATTGACGATTAAATTTGTCAGGAGCGTGAAGATAAAATAAATCATAAACATTCCCTTGATAAGGTGGGTTTCTTGAATTTGGAATAAATTTTTTTATACAATTGCGCCGACTAAAAAACTAAACTTTACCCTATATGAATTATTGCTCAAGTTTATATGAACTTATACATACGAGTATATACGTTTCTTTGTAACCCTTGTACGAAACATATTTTGCAAACGCCCTTTGTTTTAATTTTTCGCCGATATTTCTGAGGGCACACCACTTTTGACCCCGGAAACTCCGGAAACGCGGTAACTGTTTGGTAATGTTTTTAATATAAAACGTCGTTATTTGGACCATATCAAAAATCCAGATATGGCGTTGGCATCATTGTCTGTGATATCGTCTGGCAAGATTTTATCGCCTTAGTCCACAGATTTTGCAATGGCATTTTTTTATTATGAAACACCACAAATGTTCAATTTGGCTGAAGTCATAAGATTTTCTGACCTTTGACTCTGTTTGTCAAGCCTTTATCCTCTTAATAAGAGACAAGTTTTTATCATTCCTGTTTTGTACAAGTTCGATATATCGTCAAAATCATTATTATTCTATCTTTTGACTGTATTTGGCAAGACTTTGTCCCCTGTATATATTTGGTATTTACCGTACTAACCCAAAATACAATCCATCAGAACTTCTAGTAAATATCAGCAAAAGTTTTGAATGATCGATATCGATAGATTGGAAAATTTATTACCAAGTAAAAATATTGAACGGAAAATCGACGAAACAATCGGAACATTCAAATTAATTTAAATTATAGAAAAATATATTTAAGAAGTTCATCGCATCTGTCGATACTATCAAAATCATGGCAATAATCAAATCCTTTAATTTCAAAGAATCGGTTTAAACCATCGAATTCTCTTAAGCAATTTAGTTATAAAAACTTAAAATTTAGCAAGTCCATAAAAAAAATTCACAATTATAACTATCGCATCCAACAAAGCTATCAAATATGTACATCTATATCATCTAACAATGCATTACAAACATCTCATGTATGACGGACTTAGAACCAGAGGGGTACAAGTGGATTCAAAAAGTAAAATGAGGTTAGTTTTTTTTTAGTTGTAGTAGTACTATTTCGTTAGTTTTTTTCTACAGTTATAGCAGCTATAGTACATTAAATTGATCTAGTGCCATTGATATCTTGCTGGTTTTTTAAATTTACAATTTAACCAGTGTTTAGTAAATATTCGAATTCTACGCTTGTATCCCTCTGAGATTACGGTTTGTCAATCTATGCCGGTGTAGTGACATAATTGTGTAGGTTTGGATTGAAACATTCAAAAGTCAAAGTTGCAAGTATTACATAGCTTCGATTTTTAGAAGAAATGCTTCATTATTCTATACACCTATATACACATTTTCCTAGTGCCACAATGTTAATTTTTCTACCACTTACCTAATACTCGTCTGTCCACCCAAATCCCAGACTTGGAACTTAAGATTCTTATATGTCACTTGTTCCACATTGAAACCAATTGTTGGTATCGTCGTTACCACTTCGCCTACCTGCAGGCGATATAAAATTGTGGTTTTGCCGGCGCCGTCAAGGCCCAAAATTAAAATACGCATTTCTCGCGAACCTAGCAGGCCGCGGAAATAACTAAGAACACCACCTGTAAATTAAAAGTCAATGTATTCATAAATTTTAAATTTAATTGATTGTTTTCATAGATGATCGCAGCTCCGTTGTCACAGTACCCTCGATTTATGACCGGAATGCGTCAGTCAACAAAAAAGTCGCCACGCAAATACTCACCCATGTTAGCTATAAAATATGCACAAGTATCACGCTTAAGTGCACTTCGTAGCTTTTCACTTTAATACCTTGTGATTTGAATTTTGCAAATTCAAATTTATCTTTTTGCCGTCGCTTTGGAAAATTGCAATAAATTAAAAAAATATGTTGCCATAAAAATTATCAACTTCGCCTATTTTCACTTTTTCTGACAGTTCAGTATGAAATAGTGTCGAGAAATCGGTAGATTAACTGTCAAAGTTTGACGCAAGCGGTACCATAACGGTTATGACGTGTCGCTGTTTTAAGAAAGAACTGCCAACATAGAAATTAATTTAGAAATAAGTTCAACTCTCAGCATTATCTAGACCTAAGGTTTAATTTAGCTCCCATTCGCGTTTTTACATTGAGAGCAAAGTGATTTCAAAGCAAAAAAAACTGCTGCACGGATCCTTTTCTAAGAATAGTAATCAGAGCTTGCAAATGTAACTTTCTGCACATCGGTATAAGGTAGAAATCCCTACGTTGAAAATATCTAAAATATGAGTATATTATTGGAGACAATTTATTAAGCTAGAGTCTTGAAACACAAAAATCTCTGCAAAAGTCTTCGAGTCATTTTATTATCCTTAACACAATCCTGAATCATAATAGGAACTGAAAAATCGTTGCAATTTTTTTCGATCTTGCAAACACACCTACGATGTTTAACCTAAAGGACAAACATTGCTTCAAGAAGGCAAACTTATTTAGGCGTCTAATACTTAACAACCCCTCCAATGTCAAAAATGTGGTTTGTCAGGCATTTGCAAATCAAATTGTCATTAATTTCGCCACAATAACGTAACAAGTAGTACTCGTAACTACATTATCATCATCAATGGCAACGGATTTCCTAAAGGATTATTGAGCCTTCAAGAATTCAAGGAGCTCACATGCATCGATACGACGTCGAGGACGAGTGCTGTTATATATTCTTTCACGAATTTTTGAACACCAAAAAATCACATCCTCCATCAAATACAATCATAAGTCACTCAAATCGTTTTGAAGACATATGCTTACATTTTGTTTGAAAATAAATCAAAAGTTCTACCGAGCACAAAAACAAACAACATTCTCTTGGACATCATTAAACCATGAGTACGCTATAGTTTTACTCTTCTATGGGTGCGTGCTTACTTATTTGCACAAGCTGACTACAGTCAAGGCATGCATAGCTTATAAGTATGTAATTTAGAAATGTCGGTGTCCTGATTGAATAATATAGGATCTCACAAGCTGGCAAGCTCATATCTGAAAGTGTTCAACGTCAGAAAGACTGACCAATACAATTTGACATTATATCTACGTTTGAAAGAAGAAGTATTTTTTCGCAGTAACCTAAATTATTCAATCATGATCGGTGGCCTATCTTAGCTGATTTTGACAAAAAATATACCCCTAAAATAAAGAAGAAAACGTGTCATATAGCATTGCTGCTACGTCAACGCTTACACGGAGAAACTTGAGAAAAATTTTTCCTGTTTGTAGGCAAGAAGGGAAAAACGAAAGGGTGATGTACAGAATTTAACGTACCAGCAAATTCCTTTTCGTTCTATTCGTTAGCTGATATTATGCTTTGAAGTTACGTTTGTTGTGGCAGGTTGACGCAGTAATTGCTTTATCATTTTCTTGCACAAATAAATTCTAGTTTTCGTGTGTAAACGCGAAACAAGTTCACAGAAAAGAATAGACAAGAATTTGTTTCACCGAATTTCCTCGTGTAAACGTTGACTACCATGATAATTGTACTATCGAAAGTCAATGTTAATAAAAACAAATAACATATTCATCCACCCAACCAAAGCCAGCAAATTCTAATAAGTGAATCCAACATAGGTGATATGGAGACGATAGAAAAAACAAATTACGTGAACTTGTGGAATGTTGGCGAGAAGTTAAGGCACTCGCTACTGATCGTGTTTCTTGGAAGGAATCTTTTTCAAAATCATTTTGTCCGACTACATATTGTCATCATTATTTGGAAAACTAAATAATATGCTATAATATAACATTTTAACATTAACAAATTTTTCTATCATTGTTTGTATTTTCCTAGAGCTAAGTAACTAAAAGTATTTTGTTTTAAACAAGAATCCGCTCAAACTTTGTGCATTATTAGTTTTAAGTTTAATTTTGTAAGAGTCAGATTTTAATATATTGTAAGCAACTTTTAATCAAGCACTACTACTTTCAGTTTTCAAATTCTAGCATTTTTCTCGTAATTTTCTGACTCACTTCACAGACTTGAATATGCCAATTTAAACTTACGTTCTGTCTACATATAAAATGTTTAATTGCTTTCTGTTTCTATAAAAACTCTGAATCTATTACGGTTGAATCAAAACTTACATCCATTTTTGATTAAATCATGATTCATTTTCTTGTCATCCCTTCTTTTTCAATACTGATTGCATTTTGAAATAAGAGCAATGCGTTATTAAGTTGAGTTGAGTCTTTTAAGATATCAGAGATGTAAAAAAGTTATGCCGAAATAAAACTAAATATTTGTATATAAAATATCGTTCCTTTATAATGGTATTTTTTTTTAAATTCGTGCATGAATTTATTCTTGTCACTTTTGTATGCTTTATGTACTCAAAATTTTGTGATTAAAGCTAATAAATTTTGACATCATTTGAAAGACTGACAAAAAAATAAAATTGCTGGGAACGTTTGATCGTGTGAAAGCACATGGGTAGGACCATAACGTTCTGAAGTGACATCGTGGGATGGCGGAGATGCGCTATGCCTGATATTGTATTGTCACAGTAATTAACGCTATTCACACTCACCAAACTTGAGCACTTCGGAGTAATTTTCTGTTAAGTGAATGCGAAATACATCGGCGCAATAGTTCGGTATTTCTATATCGGTGTGGTATGGCGATGCACAAGTTTGCTGTCGTCGGCGTTCAAATGTCTAAAACGCTTAAATTAAAATTTAAGTGAAATACATGTTTAAATAGCATTTAGCTCATATATATTTTAAAATTTAACACAGTTCAATTTTGAAATTTAACATAATTCAATTTTAAAATCAGCACAAATATGAAAACTAAGAGTTAATATGTATTATTATTTAATTTTTCTGTTAAATTTTACACTACATCGTAGCAAACTATTTTAATTGTTTGTTTTGACAACCATGAATGACATTTGAACGCCGACGTATGGTCGTATAAGTGCGTGAATAACACCGAATTTGGTAGTCGGCGTTACAAGTTGACAATTCGTGCAAACAACATAATTGCTTCACCTAATAAATCCGAAATAATAGAACTCAAGTACAATTTGAGCAGCGGATTTTTCGGTTGCAGTTTTTTGAACTTAAATTTACAACAAAACATTATAAATAGCGGAAATTATTCGGAAAATCTTGGACCTCCTTCATAAGTTTTTGTATTAAAAATCTCAATCTACACTAATTGTTATACACAATTAATGTGCCTAGTGAAGCGGGTTTTGGACAAACTATATGCTGAACTGCGGGAGAAGAACGTCACGAAATAGGTCTAGGATACGCTGGAGGATGTAAGTCCTGAAATGCAGCCGAAGGCCGCCCAATTACTCTAAATTTAATGTAAGAAATATTGTAGCTAGCGAATCCGGTGTTAGTGTTATTGTTACCATAAAATGTATGTGATTTTCTAGTTAAAAAAATTATTGAGTAGTTTTGAGCACGCCGTATATACACTTGCTCAGAATAGCTCCAAGACTAACATATTCATGGCTGAGGTCATCAGTGACATGCAGAATTTGCCATATAACTCCCGAGTGTTTTTTCTTTTAAAAACACGGAAGTAAAAATTTTAAATTAGAGTTTCAATAATATTGCTTACATATTTTTGTATCATTTTAATTTTAAAATATAGCTTAAAGTGTACAGATAATACACTATAAGTTTCAAGATCGGATCTACATTTGTTTGGGAGATAGTTCAGTTAGAGTACACTCGTATGGCAAAAAGCGTTGTATCTGTCGGTTGCATAAGAACTACGACGTGTTTGCAAATTCAAGTCTATAGTTGGGTTGGACGACTATTGGTTGTGTGTGGGGGCTGCATAATAAGAGTTTTTTTTTTCAACAATTTGAGACGGCGGCCATTAAGTCTTGTCGCGTCGTTTATAGAATTTTTATCGAGTGTGGATTTGTGAAAAATGTAATATGTCATAGTCTCAATATTATTATGTTAAAAATTTGTGCATGAAAGTGTTAAACAACAATTTTGCTATATTTTCGCGTAAACTATACATAAATTTTCACTGTAGTTTAAGCGTCAAGGCAGTGCAAAGTTTGTAGGTGTTGTTTTTGGTTTTTTTGTTTTTCCCTGAAGGTGCCAACTTCAATTAGAAATTTTCACTACATAAGATTCATTGATTTAACAGAAATTTCGCTAAAATGACTTCGCCTTCACCGGCGAATAGTCCAATGCCACCACCGCAAGCACCTAGTCCGATGGGACCACCATCGCAGAGTCCTGCTCCTTCGCCCTCCCCACACAGTCCGTATCCGCATCAAAGTCAGCAAAGCGGACCTGTAGTCTGTAGTCAGCAAGGAGGGCAAGGAGCGCCAGGAGCACCACCAAGTGGCCCTCCACATGGGCCTCCTTCGCAACAGACACATATGCAAGGTCCGCCACCAACGGGTCAACATGGACCACCACCGCCACCCGGTCATCATGGTCCACCACCACCAGGCCATCCTGGTCACCCAGGTTCACTCTATGGGCATCCAATGCAGCATGGACCACCACATGTTGGTCCACCACACGGCGGTCCACCGCACGGTGGTCCAAATCATGGTGGCCCACCGCAACATTCACAACATGGGGCACCTGGTCCACCTGGGCAGCATGGTCCGCCTGGACAGCATGGACCGCCTGGACAGCATGGTTCACCGGGACAACATGGTCCACCAGGACAGCATGGTCCACCAGGTCAGCATGGTCCACCAGGACAGCATGGTCCACCTGGACAGCATGGTCCACCCGGACAGCATGGCATGCCACCACATGGGCCGCCACCACACGGTCAGGTACCACCTGGTCAGCATGGCCCACCACCAGCGCCAGTTGGGGGTTCTGCAGGAGGTGGTCCACCTGTTTCGCATGCTCCTGGTCATGGACCACCCGGTGGGCCAGTAGGTCAACAAGTTTTAGGTGGACAAGGACCGCCACCACCACCGCATATGAATGGGCCACCAGCTCAGGGTGGGCCACCACCACCAGGACCACCACCTGGTCATCATATGCCGCCACATCATCAGGGCATGTGTAAGTTAATTCAGAATATTTATTTTGCTGTTTAATTATTATGTACTTTTGCCCCCTCTGCTTTCAGCGCCTCACATGGGAATGCAAATGCCACCACAAGGACCGAATATGCCGCCCATGGGCTACCAAACTCATAGCATGGCACCTAATGTAAGTATTTCCAATAGTTACGCATTGAAATTGATAAAATGGAAAGTCTATGTACGCGAACGTGTCGACATGTTTTTGTTTTATAACCGCTCACTTGCAAACAAAATAGAAAAGTTATACTGTCCACAAGTTTGCTACGCATTCATTGGCCTTTGATTAAAGGAATGTGTATTATTAGAACGGTTCGTAGAAACTACGATCAAACGATCTTTGCAAAGAGATATAAGTTAAGTATTGATTATTTTCATTAAAGCACTGCATAAGATCAATTAAAAATTTTCTCATACATATGTTTGGGTTCTACCTCTACGATTCATGTTATGATACGTTCCAAAATCGGAATATCCTTTTGATACATGTACCTATGTATATTTCTTTGCCACTGTTCTGCTTTGCAGAACTGCTAAACGATGTACCCAAACATACAGCGGGACAGAAACCATTACTTTACTTTTTATTAAAGCGTTAGAACAAGCTATAACCACTAAATTAGCGTTAAAGTCAATTTTTCGAAATTGAGCTATTTCTACAACACCTTACTGTAAAAGTTTTAAATCTCAAAAATCGAATTCGATATATGTATATAATAAAATATATATTTTATCACATCGTTTTGACGTTTTGTTCTTCCTTCTCCTAGTTTTGGGATTTGGTACCATATGTAGGGCGTTAAATAGTTCTTCTTAGAATACTCCATGATCTGAAGTGTTTGGGAAATAACGGACTGTCTAACAAAGCAGACTGTCCATTGTTATGTAAGGTTTAAATCCAGGAGTTCAGTATATTAGTGTTATGGTTTAAAAAAAAATTGTTTTAATCAAATATAGCGTGATACCGATCACAAGCACCGTTGTTTATTTTATTCATCTGTTTGTTCAAAAACTAGTAGACTAAAATAAAAGACTTCACTTTTTAATTGACAATATCCTTTGCTTCACTTTTTACTGCATGTTCTTTTAGTATTTTTTATTTGGTTTAAGGAACTAAAAAGTTTTTTGTTAGATTCACATTTGAAACCCAAAATTTAAAGGGAATATGACATAGTAGAGTATCTACAATTTCTGTAAAGTTTTGGTGTTTTTTGAAAACCTGAAAACAAGACACCCTGGATCTCTTTGTGGAAAAATCAGACAATTAATATGTGTTCAGCATACGTAAGCCATTCGGATTCACCAAATCAAATATCTAAATTCTATAAATTTTGTTTGTGTGCCTATAGAAAGAAAAGGTTATGAAAATGTCAAAATCGGTAGCTCAAGATGAGTCCGATGAACCTCACCTGTCACGCAACTTCATTGTGATATTCACTTCTCATAATAAGCGCATATGTACAAGCCTCTGTAATTAAAATTTTGTTGAATTGCATGCAAAAAAAAAATATTGTGAATGCTGAGAAAACATCAGTATTTTAGTTTAATTATTACTTACTACACAACTTAAAATTTAAGGAGAACAAAAAAAAATGAGATTTACTTTCGACACTATAATGTCGCTCACATGGCTTATTTCTGTATTCTGTGGCTGAAGTCCACTCATTCATAACATCCGTTTGACACCGTAAGTTTGCAATTTAGTTCTCTTTCTCTTTCTCTTATTTAACCTTATAATAGAATTTTTTAAAAAAATCTTCAAATTCATATTTACACTTTCGAGATACAGAATTCAAAGTCTAATGTTTAAAAAACTGAAAAAGTGTTATTTGTTGCGTGGCAAATTGTATAAGAATTTCCTAAAAGTTTTTGTTTATAGCCAATCAAATACAGCAGTCTGATTTTAATTTAATATAAAAAATCTATCACTTGAATGTATACTCAGTTATCTGATTAGCTTCCTCAATCAACTGTATTACTTCATTGGAAAGTTCAGGAGTGGCTGCAGCTACTAAGTCAGGTTGCATAATATTGAATTCACCACCGGTCGTATGATTGATAACACCGCAAGCTTCACGTAGAATGAGTGCTCCACCTGCTACATCCCATGGTTTTAAATCTTCCACATGATAGCAATCAAAGCTACCACTTGCAACATAGCACAGAGAAAGTGCAGCGCTACCAATACAACGGGTTCTATAAAAAATGTTCAATAATTATAATTAATTACTATTTAATGTATAGTATCGCACTATATTTACCCAGAGCTATGTGATGCTAGTTTGCTTAGGCGTTTAACATTCTTATCACGTACTTTTTCAGCGTGTATCAATGAGATTTCGTAGCCAACCACAGCGTTTTTTATCTGCAAAATTTAAAAATTTACTTTTATAACTATACTTTCAATATATTTCACTTTTTTATGTAATTCAAAAGAATTTTAAATAATTGTTATTTAAATTTTATTTCTCTACTTCTGAGTATAAACTACAAATCTCTTTATTTTTATTGTATGCAAATTGCGTAATTTTAGCCTGTAAATGTGTACTCGGTTATTTGATTGGCTTCTTCAATCAGTTGGATCACTTCCTTAACTAATTCTGGTGTTGCAGCACAAACACAATCTGGTTTCATTACATCGAAATCAGCACCAGTTGTATGACACACAACACCACCAGCTTCTCGTATTATTAACGCACCGCCTGCAATGTCCCAAGGATGTAGGTCCTCTACATGAAAACAATCAAAGCTGCCTTTTGCTACATAGCAAAGCATTATAGCAGCGCTGCCCAGACCACGAGTTCTGCATATCGTTAGAAAAATACATAGTTCAAATGTTAATATAAAACTGTTTTAATACATTCTTACCCTGTGCTATGTGATGCTAACTTGGCTAAACGTTTAACATGTTTGTCGCGTATGTGTTCACCATGTATCATAGAAATTTCATATCCTACGACAGCGTTGCTTATCTGTTAAAAAAAATAAATCTTTCACTTTTCACTACAGATATTTTTGCTTGTTTATTCTAGACAAAAAGTCACAAAGAAAGTTTTTATTAATTTATTCGTTGAATTGCTTCGTAACTAAGGCTGTGCAACGAGTCGATTGAGCAAGCTCGATTTGACGTCATGCATACCGAACCAAACTCATATAACTCGGACAATTGGAGCGCTCGCGCACTCTTACATGAAGTTGGTGAAATCAATATCTGTTTGCATATTCCCCGTTTGCAGACAGAAATTCCATTCGAAAATTCTTTGTTTGTTGGCAAAAGGGGGAAAACGAAAGGGTCGAGAACAGAATTTGTTGTACTTGTAAATTCTCTCTCGTTCTGTTCGTTCGCTGATATTATGCGTCGATCTTAGCTTTGTTGTGGCGAATTGAAAGATATTTTAATTTTCGTGTGTAAACGCAAATTAAACTCACAAATTAAAACAAGAAATCCTTTCACAGAATTTTTTAGTGTAAACCAAAAATAAGTTCTTGTCTATCCTCTTTTGTCAATTTCTTTTGCCCTTACACACGAAAATTAAGATTTCTATGTGCTTGTTAATGTTAAAACAATTACTCCATCAACCCGCCACAACAAAAGTTTAATCTAGGAAGCAGAAAGCTTGGTGCATTTTTTTTAAACCCGATTCTATAACAGGCATATGGGACTGGAAAAAAACCACGGATGTGTTTTGTTTGCATTTTTAGCCACTCGAAAAATGTGGGCTAAAATTGAGAATTGCACCTTCCATACAACTAAAATACCTATACCCTTCAACGGAATCGGACACACAACTCTGTCTGCGTCGTTTACAGGTTTGAGCTAAGAAGCTCAAATTTTGTGACAATTAATAGTTTTAAACCCCATACAAAAATATAGGCAAACGTAAAAAAATCTACCAAAGTTTCAAAATAAGCACGCTAATGTATATGCTACAGGAAAAACTAGTTTTTAGGCAAAACTAGCTCTCTAGGCAAAATTTGTTCACTTGAAGGCCTACATAGTTGTATGCAATGAAATTTAATGCAGAAGTATGAATTTACATACCATAGCAAGTAAACTTTGCGCCGCGGTGGAAAGCCACCCAGTTACTCAAACTTTTCTGCAAAAGTACTGTGGCAAGTAAAGCAATACAGCAAAAACTAGTATTTTTTATGCATGCTTCTAGGCATTCGAGAACTAGTTTTCTTAAAACGTAGCTTACCTTTTTATTAATATTTTTTGTGGACTCTGGTGCTTTTGAACTTTGATCAAAATCAAGCCACTCTTTCGCCTCTTATTAAAATACTAAAAAATAGGGTCCTAAAATTTGCGGCCCCAAAAATTATCGTTAGCCCATGCCAATTTATAACAATTTTGTCTCTCTGAATTTAAAGGAAAAAACGTGCACAATTTCTATTTGATTACATGACTTGAAATAACGCAATCAACAAATTTTTATTTGTATTTATTAAGTCATATCGCTAAATTAAACCGGTAGTGTTTTTTTTATAAAGTTCAATGTTCTTTTTTATTTGATAAAAATAGCTTTAATGCACTTTTGATTTTATTCTACGTCACGTCACTGAGGCTTACTTTTGAGAAAAAACATTGATTCGAATTAAAACTTCCTATAGTGTAACCTGTAGGAAGAACTTTTAAAATACATACAAAAAATTTTAAATTCTTAGCAAGAGATAAACCATAGCAAACGAAATGGTGAGTTATGTGGTAAGAATACTTTGCGATACAATATATGAGACATTCCACGCCAAACCGACACCATTTTTCTTTTGCGTCTCTAATTTTTTTGAAAATATTTTTACTTTTCGTTCTGGTGGAGAGCATTCTTCATGATTTTTTTAATTTTTTTTATCAAGCTATTTATGAGATACACATTTTTGGAAACGAACGGCTCTAAAAGTTTTTATTTTAATGCTCAATTAATTTCGCGTATAGTCAGCAAACTGAATGTATGTATGTTTTTTCAGAATTTTCCTTTATAAGCGCACTTTTCATAAAAAATATCGAACATTTTTCTTAAACGATATTACTATGATATTGAAACGATATTCCTTCAAAACTTTTTGTAAAAAACTCATATTTATTTACCAAATTTTAGGTCTAGTTTTATAATGAGATATAACTTTTCGAATTTGCAATGTTCATGTTTTTAGATATCCATGTTGAAAAATATGCAGATACGGTATTTCGAATACAAAGGGTATAATTTTCGTACAAAATAGAATAATATATAAATATTTTAAGAAAATTTTAGATAAATTATTCCTCTGTTATTCAAAATACCGCATCTGGATATAAAAATGATGATGCTCATATTTCCACATACTGTTGAGTTGTAAATTATCTTTAGTTAAATAGGTTTTATTTGCATGAAACTAGGTTTTTTGTCACTTGTACAATTTCATACAGATAAGATTTCTATTCTGATTATGCATATCAAAATAATTTTAGTTATTTCTTTGTTTGTTTTGTAGTTTTATAACGACTTTAATTTTATCACTTATGTATTGCAAAATCTAAGAAACACAATCAAGTGCACATGATATAATTAAAATTAAAACAAGCCTAAAGAGGTGTAAGTTAAAAAATGTTCACTAAAATAGTGGAGTCATTCATGACTAGATCCAAACCAGAGGTGGGTTCGAATTATTTTTTTGAGAATCAAATTTTTCAAGAATAGCAATTGTAAGAAATTAGAATTTAAAATTGACTTGTTCAATTCCATGGAAAAAGTAATTACAAATTAAAAATAAACTTTTTTATACCATTCATAGTATTGAAATTTGAAACTGATTTTTTCAATTTTGTTGCATAAAAAATTGTTTTTTTTGTCGATTTCATTTCAGAAACCAAACTATTTAATCAAAAAATATTTTATTTCAATTCAATTACTTTCCCTATTCCATATCAAAAGGAAGTATTTTTTTGTTTAGTCCTTTCAAGTAATTTTCTATAGTTCTATTTATATTACTGAAATAGTGAATTCAATAAAGCATTGATTAAGTTCAAATATAACTATGTATTTGAATATTTGTTAATTAAATAAATAGACAGGACTTCATAAAAACTGATTATAAAAGCTGAATAACTTAATGGCTTCGTTCATTACATTGCATTCACATCTAGAAGTGGCTACTTAAGGACTTTGCTTCTTGCAGATCGTCTTTGTATCAAGACTTCTCGGAAAATTTCGTTGATGTAATCAGCTTGGCGCAGACGATAAATCTCATTCATTAAGTGAGGGAATAAAAGTTGATGGTTGGGTAGAGTCATGATTTCTTATAACTTGAATTTAAAAAAAATCCTCAATAAATTTGTAACATGTCTGGGAAAAACCATGCATGTGAACCATCCTTTGGGGTGTGACTAAGAAAATATGATATAACAAAATTATGATTGCGGCACCAAAGTTAAGAAAATCTATTGCATAGATATATGGAACTGTGATAGAGAGAACTTTTTTCCATTTCCTCCCTAGAGTTATGAAGCGAAAATGTTGAACTTTGCAATTTTTATAAAAATTTTAAAACTCAAACTTCCTTCATTATAATTATTAGTATATCAAAGACTTAAGATAATTTAAAAGGTATTGTGCATATTGAACATGGCTTACTTATACTTCTTGAGGTTAGCCGACGAACATGTCTGCGGGTTTAACTCCCTAAATAGTTGTGCCAATGGCTGTGATATTGAAAAAATATTTGATTTAGATCAAAATATTTCTATGCTATATTTTAATTGCGGCCATTTTCCAATTGCAAACTTTGATTCCTGTAGTGGAATTGACAAATTTTTGCAATGGAATCTGAAACTACGCTTTCAAATTTCAATTCCTTTGTGTTGAATTTTTTGAGTTATACCCAGCTCTGATGACAATTCTATCTAAATGCATTGCGCTCTGTATTTAAAATAAAAGCTTGCATTACCTTCACACTACATGGAGTATTTACTTTTCTGTAAGTTTTCGAATTCTTAAGAGTAAACAATTATAGTTAAAAATTAAATATAAAGATTATACTGTGTTTTCTGCAACAGTGAATACTTCTTGAAAAAATCGAACTTGAAGAAATCTACTTAATTTAAACTTTATTTAGTTAACGAAGTTGTAGATATTCGTTTATACATATAACACCCATGTGAAAAATATACATGTATGAAATATTTTTTTCGAAATCGAAAGCTTAATTTTTTTGGTTCTATTAGATTGCACACATTATTTGTTTCTACAGCTGTATAATTTTAACACGTTATTTACACATACTTTTGGACATTTTCGCTACTTATTTTTGTTTTTGCCAATTAGTTTTCACAAATTCTCCAATTAACTGTTTATGCATGTCAACTAATAGAGAATTTTGCTTATCTTTGCCGATTAACTCATACATTATATTATTATGGTACCTATATAGTATACTTTTCTTGGTTTTTTTTTTTGTTAAATATATATAACTTACGTACCTTTGTACATTTGGACACATGTATTTGTTGACCATTTAAATATGCACCATGTCCTTTCCATGCTGAATACATTTCATTTGCAATCGGATTGAAAACAATGCCAACCATCAGCTGTTTGCCAATAGTTAAACCAATTGAAATGCAACAATGTGGTATCTTATGTATAAAATTGGTGGTACCATCGATTGGATCTATAATCCAAGTAGGATCATCTGTTAATACTGCCTCACGATGGCTTTCCGCTGATTCTTCTTCTCCAATAAATTTAGATTCAGGAAATTCCTTACTCAATCCTTCAATAAGTAAATCTTCAACCTGTTTGTCATAAACAGTTACCAAATCGTAGAAATCGCTTTTCACTTTGTAGTCTGATTGTGCTTTGTGGTAGCCTTCACGTATTAATGGACCGCATTTCAATACCAAGTTCAGTGCCACATTGTAGTACTTTTCTAGTTGTTGCTCATCAGTGCAGGATGACATGTTGTTATTTTACAAGCATGTGCTTTAATTCCACAGTGCTTGGGTTGGGGTTTTAGTTGAAACTGAAACGTCTGCTGTTTTATTATTGCTTTACATCCAAATACTTGTTTATCTAACGTATGAAATGGTACAAGCTTTTGCACAAAGCTTTTTTCTCTTTGCTTTACTTTTCTTTTTGGGTAGTATTGAAGTAAAAACATTGGTTAAGGAATTGTGATTAATATTTGATTTTCTCTTAAATTTTGAATTATAAACAAAAATTTAGGTTTTTTATTTGAAGTACATATAACTACGATTGTATAATGAATTTTATGTCTATGAGTATTTATTGAAAAAGCTTTTCAAGCTTTATCTTTAAACTGATTGTTCTCTCTTTGAATGCAGAGTTGCCAAACTATGTTGTTGAGTAGCTCTTAAGTTAAAAGAGGAAAATCACAACTTTAAATTGATTTCAAACAGGAAAATAGTAATTGTCAAAAATGTAATCCTATACCCATTGGTTATTTTAGAACCAATTGTTAGATCAAAAATAAATGTTAATTTGCTATCTCCAATCCGATTCCTGAGCGTTTCTGAATTTTTTTTGTGCTTCGATTTAAACAGAAAAGAATTTTGGACATCAATCGGTGTTTTCCAGGTCGCTCGGGGTAGGTTTTAGTGTATTTTTCTTAAAATTTTTTTTTGCACCGATAGAAGAATAAGGCCATATTTATGTATATTTTCTTTAGATCACAAAAAAAAAAAACTTAATATGAGGGATACATGAGTACCATTCGATCCCGATTTCGATCATTTTTTGAACGCTCTTTTTACAGCAATCGATGAAGAAATGCAAAACATGGAAATGATAAAATAGATTTTGAAAACACCATTCGTGCCCGAAATCGAAAAATTAATTTTCGATCAGTATTGATTGGTGTAATAGAGTATTTTCAAAAAACGGTCCGGACCAATGGTCTTAGCCGCATTAATTGTTTCATTATTACGGTAACGGTTATTTTTGATAAAATAAAAAAATTCAAGTATTACGGTTATGCAGTGGTTTTTAATTTTAAGACAATTACCGTTACGATTTCAGATTTAAAAAGCTAAACCGTTAGACAGTTATTATCAAGGTATGGAACAATAATTGTAGAACAATTGTCAGTTTTTAACTATAATTCTCTCTTAAAGGCTATATGAAAAATCCAAATATGCGAAACCTTAATTATGATCCCTAAGCTTTCAAATGCTATATTTTTGCCAATATTGCTTTAAATACCGTCGCATTATTTTAAACTCTTTTTTTATTAGTTTAAGCATTAAAAAGTTTAATTCTGCTGAATAATTTAAAAACATTTCTACACAAACTTCTAAAACGCAAAACTTTCTTATTATATTTATGTAAAATCGGTAAGCTCACCGGGAGTAATTTGTATGTTTGTGTTCTTGAAACAGATCATTATTTAATATATGTAACTGAAAAACACAAAAAAGAATGCAGCGCAAAATGCTTAAAAAAGACAAAAAAACTAGCTGCTTATTTTAGTTTCAACCACTGCTGCATGGTATCATTAGTAAAAAAAGCAAAATTTTCTAATTGGGTCGTTAGATGCCATTCGCTCTTTTCGCTCATATCGCTCATTTTCTTTGTCTCTTGACTCTCCTTTAAAGTTATTGTTTTGAAAAAGCTTTTTATTTTTTTTTTAAATCACACTCATATTGTGCTTAGAACATTTTTAGTACGCTTATTTTTTTCTTCTTGATATTAAAAAAATGCATTGTTATAGCAGGTGTTTGAAGTATTGAGTCAGTGTTAGAAAAACAATTACTTAAGAAAGTAAACTTTTTATTTATAATTTTGCTTAAAAATGTCTACAGAACTACAGGTAAATGAACAAAAATTATCAAAATACACGTATGCATTAATATATTTATTTAATATTCTAATATAATAATATAATACTATTTATAACTGCATTTGTGCACCCCTCACAAGATTTCTCCACCACCTACTGATTCGGCTTTATCCGCTGTGCGTATTAATTCCTCTAGTTGCTTGCGTAATTTTTCTGTACCGGCGCATATCAAATCAGGCTTCATAACATCAAACGGCCCTCCATAGGTATGCGTTACTACACCTCCGGCTTCACGTATTAGTAAGTAGCCGGCAGCACAGTCCCATGGATACATATCCTCAATGTGAAAAGCATCTAAATTGCCAGCGGCAACTAAGCAAAGTGAATCCACAACGCAAGCGTATGCTAATAATCTGAAATGGAAGAAAGAAAGAGTTGATGAAACGGAGAAGAGAGCAAAATAGGTTAAGGTTAGGTATGGAAAAGTAATTGTCACTTAGTATAATTTTTTATCAAATTAAAGCAGACTGATTAAAATTTATCAAAGCAAACAAAACGTTTATTAGCAGTCAGCAGAATGCAGCTTTCAAGCGAAATATTCAGATTAAAGAATCTGAATATTTCGTTATATCGTTTTTTATTAATATATATATTTACATAAAGTCTATATTTGCACCTCCATGTCAAGATTTACATATTAGGTTGCACAAGCCGCACATAAGTGTAAGATAATATTTTTTTACTCTAATATCAGACAGGAATGGTAGTGCATTATAATAAATTTGGTTATAATAAACAAGTCATTCAAGTAATAAAGTTTTGCACTCGTTACTCGTTTGTGCTTTTTCTCTCTTTTTATCTGTTATCTAACGAGCAATGACCTATTTTTTAGACTACATACGTCACTTAAAAAACATGTAGCTTACAAATTTTGTATAATTTGGGTTCTCCTCAAAAACGGGTTTGTAAAGATATAACTGATGAGTAATAAAAGCGTATTAAGGTATTATCTTAAATTTATTTCAGATAATTTACTGTCTTTGTGAAATGTGTTGTTCAAAAAAGTGTGATTTTTTGGATATTTGTAATTATCTAGTTATTTATAAAATTAACTGGGGAAAAAATGTTCACTTCAGTTAAATTATAATTTTTAAACAGCGTATATATTGTACTGCCCTGTGTCACTTCAAATCATGCTAAGATTTTTTATTCTCAAAAGCTTAAAGGGCTTAAATATCTCTTAGTATAGCGCTTTAATCTTTTAAGTATTTGTGTGTTTCAAAGTTTTATTTGTATTTGCGGTAGGCCTATTCGTTAACCGATTTCCCTATTTTTAAGCACACGTACTAAGTATAAATTAAAAACTAGCCGGACTAAACTGATATAAAATATATACACTTTTCTATAACTGCTACGCCACCTTTTATGTGGTACAAACGGTATGGCAAAATTATTATTCGCTGTGTGTAGGGTATGTAACTATTGGTTGCACTCCCAAAAATAATTTTTCCTAATACGAATAACTTGTAACACTTCGTGTTAACACCATGTTTTAACTTGATTACTATTTTTAAACTTTTTAATACGTTAAGTTTCAATAGAGATAATGAAAGGTTTTTGTCTAACACATAAAAAACCTAATCGACTATGCTTAAATTAGAATATGTCAAAAAGAAGATTGATTATCATTGAGAACGTAATGAGCCACCACAGATTTATTATTTTGAAAGAACCGAATTTGCCTCTGGAGGTTACGGATTTTTTTTTTAATCTTTTCGATTGATTTTCCATTAGTTTGTTCGGCCATACAAATAATGTAATTATGATTTAGTTTATTCTATAATTGTGACGTTAATTAAGTTGAGATGACTAATTTCAAAATAAAGTTTAATTGTATGCAATTTTGGGTTATATACTATGAGTACAATTGTTAAATTCGTAGTATTAATGAATGTATACGTTTTTCTGATTATGATGAAAATTCTACACAAAATAATAAATTACCTTCTTGAATTTGCACCTATGTAATAAAGCCGCTTGATATGTTTATTACGTACTTTTTTCTGGACCAATAGTGAGGCTTCATAGGCAACATTGGCGTCATTTATCTGCAACGATAGCAATTAGAAAAAATAATATTAATTGCTAATTAAGATGTGCAATACAAAGCGAATAAAAAGTGTAACCATATAATTTATTTGTCATTGAAATCATATCATTGAATTGCAAGTTTCACTTTTGCAATTCAGCTGCATAAAGCTAAAATCAATTAGTAGTTTGTAGGAAAAACTATGTGTATTCGTCAATATTACGAAATTGAATTGAATTCAAAAACGTAAAATCTTGTTTCAAAATGTTCAGTACAGATGAAATAAAGATTTGTAAGAAAAGTAATTGAAAATTTGTTGAGATTTTTTTGTTCAGAAACATGCACTCAAGTTTTAAGAACCTGAATGTACATTTTGTTTTTCTTCTTACATAAAATAATTTTTGACTATTTTTGTTTGAAATTTGAATAGATAATCACACATATCTTAGCTGTCTCGAGCCGTGTTGTTTCTTGATGTTATGAAATTACCCATTCGTAATATTTGAAACTGTATGTTACATTCTTAATCTACTCTTAATTTATAATTGTGTATATTTATAACAATTTTCGTACCTTCTCACAATCGCTAACATGTATCGGCTTGTCATTACAAAAAGCACCCTGACCCAATTTGGCAGAATAGATTTTCTTTTGCACTGGATTATTGACCAGACCCAACACAATTTGTTTATTTACAGCCAAACCGATTGAGATACAAGTATGTGGAATTTGTTTAATAAAATTTGAAGTACCATCAATTGGATCTATAATCCAAGTGGGATCATCCGTTAAGTCTCTTGTAACGTTATTGTTTCGCTTTGCTGTATCCTCTTCGGAAATAAACTTATGTCCCGGATAAACGCTGGCAATCTCTTGCATTAGAAAATCTTCAATTTTATTGTCATAATCTGTGACAACATCATAGAAATCAGTTTTTATGTCAACACATTTACGTTCACTTTTATAGCCTTCAAGTAAAATTTCGCCGGCACGTAATGCAAGCGGATAGATGAATGAGTAATAAGAATCGATTTCTTCACGACTAATCATTGTTACGGTAGGCTGTTATGTTTGGCGCCACGATCTTTCACTTAAACGTTATGCTAACTTGCTTCAATGGAAACAGTAACTAAACTGTTGCTTCAGATATGCAATGTCTTATATAGATGTAGTGCTAAAAAAAAAGAGAATCTCTGTGTGTTGTGCATGAGTTTGATAAAAATAAAAAACGAGTTTTTTATTTACAGAGTTTTTTCCCCCTATCTGTCTAACCAAACCACAATACTGAGAACAACAAACTAAAAGATGCTTTAACAAAAAAACAAAACGTTCTTGCTTTGCAGTTGCAAAAGCATGAGTTGTATTTTTTAAATGGTTTTGGTACTCCCCAGAAACAGTGACGGTCTTACCATATCGTACCATACATACCTGACCGTGAGATTTTTGCCCATTTTAAAAATAAAATTAGCTCTCCAAATATCTTTTAATAAATCAAAAACCCAAAAAACAAAAAAACTACCAAATTTGAATTCATCAAAATACCCCCTAATTCACTGACGCATTGGTTTTTATTAATTCACCGAAGTTTATAGAGCTCCAGCAATTTGAATACTTACTGATGTATTTTAAGTGTAATATATTTTTTTTTGTAATTTTCTCTGGCGTAACTTTTCTAAGTTAAATTTGATTTCTTCTGATAGTGGGTTCAGCGAAATCTATGCGTGCAGATTTTTTCGGAAGCTTTTACACAATAAAAATACTGTGATCACAAAATCAGACCAGATCCATCTCTTGAAAAAAAGTGCTTAAACATTTCAAAATGGCACATACAGCGTATGTATTTCTCAACATATTGCAAAATTTCATCAACTTTTTCATTAGAGGATCGACCAAAGCAGCATCACCATTTCAAATTTAAATCAAACGAACTAATTTCGGACTATTTATTGCTCTGTTACATGTTTCATGCTTTTTTTTATTTTTAGTTCCATTTATCTTGTAAAATTAATATGAAAGTTCTTAAACAACTAAAAATATATTGCAGCCTGATTCGAAGTGGGATACATAAAAAAGCCAAAAAAAAGCTCATTGCGCTATTAAATTCGATATTTTTGTTAAAATACACCTTCAATTGTACCTTCAAAATCAATTTATATTAACATTTTTGTTGGTTAAATTAACAAGCATCATGTTAATTACTTTTAACCTCAGTTTCCCTAAGTTTGCCACGCTGTTTTAAGACATAGAAGTTTACTTAGCTCATTTCTGTTCTATAACATCATATATGTATTTTTTGCGTTCATATTTTAAATTTTGAACCTGTTCAATTTAGAGTCTCTTTTCGGAAATATCGTACATTAAAATTAGGATGTTTTGAATTCATCCAAACAAAGTACAGAACTTTGTATGGCAGTAAGACGTCTTTATTTCAATAGACAATACATCGAAAAAAGCATCAGATCGAAAAGATAAAATGTAAAAAAGAAGATAGCACTATCTGATGTCATAAACAAAAGTCAGCTAAATAATTCCCTGTAAGTATGAGATTACACTTGCTGTCAAGTATATTTCAGAACCCTAAAGTGATGCAAAAAATTAATTTTATTTAGCGCATGGATACCATAATAAGAAAAAAAAACATCATCATTTCATTAAATCAGGTTAAACTAAACTCGCATGTTTAATATATTTAACCAGGTTGCCCTAGGTATCAATCAGCTGATTTGTACATGAAACCATTATAGAATTGCAGAGAGTATTCGGTGAGGATTAGATTTGTTTTCGGACAGGGAGCAGCACGCAATCTTAGAAACGCTTATAAGTGCTCAGCTAATGTCCGTACGTAGCCAGTTTAGATTATACCGTGCTTCTTTTGGAGATTATGGCACATCGCGATTGTTAGTGAAAAACAGATTTGCATCTGTCCGACAAGGGTGTTGACATAACTGCACCGACGTTGAAGTTTCTTTCAGCAGGTTGAATAGATGAATGGCAACCTACAACATTACTTGCTGTCTTCTAAAATATAGAGGAGACAGGTTATATAGCTTTGGAAGTCGTATGACATAGAGAGCTTTTTGTGTTAAGCTGAGTATAGTCTATTTTTGAGTAACACCTGTTTGTGATTGTGCATCCAGAGCACCTACACTACCCAGTAGGCAAGGGCAGGAGCTTGCAGGCCTTCTAGCAGGCCTGGTAAGATTAAGGCCTTGCCACCTCCTTTCAAACTTACTTTCTTTTTTATATGAAACGTCCCGATAAAACAGGCCTTCTTTAGCAGGCCTGCTAGAAATACTCTTCAAGCAGGTCTTCCTACATCGCTTGCGTCAAAAGCACTTCTAAGATCGCTTACCGTAGAAGGGGTCACAGAAGTACTTTGAAAAAATTAAATCTTACTACGTCGTGTTAGTTAACTTGTCTTTTTATCTGCGTCAACCTCGCTTGCGTTGATATTTTTAATGTTTATTTTTTGTGACGTTTTCTTAATTTATAATTTGCCATTGAATACACAACACTCTACCACTTTAACATAACATGAAACAGAAGACTTGGCTAGCAACATGCATACCGTTCCTTACTTCTAACCATTTATCAACTTTTGATGTCGTATAAGTACAATCCAATGACAAAAAGTAATGTCGAATCATAAAACATTGCAATGCATGAAATAAAAAAATACATGAAGTCCTTCTTCTTTGCCTTCTAATATCAGGCCTTATAGCAGTGCTGCTGTGGGAAGGCCTTATAGCAGTGCTGCTGTGGGAAGGCCTTATAGCACTACTGCTGTGATAAGGCATAGTAGAATTTCATGAGTATACACTCAATGAAGCGCAACTATTCTGCTAATTAAAATTTCACTACTTATAAAATTTACTTATTGTTAATATTAACAGATTGTAAATAAAAACAAAAATAATAAAAAAAAAAAATAAAAAATGAATTTTGAGAAGGCCTCTTACCATCGCAGTAATGCTAGCAGGCCTTCTCCGGGGAAGGCTTTGCTCAATTGCCTGCTGGGTAGTAATATTGTAGACATATGAAGACCACTTTCATTTGCTCCCTATAATTTATCTGATAAATTTTGTATTATGTTGGTTCTGGTTCTCAACTTTTATAACAATTTTGTGAGATGAGTTTTACAGGTAAAGATTCGATCTTTGAGCTTCATGATTATTAAAATGCAACAACATAGTTTTTGTTGAGTTAGGACTATGACCCCAACTTTTAATATATTTGGACAGTTCGCTGAAATCTAAAGTAAAATAATGCTTTATATGGGGAAAATGTCAAACGCCATGTTATCAGCGTAGATGGAAATTTTATAGTGCTGCGTCTTACACAGAACCTCGTCATCAGAATTATTTTGCTTTGAAGTATTTCAATCGAAAATCGAGTATACTTTTTCTACATACAATAATATGCACCAAAACCGAATAAATTCAAATCATTCAAAAATTAAACTAGGACTACAATAAAAAGCTAACAAAATCTACACAAAAAATATTTAATTTAAGAAAAATTTTTTGTAGAAGATATCCTTTTGAATTTTCCCCATATGGATAGTTTCGCCATATCCAATATACAAAATTTCTTATTTTGCGGTCACAATTTCAGATGAAAAACTATTTCTGACCCACTATTTAGTTTTAACATTTTTTCATACAACGCAATGTGCAAGTATTGCGATAAGGAAGATGAGCAAAATAAGATTTTATATGCATCCAGTTTTGTGCAAATATTGCGATAAGGCAGATGAAAAAAATTAGAAGATCCAATAGCAACTGCCATAATGCACAGTTCAACAGATAATCTGGCAGGTTAATGATTTCAGTTGAGAATGAAAGTACTTGGCGAGTATAGTAAAAGCTCTAAAAGGGTTGACGCTGTGAGGCTATATTGCTTTTTATGGCCTAAGCTGGCTTTTTATGCTTTTCAGTGACTTTTTTTTATTTTTTGGATGCTTACTAAATACATATACTCAGTTTTCGGCCTATAATTTTTGAATATGTCCAATGTCTGTACATATATAGTAAAAACATATTATTCATATATGTCCATGTTGACATAGCTTCATCAGACCATTTTGGTTAATTTGTAACAAATAGGATTTGAGCCCAAGCTACAATATTTCGAACATACGACTGCTGCTCTATCAAATCTATTCTAGGTAACAGAAATCACCCGTACTGATGCGTTTTTCAATGTAAAACGTAGATCGTGCCATCTGTGTACAGTTGGTCAGTATTTTCACTTGTTGCTACAGCTTTCAGACCATCGGTTTGTAGACGAGCTGTATTTAGTTCAAATAGATTTGAAGTTAGGGCGAGCTTTCCCGTTTTTAAGAGTATATTTTTTGAATTGTTTAAAACATTTTTAAAAGATTACATAATATTTTTTAACCCTTCGTATTTGACTGGAATTAAGACATTAGTGTTGAAGTAAAACAAACCAAGCTCGGTTCTTTTAATTTTGTTGCATAAACTTTTAATATCTGTGGCACTAAGACAAAACGAGTCAACTCTATTTTTTTAGTGATTTTGAGATATTTATGTTCAAAGTTTAAATAGCGTACTCGTATACGTAATGGATATAAATGGTAAAGAAATTCTGGAATTACTGTGGAATTGTTCGCTAAAAACATTTAATTTGTACACAGAATTAAACTTTAATTCAAAATAAATCGAAAGACACGCTTATCTCGATTTTGCTTAGAATTGGAGTTAACTCGTTTTGCCTTATTGCCACAGATATATTTTTAAAGGTTTTTAGTAGTTGTTGATATTGAGTTTTTTTGGTTAGATGAGAGACTAAGCGACAGGGCTTAGAGTATATTTGTTAATGATGAGGAGGAATGACCGCACAGTACTATTTTAATAAAAACAATTTATTTATGTTTTTTACGTGCCTGCGTACATTTAAATTTTATCTTAATTTGTCACAGCATGTCGAGATATTTTGTTATCAAAAAGATTGTGCAGTAATCATTTTGCTTGCTACCCGTTTCCGAAAATGTACTTTTTGTAGTCATTATATGACACATTAAGATTTAATTTTAAGTTTTTCATGCTGTCGAAGCAATTACTGATATGTTTCATTTAATGTACATAGGTATTATTTATAAATATTTTTTTTGTAACTTCAGGTTCCACCAGCTCCCGGTCAAGGTCCACCACCTGGTTCTGGTCCCGAACGTGCCGGACAGGAGAGTCTCAATGCACTGCAACGTGCTATCGACACTATGGAAGAGAAAGGACTTCAAGAGGATCCACGTTATTCTCAGCTACTGGCTATACGAGCCACCTCAAAACATCAACATTTGAATAACAATCAAGTGAATATGTTACGCACTCAAATTACTGCTTACCGCATGTTAGCGCGCAACAAACCCATTTCAATGCAGATGCAGCAAATTTTACAGCAGGCTACTCAGCAGCAACCACCGCCGATGCAAGTGATGCATGGCGGCCAGCAGGGTCTACCACCAAGTGGACCACAGCAGCAGCCGCAGCAGCAGCAACAAGGTCCTCCAGGTGTTGCTGGTACTCCACCACAGTGTCCAACACCACCAGCTAGTCCTTATGGTGTACAACAAGGTCCAGGCAAAATGCAGCTACCACATCAGCAGCAACAACAACCGCAGCATCAACTTCCACTTCCAACACAACAGCAACAGCAACAGATGCCAACTATTGGTGGTGCACCACCTGGAGGCCCTCCACCACCAATACAGGACCCACATCAAATGGCCCCAAATGGAGGCAAACCGAGCGGTCCTATGATGGGTGGTGGTGGTCAACCACCAATTTCATCTCCAATGCCTGCTACTATGGCGCAAGGAATTCGTCCAGGTATGGCATCAACTGGCCCACAGGGTATACAACAACCTGGTGGTCCAGCTGGCATGCAAGTAGGTCCCAAAGCTGGTGCACCGCCACCACAACAGCCCATGCCAAAGCCAAATCGCATTACAACGGTAGCAAAACCTGCTGGTTTGGATCCCATAACACTTCTGCAAGAGCGTGAAAATCGTATTGCATCACGCATAGCACTACGTATGCAAGAGCTGCAGAAATTGCCAGCTACCATGCCAGAGGACTTGCGGCTACAGGCTGCTATTGAATTGCGTGCTCTTCGTGTTTTGAACTTTCAACGTCAATTACGCTCGGAAATTGTGCAGTGCACACGACGTGACACTACGCTGGAGACAGCAGTGAACATTAAGGCTTATAAGCGAACCAAACGTCAAGGATTGCGTGAGGCTCGTGCCACTGAAAAGTTAGAGAAGCAACAAAAACTAGAAGCTGAACGGAAACGTCGCCAAAAGCATCAGGAGTTTCTCGCAGCAGTATCACAGCATGGCAAGGACTTTAAGGAATATCATCGAAACAATAAGGTGAGGCAGAATTTTTATTTTTATGATACGTTTTTTAAGAGGACACAGTCGGATCCTTAGATTACTACAGTAAATTTCTTTAGAACTTTCACTAAACATGTTGATGCCCTTCCTTTCTTAGTCAGTTTTCATTCCATTCCATTCATTCATTTTTGATAATTTTTACATTCGAGTTTTTAGTCGATTTTGCTTCCTGAGCAAAAATTCAAAACTGATAATTTTTACAAAGAATTCTCGCGCCATTTTGGATTATTTTTCTTTTGCTCGATTTTGCCTACACCCCCTCCGAAGGGAGACTATTTCGAGAGTTTTGATGTACTGGTAATTCTTAAGTACACATCAAAAATGGGTTAAATCGGTGCAAGTACACGTCACTGATCATGCTATGTTATGATATTTTTAGAAGAGCCCTCGCTCCTAGATACAAATAAAAACTTTATACTGAGAAAATTTTAAAAGCTAATGCAACCAAAGTTGATACAAATATTAGGAATGGTTCGGACAAATAGTGGCTTGATACTCCCATACAAACAGCTGCTTAAAATCACTTCACTGAAGCTATTTCATTAGATCTTTTTAAATTCAATATGGAACGCCATAGTTCGGGGTTTTAATATAGAAACATAAATCTGGGGTGATAAATTATAAAAAAAAATTTCGTCATTTATTAACAAATGTGCGTGGCACCTCTTGTAATGCCCATAAATTTTAACATTTCCCACAAAACTTGTTCTTCGGCAGGCTCAATTGGCACGTCTTAATAAGGCTATTATGAATTATCACGCTAATGCTGAGCGCGAACAAAAGAAAGAACAGGAACGCATTGAGAAAGAACGTATGCGTCGTCTCATGGCTGAGGACGAAGAAGGATATCGTAAGCTTATCGATCAAAAGAAGGATAAACGTCTTGCATTCTTACTTACGCAAACCGATGAGTACATTTGCAATTTGACACAGATGGTAAAGCAGCACAAAGATGATCAAAAGAAAAAGAAGGAAGATGAAAGTCAACGCCTTGTGCAATACAAAAAAGAGCTACTTATGAGTGGTGAATACACCAATATCGATGAGAGCTGTGTTGTTGCAGATTTTCGTGTCACAGTTATTGAACAACAAACTGGTAATAAGTTAGTTGGTGAGGAGGCACCAATGTTAAAACATTTACATCGTTGGTTGGAAATGCATCCTGGTTGGGATTGGATTGAATCAGACTCGGATGATGAGGGCGATGCAGATCACCAAAAAGATGAACGCGAAAAAAGAAAAGCAGTCGTTGAATTGCTCAAACGAGAAAAACAGGAGCTCGAGGTTAATTGTATTTTAATTTTCTGATATTTTTGTGTTACAATTTTAATTTATCTTTTGTAGAATTCTATAAAAGATCCAAACGAACCGGACAAGGAGAAACTTATACACAAGGTCAAAGTTGAGGACGATGAATATCGTACCGAAGAACAAACATACTATAGCATTGCGCATACTGTACACGAAAAAGTTTACGAACAGTCAGCTATGTTGGTCAATGGTCAACTTAAGGAGTATCAAGTTAAAGGTCTGGAATGGCTGGTGTCGCTCTATAATAACAATTTAAACGGTATTCTTGCTGATGAAATGGGTTTGGGTAAAACTATACAAACTATATCGTTGGTCACTTATTTAATGGATAAAAAAAAGGTGAGTAGTAGCAAGTATTCTTTCCTTTGCTTCTTTAAATAAATAAATTGATTTTTTTAGGTAATGGGTCCTTTTCTGATCATTGTTCCACTTTCCACATTGCCCAATTGGGTTCTGGAATTTGAAAAATGGGCTCCTTCAGTTAGTATTGTCAGCTACAAAGGTAGTCCCCAGGGACGTCGTCATTTGCAAAATCAAATGCGTGCCACTAAATTCAATGTGTTGCTCACAACTTATGAATATGTCATCAAGGATAAATCGGTATTGGCTAAGATACATTGGAAATACATGATTATAGATGAGGGTCATCGTATGAAAAATCATCATTGCAAGCTAACGCAAGTGCTCAACACACATTACATAGCACCTTATCGTTTGCTACTTACTGGTACACCTTTGCAAAATAAACTTCCTGAATTGTGGGCTCTGCTAAATTTCCTATTACCATCCATTTTCAAATCATGTTCGACTTTTGAGCAATGGTTCAACGCGCCATTCGCTACCACTGGAGAGAAAGTTGAACTTAATGAGGAAGAAACTATTTTGATTATACGACGTCTGCATAAAGTGTTACGCCCATTCTTATTGCGTCGTCTGAAAAAAGAAGTTGAACATCAGCTGCCCGACAAGGTCGAATACATCATTAAATGTGACATGTCTGGACTACAACGTGTGCTTTACAAACATATGCAAAGCAAGGGAGTGTTGTTGACTGATGGTTCAGAAAAGGGAAAACAAGGCAAGGGTGGCGCCAAAGCATTGATGAATACCATCGTACAGTTGCGTAAATTGTGCAATCATCCTTTTATGTTCCAGCAAATTGAAGATAAATTTTGTGATCACACCGGTGGACATGGAGTTGTTTCTGGTCCCGATCTTTATCGTGTATCGGGTAAATTTGAATTACTTGATCGTATATTGCCTAAGCTAAAGAGGAGCAATCACCGTGTTTTGCTCTTTTGTCAAATGACACAATGTATGACAATTATTGAAGATTATCTTAGTTGGCGTCAATTTGGTTACCTACGTCTAGATGGCACCACTAAGGCTGAGGATCGTGGTGAGCTATTACGCAAATTCAATGCTAAAGGTTCAGATTACTTTGTTTTCTTGCTATCTACACGTGCCGGTGGCTTGGGTTTAAATTTACAAACAGCTGATACAGTTGTAATCTTTGATTCGGATTGGAATCCTCATCAAGATTTGCAGGCACAAGATCGTGCTCATCGTATTGGTCAACGAAATGAGGTGCGTGTGTTGCGCTTGATGACTGTCAACTCAGTGGAGGAGCGTATTTTAGCAGCGGCACGTTACAAGTTAAATATGGATGAGAAAGTCATCCAGGCCGGTATGTTTGATCAAAAATCGACAGGCAGTGAACGTCAACAATTCTTGCAAACTATTTTGCATCAGGACGATGGTGAGGAAGAAGAAGAAAATGAAGTGCCCGATGATGAAGTGATTAATATGATGATTGCGCGCAGCGAAGACGAATTGGAGCTATTTAAGAAAATGGATGTGGATCGTAGAATAGAAGATCAGGAAATACACCCAGGACGTGAACGTTTAATTGATGAGTCAGAGTTGCCGGATTGGCTGACCAAAGATGATGATGAAGTTGAACGTTGGCATACATATGATGAGGACACTATTTTGGGTAAGTAAATATTCATGTCTTTTTTCTTTCATAATTTATCCTTGCCATACAACATTATTTGTGATTTACCACTACTCGTTAATTTATGTTTTAAAATATGTTTTAAACACTGTAATTTGTAACTTAATAACATAACTCTTATTCTTATAGGTCGAGGCTCCCGGCAGCGCAAAGAAGTTGACTATACCGACAGCCTCACAGAGAAGGAGTGGCTGAAAGCCATTGATGATGGTGCTGAATTCGAAGAAGATGAAGAGGAAGAAGAAGCAAAACGTAAACGACGCAAACGTAAAAATCGCAAAGAAGAATCTGATGATGATTCTGTCATACTAAAACGTAGACGCAAACAAGTTATAGACAAACGACTTAAAAAGCAAATGAATAAAATTATGTCCGCTGTCATAAAATATACCAATGAAGATGGTCGTGTTCTCTCAGAGCCCTTTATGAAACTACCTTCAAGACAGCGGCTTCCAGACTATTATGAAATTATAAAGCGTCCTGTGGACGTAAAGAAGATTTTACAACGCATCGAAGATTGCAAATACGGTGAAATTGCGGAATTAGAGAAAGATTTCGTACAACTATGTCAAAATGCACAAATTTACAATGAGGAAGCTTCGCTTATTTATCTCGATTCGATTGAATTGCAAAAAGTGTTTGTTACCGCAAGACAACGTATAGTTGCTGCTGCTGCCGCTGCAGCCGCCGCTGGAGGTTCACCCGATAATTCGGATAATGAAGATAATGATGATGAAGAAGTTAATTCCGATGATGAAGAGATTGCCACGACATCAGCAGCAGCTGTAAAAATGAAGCTGAAATTAAATAAATCAATGAATAGCGCACCAGCTACACCGACGCCAACACCGGTGGGATCAACGCCAACAGTGAATGCGTCTTCTACTGCAAAGAAACAAACACGGCGAAAGCGTTCGCAAAAGAAGTACACTATTTCAGACGATGATGATGATGATATGGATTAGCTACCACTCGGTGTTGTATTCTCATTGAATAGCAACAATAACAGTAATACAAATGCTTAATGGTAAAAAGAGGGTAATTAATAAGAGATTTCTTTTGTTTGTATGTCTTTATTTCCGTTACTATTTATTTATGTTTTTGAAGGGTCAGAACAAATATTCTATAAAAGATGATAATTTTTTCCTAAGTAAACGCAACTAAAGTGTTTTTTTTTACTGTAGGATATTCAAAAGTACAGGCTTGACTTTGAGATATCGTCATTCGATATTTGTTTTGAAGTAGACAAAATATGTCTCGGGCGAGACGATATGCGCCTTAAATCGCATCAAAGTTTCGATATCAGCTGATAAAAATGCGTAATTGACATTGAAGTTAAACTATTTTCAAATTAAATTTATCCTTTTCCAAATCTAAGTTTTTGTCATCATAATCTTTACAAATCAAATTAAACTTTTTACAAATAAAATTATCGTAATTTTTTTTTTAAATCATATATTTCCTGATAAAATAATAAGAATTCACTGTTATAATACTTGAAATATACACATGAACAAATTAAATAGCCTAGGAAAACTTGAGGGAAGAATATTTCTTTGTCCAGAAGGATGTTGCTTAAGTAATTATGCGAAATATCATCATTAAGCATGATAATAAAATCCATCTTGATGCTATGATATTTTTGTGTCTAATTTGGCTAGATCTATATATGTATTGATCTGAAATAGGATCTTATTTTAATAAATTTGACTTGTTAGCTTGTAAATTTGTATTTTTATTAAAAGTCAAATTCACTGGCAAGAAGTTAAATTTGATATGGATAGCATCAATTTGTCTTGGAAAAAAAAAAAAAATAAAGAATACTATGTCTGTTATTGAAGAGCTATTGAACTATCCCCGATACAAAATTTATATTTACTTGAGCGATATGTGGCCGTCCATTGGAAAAGGAGCTTAATCTCGCACTAAATTTATCAGAATACTCAAAAATAAAGGAAAAATCCATTTTCGGGTTACTATCGAATATGGAATGGTTTGGTATTCGATATATTATCGAATATTTTTAAAAACATAATCAGCGGTATGTCTACGGATTCATTACACTGTAGCGACCTAAAAAACACATAAAAACGCCGAGACATCCCCACATAATTTTTGGTCGTTCATTACGGTGGCATACTCAGCTTTTTCCGATAAGATCAAACTCTCGAGATATTCGCGATTGACATTTTGTCACTCTTAAGCCCTTGTTATAGCTATATTTTTATTTTGTTGCCGGATCTCCACATCAAACTGGGCGTTGTGAAGGATTTTATTAAACAATTGGTGCGCATCAACGAAGATGCATTGCAATATTTGAAGAACAATACATTTCAAAACTTTCTTTCGAAAAAATTCGAAAAGGTAATATGTGTTATAAAAATATTTCACTTTAATTTATTTAAATATCCCTTAACTCATTTAAAACAGGCGTACTTAATGGTCCGCATACTTGGAAGCTTCTGAAAGATGCGAATAAATCATTTAATTTCAAAACATATTTCAATGTACTTTTAATGTACTTTGTTAAGAAAAATATTGCAAAAAAAAGGTTTCGAAATTGACTAAATTTCAATTGCGAATATCTGGAGATTTTGATCTGATTGAGCAAAACTGAGTATGCCATTACATTCTACGACCGAAAAATAAGTTCACTTGTTTTGGCGTTTTTTAATGTCATTAGTTGCAATGAATTTACCTAGAAAAATTATAAAAACACCATCGTGTTTAGTGGGTTCTTATAAAAAACTTCGAGAAATGAAAGTTAATGGCTCATGGGAGGTCACATGTGTAAATTTAATGTACTATATAATCGATACCAAGCTTTAGAAACAGACTTTAGGCATTACCCTTTTTTTCGCTACCCTATTTATTTGCCTGTTATTAGTTTAGGTTTTTTAAATGCTTTTGTTTTTATAATGTAATAATAAAGTATGTGTTAAATAAAAAATATATTTAAAATATCTTAAATATGTAATGAGGTCTTTAAGAAAAAAGCAAAATTCAAAATTTCTGACAAGAAAATAACACTACTTAAAATTAGAAGACATACACGGAAACTGAAAAACAAAATTAAATTGAACTTTTCAGATGCATCCCAAAAGGCTGCTTAAAAAATATCCGCTTACTTATAAATAAAATAATAAAAATTTGAAAAAGGCTTAGATCAAAACAAATCATTTGATAATTAATAAATAAATCATACAAATTTTTGTAATCTCACAAATGGATTGATGTAAAATCTATCACCATATGCACACACATATATTTGGCATAACTTTTTGGCTATGGAAAGTAACTCAATTGTAAAGTATTGCATTTATGCCCAATTTATTAGTAAATTTTGCAATATAAAAATTAAAATATAAATAAAATGTATGATTCTGTAAAACTTCATTATGCAACAAGATACATACATATTAAATATACATACATACATAGGTTACTTACTTATTTTAGTTTAGAGATGTCTTAAATGCATGATATTGAAGGTGGAGTTAGTTAACGTACATATATCCTAAACTCAAGCATATTTAATCAATAAAAATATTAAAATATCAACAAAAAAAACTTCTAAATGTTTTTCAATATTTTTTTTAAAGTTCGTTTAAATAAAATAATTTTTTTTGTTGACTATTTGAAACGGCAACAATCCGAAAACCTGAAGTGTATGTAAAAATAAAGTCTTATTGTCTAGCGATCAGGCCAGATTTTAACTTTGATAAAGTTTTTGGGGTCGTACGTACAGTTGTGAATCTCGTTTTTAAAGTGTCCGCGTTTGAATACTGGAACAGGGTACTGCAACTGATGGAAAAATGCAAGTTTATAAGTTTAATATATAATTTTTTGTTCCGTGACTTGATTTTTTTTAGAATTTTACATATATTGCTTGTTAAAATAAGTACCACCATATAAATGTACATAAATAAGTTTGAGGATAAACTTGGCTCATGATACTGGTTCTTCAAATAAAACAAAATGTCGCTGCTTAAAGTTGTAACTATCGAAAATTTTATGACAAATTGGAAAAATCATAAATAATAATTTGGCAAAAAAAATTAACCATCAATAATGGCCAAAATCTTTTAAGTTTGGAATTTTTGGCCGCCAAGATCGTTTAAACTATTTTTTTGGAGAAATGCTAAGTCATTGCTTTATGCAGATATGCCACAAACACGTGATTTACTCCATGATATACTTCCAGCTTTATGTGAAAAATATGCAAAAAATGGGTGCATACAAAATTGGTTTTGTCAAACGTAGTCGTGATGGTCATATGAATGTATAGAAACTGGGGATGTAACGATACGCATTTTGACCGATACGATACCGATACCGCTATTCATAAAAATTTATCGCCGATTCCGATACCGATATTTATAAAAAGTTATTGCAGTTGACTCAAAAATTCTACAATGCGCGCATTCAGTCATGAGTAAGTAATTTGAAAATGTTGGCGCCTTATCTAAGCTGATTTTGACAGGTAAGGTACAACTTAAAATAAGAAAAAGAAATATCACTAGAATCACTACTACCATAAAAATTGTACCATGATTTGAAGTTTTTTTTTCTGAACAGATCTTTTATCCACTTTGCATGGTACCTATTGTGAAAATAGTAGTGTTGATAGTTCTTAATTAATATTGAGTCTTGAGGACACAAGATAAATAATAATATTTTTTGTGTGTATCGGTGTATCGGCAAATAAATATCGCCGATATTTCGATAAATCAGAACATGGCGTCCCCAATAGAAACATTCTTCAAATTAAAAAAAAAAACTGTTTACCATTTGTACATTTTGTTTTATTTGAGTTTTATTTAACATTGTATCATGAAGGACCCTCTTCTAGTTAAACTTTAAAAACTTTCATAAAAAAATCCATGCGCCCACCGCATGAGAAGTTGGAAAAACTAGACAGAATACTAAAATTTTCAAAAATATTTTGTATTGGGGCTCTCATACATATGAGAGAGTTCCTAATCGATATGACCGCTTAGGTCGGGTACGCAGTTCCAAAGATCTTCAAAACAGCAAATTCTCTTAAAAAAAAAAAATTTTTTTTTTTTTTTTTTATTTTCCAAAGTAGTAATTCAATGTTGAACTGAATATTATAGCTTTATACTAACTTTCTTTAAACAAACATATCCTTGGTGAATAAGTTTATGAATATGTGCTTTCTCAGTCAAAAATATTTAAAAAAATTGTGTTTCTAAATAAACCAGGAACAAGACTAATAGCACGGGACAATGGTCGAGTCTGAATGTACAAGACCACGACCGCTGCATATTTGTGATGAGAAAAATCAGTCTTTGTCTTACCGTTTTAGTTTTGCACATTTTGCATAGTATGGGAAGCCTGAAACTATGCAGGAATTCAACCTGTTATCAATTTTTAAAATTTGTAATGTCCTGATTCAAATAAATCCGCTGAAAATATTTACAAATTTAACTCATTGCAGGCCAGTCAGAATAAACTTTTTATTATCATGCAAAATGGGGTGCAAGGTCGATTTATGTTATTAAGTTCGATACCAAGTTCTTGGGAAAATCGAAAAATGACGAAAATGTCTAAATAAATCCCATATAGCATAGATCGACAAACCTCATTTTCTGAAACCCAAATAAACTTTTCAAAAGATTATGGACCCGCTGAAGTCAAATCTAAGGTCAGAAACTCTCTAGTGGTTTCGGTTTTTGAACCATTCAATTTCAATTTATGATATCTCGGAGAGAAAGAAAGATATCGATATAATCCAAAGTGTATTTTGAAGAGAAAAAGTAGTTCTCTTAAACCCAATTAATTAATGGTTTCATAAGTAAAAATTACCTCTATGTAATACAACCTCAAATACCTTGAAAAACGCTCATCTAGGTTAGAATATCTCAAAAATCGAAACCGCCAGACAAAATCTGACCTCGGATTCGAAATTAAGCAAGTCAAAAACCTTTGGAAAAGTATATTTGGGTTTCAGATACTGAGAATTGCCGAAATTTTGTCGATATGTGTAATCGTATGGAAAACTAAAAAGCTCGATGAGCCACCAGTAATTCTTAATATTATGAGCTCCACTTGCATGAGATTTTTGCTATCATGTACCTGCAAATATTCAGCCCGTTCGAAATAAAATCAACATTGAATCACATTGATATGTATGTATGAATATTTGTCGACTTCGATTCGAAGAACGTTAGGTCTAGTGGCTTAGAAAAATGCAGAAATGTATCTTGGTTTTGAAATATGATAATGATTTGCGGCTTACGGCATTATTTGAAGCAAATAAAAATACATTAAAACTGCAACTTTGAATTAGAAAATCTATATTTTTTCATTGTTTTCCGGTGAGTTTTCAAATTTCTCATAAGAAAAAAAAAAAGAAAAACTAATCACGATTTTCCGGATATTTTCATTCTAAATTTTCCCGAGTTGTATTATTATTTGACCTCAATTAATACACTGAAAGTAGACCACCCGTTTCAAAGAAACAGGGTGTCTGATTTTCAGGATATTAAGAAACGCGATAACTAAAAATTGACATCTCAAAGATAAAATAGATATTGAACTATGCAAAATTTCTATAGCTACAATTTTTATTACATAAATGTAAATATTTCATAGATCTATAAAAGGTTTCTAATAGCGAACAAAGAACCATTTTTCGATCCTTTTTAGGCTTTAAAGTGAAAATCGACAGACGAAGATAACATTGTACAGTATTTATTTTATCTTGTACACATTTGTAATTATAAAAGCTAATTTTAGAACATGTCACAAAATATTAGTTTTTGAAACCCATTTCGATAAAATTCCGGACTTAGTAGTCATATTTTTATACGATCGCAATTTTTTCAATTAAATCTATCAAAAAAGTAGTAAACAAAGTTTCCGAAATGTTGAAAGCTTTCTTGGAGTTCAGCGCGTCCGTGTCAGATGTGTGCCAAGGTTGTCTGTTGTCACCAATTTTGTTGCTGATAGTATTGGTCCATGTTATAAACAAAGCTATAGACTCTGCAATTCGTGGTATTTAATGGATTTTTATCGATCATCTGGAAGGCCTCGCTGGAGTCGATAACATAAAGCGTAAGTTACCTTCGTAATATCTGGCAATCTTCGTTCTTGTCAGCGACAACGAAGCTCACTTATGCTTGTGAAACTTGGTAACGAACAATACTTTGCTACAGAGTATACAAGAGCTGTTCACCAATAATTTGCTTTCGCTGAGTTCTGAAAATTCGGTCGGATTCAATGTCAATGGGTTGCTTGGACAGGAAAATGCGGGATTCAGGAAAATATTGGTACGATTTGAAGGCACACGCTACGTTTGGAGAGTCTTGTGAAAGCCCTATGCTCCGTGAGATCAAGAACACAAAATAATTTTTTTTTTAATTGGTCTGCACGTTTCAGTTCTATCATATTCTAAAATCCTGTGTCCAATACGCTAAAACCGAATTCAATCGAACAAAATTCTCAAATCGGTTCTATCATTTCATGGTCATTGGAAGTCTTTCTTTGCAAAGGAAAATCAAAATTGAGTTAAAAAGTTATTTTTATTGTTAGAATTTGTAAAAAAATTAGAGCACAGCGACAAGTTTTTTTTATAAATTTCTGTGAAAAAACCTTAACAACTAAAACACAAAACTACTTAAAAGTAAAACCTTACTAACATAAATTAAAATCTAATGGTAGTACAATTCAGCAGCGTTAAAACTTTTATGTATGTCCTCCAAATGTTTTTAAATGGACCACATTTATGACGGCTGCTTTAAACAGTCTATTTACAATTAAATACAGCAAATTAAGTCGCAAGTTTACTTTACATTTAAAATAAATAATGAAAATATTCATCGTAGTATTCACTTAGCGAAAACTCCTCATCGCTCTCATTGCGATGCATTGCAATTTTGTGAGCATTGGAATAGAGATCATTAATATCTGTGTCGTCATCTGTAAAAGAAATACTAAAAATGGTAAATAAATATTAACTTTTTTTCAAAACCGATACTAACCTTTGAACTTTTGCTTCCGGCTAGTGCGCACTTTAGACGACAGCACCGCTTCATCAGCAATATCATATTCATTCTCTGCTGAACGTCTGGAATATCGTACTGGTGGCGTTAAGAACCAATATGATTTCAGTATACTGCGGAATCCTGGCATTTGACGTAACTCCTCCAATGCTTTTGGTTGATTTGAAAGTTCTTTGAAAGCACGCAATTGCAAGCATTCCGCTTGAGATGTAGAATTGATGAGACGTATCACCGATTTTGCAGCTGTGGCACAAACCATAGGATATAATTTGATATTGGGGTCGGTTGGAATATTCTTGTAGGCAATGCCAAGTGAACGGCGATTTAGAAAGAATTCCAAGTGACCGCGTGTACGATCCAAATAGATGCCCACAATGCAACCCTGTGAAAATCGCTGTCCATACGGCAGTTGCACACCATTGTGTTGGATTTTGCCATTATATGAGAAACCCCATGATTGTGCGTTTGTACCAAGGGCAGAGACAAAATGAAATTTAAATTGATCCAGATCGACTTTATCAGTGCCAATACCGAACATCTGAAAAATATAATTTAAACATTTATTGAAAATAATATTATTTTCAAAAGTTTATAGTACACTGTTTAATCTTTAGCGTAAACCTAACACATATCATTGAAAAGATTATCAATTTTGTAAAAGAAACATTAGTTTTGCAGGAGCTATCAGTATGGGCGTTATAGATAGTTCTATATAGTTTTCTAAAGACTGCATAATTAACTATAGACAAATAGGTGTTAGAAACAGAGATGCGACAGTGGTTCAAGAGCTATCAGTTTAAGCACATGACGTTAGTTGATACTTGATTAGCAACAAATGTACGGCCAAATACCGGAAATTAATACGCTCAATGAACTGGCTAAGCTAAGATGTAATCTTTAAATCTTTATGACATAAGACTGAATATTTTACTGTTGCCATAGACTAAAAAAGATAGCTGATAGGTTTTGTACGTAGATCAGTAGTTTAGTCATTGAAAACGAATTCAAAACAAATTCGTTGTCACTATTAGAAACAAAAAAATCCATGAGAAAGATGTGTATTTGTTTCTATGATATTAATGAAACATAGATGCTCGGTGGCTTGAGTTGCTAGTTGTTTGTAAATATTAAAAAAAATATATTTGCTTTCTGCAATTTTGTTCCAGTATGGCATGTTATTTTAACATCACGACGAGATCACGTGAAAATTAAGCAAGTTAAATGAATGAAATTTAGTATGTACATATGAAGGGTATTTATTCGACTAAGTCTTTTATGGTACGAAATCGGTCACGTATTTAATATCTCGACATTTATATTTGGTATGTAGTAAGATGGATATATATTTATATATACTGCGCGGCGAGGTTTAACATTGGGTCGTCGCCCCGAAGTGTGCTAGAAATTCAACTCAATTTTTGATCGTGTAGTGGGAATGGAAAATTTTCTGTCGATAGCAAAATTTATTCCGAATAAAGAGTACAGAAGAAATCATGCAGCCAAACTTGGCTTGTCCAACATCGGTGATCTATGTAGGGATGGCAGAGATCCAGATGCCAAAAATTTTATGTGCGAATTTTCCGCGTAGAGCTTTTGGGTTTTTTAAAATGTATAAACATAGATTTAGGGCATTTTAATGAAATTTCAAGAATGCATTTTTTGCTACAAGGAAAAACAGCATCAGTCGATTTGTGATCACAAGACAAAACAACATATCGTTTTTGCAGAAGGGTACGCTTGTGCTGCTTTGTTTAATGTACAGATTGTAGAACTTCTTTCTAAATTGTAGAATGATAAAATGCAAAAATGATATCTAAAGCTACTAATCAAAGTTCTTGAAATCTAAGTTAGATAATTTCCTTATCATTTGCTGACACTGACACGTTGAGTGATCCTCTCTATCTAAATACTCTATAAAGTGTTTGCGTTCTTTTATTACACTTGTTATAGTGTACTCATTGAGCTATAAAGCTTATTTTTTCTTTATTATTTGCATGATATTTTTAATTCTTTTCCCATTTGTGTGATAAGCATTTGTATTATTGTAATATTTAAGTACATATATATTTTAAATATTATAAGCAATTGAGGTCATTTATTGTGAGCGCTGATTTCTTTTTATATTTGCAATTAGGCAGATATGGTGGCAATCTGTTACTGTGTCATTGCTTCTTGAATAGATCATAATGAAGAGTTTGTTTTTTCTGTATAGCCTACACAAAAGCTGCTGGCAGTGAAATTTATAGATCATTTTTAGCTTGGAGTTCAACGGAATGCAAAACTTCTGTTCTTCGGTGGTATTTTATTCCAATTGTTATCAGCGGTAGACAGCAACAACGATTTTTGTTTGTACTATTGTTCTTATTTAATTTTAAGTTGTTTTGCAGCAGATAAAGTAATCTCACCTCAACCCGATGTTTTTATTTTGGGATTATTTTAGAAAATAACATATTTTGCTAAATTAAGCTCTCAACGACAAATTATCAGTATGATTTACGTTTTCCCATCAGCGCTGCCTTAAGTATTCCATTAACGCATATTAAAAATAATATTTGGGTCGAAGATTATCAGTTTACTAGAAGATAGAACAACTTAGGTTGTCAACAGCTGTGTATATTAAAAAAAAAAATAATCGTAATAAGTCCATGATCAAACTCAAATTTTATTTAAAACAATATGACTCAGTAATAGTAGATGGTGAGGTGACTGAAGGAATAGGAAATATCGCTGGAAGGGTTACTGTAGCTTTTATGAGTAAAGCATCTGGCAGAAATCTTTATGGTATTATAAAATTTTGGGACTTAGTAGACACGCAATAATCTCAGTCTTAAAGATTCTGCAATCTGTAACTTTAATGAGTAATTTTTGTTGTTCACTCACACAAGCAGTGTCAATGTTGTAAATTGGTTTCATCGCACAAAATTTTGCGTCAAACTCAAATAAAGGCAAAAATATCGAGCGTAGTTTACGTTTCACTTTTAAAATTTATAAACAAAATATGGAAGGATAATAAAAATTTGGTGACTGCTTTTAATGTTAAATAAATGATTTCTCTTTGCCAACACAGTCTACTCGATGGAACAAAGTTTTCCATTTGGCTCTCTATCAAAACGTTACTGAAATCTCTTTATGTTAGTAGTAGTAACCCACTAATGCTCCTACTGCTTTATTCATTTTTGAGCCTTCGGTACAGATTTTTATTGCGTCCGTCGAGTCTTCCCAACGTGGCTTCCAGATTTCTTTTAACGAAAAAGTATGGGAATTTGAAGCTTCCCGATTATTTAAAACTAAGGATAGTTTAATATAAACATATTGGCGCTCATTAAGTAATTCGTAGCGATCCAGATGATTCACAAGGTTAAAGTTTATTAACTTTTAATTTTACTGAAAGAATCTCAAAGTGCATTGGAAAACCAGAGTGCTCATTTTTGTCAAGAATGCAATACTTGAGATTTGAGCATTAAGAACATTTTCAAACTCAGAGAGATACTTGACTGAGTCTCATGAAAGATAACAAAGAGGGGCAAAAGTCTTTATACTTCATACGCCAAATCTTATCCCTGTAAAAGATTTATGTATGAAAAGTGTTATCTTTCTACTTGTCTTTAAAAGACCTGTAAAATAAGCTATAAAAACTTTCTTATTTTGTTTTATGCATTCTTTCTGGTAATAAGTTTTGTCCAGTAGATAAGTTCCTTAGCTTTCACAATGATAATTTGTTTATGTTTTGGATATAACAATTACAAGTAGTTTCACTTTTTGATATGCTTTTGAAAGACAAAAACAAAACAATATCTTTGCCAAAAAAGAAATTGTTTTCTTTGGCCTTGGCATTGTACTTAAGCAAAAAATGTGGGTTAGCGCCGCCACATAAACTGAACTATTTGTTGTAGTCAATTTGCCGGCATTTTTTGTTTATTTTCAAATTCAATGGCATGTAGTGAAGAATTTTACTGAATGAAACTGAAAATTCTTGAATTAAATACCGCAATTGAGCATAGATTCAGTATTTGCCAATTAAGACATTGATGTAAGTTTGGACTGGTAGGTGCATATTTAATTGGTTAAATAATTCGCCGATGACATCAATAAGCTAACAATAAATGTTGATTTGATTGTTTGCAATTTTCTTTTATTACAGTTTTATTTATTAAAAAAATAAATACTTGCAGTGCATGTGTTTTTAAATTTATCATTTAACAACAATTCTCAAAATCAAAGAAGCAGAGAAATAATTGAAAAAGGTATAACGAATATATGAAAAACAAAATATTTAGCTATGGTTACGAATGCTCTTAAACAAAACGCAAATAGAAGCGTAAAATTTGATTAAATATTTTAATGTTTCAAAGCATGTAATGAATAAATCTGTTTTAAGTACAGATGTTTTAACAACTTTGCTTATAACACGGAATTAATGATTACGTATTTTGATTTGTAGGAGCTAAAACTGTTAATACCATAGATTAGATTGAGCAATGCAAAACTGTTTTTTTAAGGGAATCAGCTTTCATTACACAGGCCCACAAAAAAATGTTTGTGCTCTGAATCTTGGATGCCAATATAGTATTTCCATGTATTTTTTCACGCCATACGTTAGAATTTTGAGATATTCTAACCTAAAGGTAAGACTGGTTGCAGATTCGGTTTCAGCGGGAAAAAATACAGGGTAATACCATATTGGCATCCAAGATTCAGAGCACAAACATTTGTTTGTGGGCCTGTGTTATCAAATATGAAATCAATAGCTACAGAAAAAATAGCGAACAGGGAAAAATCGTAAGCTTAGGTTCCATATTCTAAAGTTTTGCTTGCAATTTTATAGAAATCAATTTATTAAAAACATGCTAAAGTTTCTGTTAGTATCATATTCAGTTTTCCTAATATTTCAGTTTTCGAGTTTTAAGGAATCTAATGGATTTCGATGAACAAAAACGGATTTGTTTCCCCTTAGTTTTTGCGAATTTAACTTTGGAATTCAAATTTTGAGCCGTTGTTAAAATTTTAAGACTTAAATTTAAAATATTTCAAAAACTAAGAGAGATAGTAAATTTTTTGGTTTTTGGCTACTGTGTGGAAATTAAAAAAGTCATGTCTATGTAATTATTTGGACTTCCAAAATTTTTTGAATTATTTAAAACATTCATTGGAATTGTTTAGATTTTTTGAACTATTTAAAGTATTCGAATCAAAACATCTAGAGTGGTCAAAAATGAAACCAAAAGTGCCAAGAAACCTCAAATAATTTAAATCATCGCACACTGTTGTGTCAAATTGAGATAATTAATTTCCCAGCTTAAAATGATGAGATGTAGCTACTTGAAACTAGATATATTCAAGGAAACTTATGTAATGGCACTGAAAAACCTTGTTTCAAAGGAAACCTCATTAATTTTTTTATCTACTATCACTCAGATTTGAACTTAAGCCTCCTGCGTTATTCCATAGCTGCCACTTGATAATTAAAATATGTAATAACTTTAACCAGCCAAAATATAACAATAGGCTCGGCTGTTAAACTGCGCATGTGACAACACGGAATGGCCAGGTTTAAACTCCAGTGTATACGGAGTAAATTTTTTTTTAAATTAAATAGAGTTTCGAATTTAATGCTTCCCAAGAAGCACATCCGACCTGCTCTACTAGGAAACGGCTTCCAGATTTCACGTTGGGAGGATTTCAGCTAGCTACATTTCGTATAGAGTTGGAAAAACATTTTGTGCAAAACACTCGAGATCACTGTGCGTCGATTTATTTGAAATTTTCGAGTTGGGTAATACGAACATTGTTGCTCAAAATATTGAATTTTTATTAAACAGAAAAATCGATTTATTTGCTCTAAATGGTTTTGGGCTAGCTTTTACAAAAAACCCAAACTAAGAGCTAAAAAAAATTACTACGTAACTCATTTACTCACCACATCTGTACCCGCTAGCGTAGTAATGACACGCATTTCCCAAAAATGAACCGAATGAGTCTGCAGTGGTTTACTGCCGCGGGCAATTGCAGTGCCCTGACTGTAGGTAGGATGAAAAGTGATGTCAGGGCCGGCTATCACGCAATCACAGAGTGTATTCGGCTGCCATTGCCATTGCATGACATGTGACTCCTCTTCACCACAACAACATTGCACCAAATCCGGAATATGTCCCTTATAAGCGGTGACTGTAGTGCATTTGGGAAATTCGCAATCGCAGTAAGCAGGGCAACGTTTTTCCAAACCAATGATATCGTTCAAGGACATTGTGACTTTAATACAGCTTTGCTTTAGGAACAAGTAATGATATAGATTTTGGTTTTTGATTCACTTTTTTTTTGCAAAAAATGTCTGCACGTCAATTTTCTTTAAGTATTTTTTGCTTTGAGGATAAAGCATGCGACCACTGCGTGTATACTTCACGGTAATTGTAGTATATTAAAAAAATATAGCACACAATTAAGATTGATAAGCGACTTAATACGTCCGCTTTGTAAAGCAAATAAAACTTAAATGAAATTTTTTACGGCTGAACGGAAAGTTTTGTTTTTATCGCGAAAGAAAAAAGCAAATTAAATTCACACAAATTACAAAAATCACAGAGTATCACGCCGTATCGTAGTGCTAACGATAAGCATGGCGTTTGTTTACAATTCGTTTTTTTGTTTTGGTTGATTTTCTTCTGTAGCTGCAAGGAAGTTCAGTTAAAGTAATGCAAACATTGTATGAAATTCATATTTACCTATAGTTAAATTTAATTATTTCTTCAAATTTACTTTTAATTGTCAATTTTGTTTCTATTTTATGTACCAAGGTGCTGTGAAAAAACCAATGAGCGCAAGCGGCACCAAATTTCTCGTATAAATAAAAATGACGTCAAATGCTACAAAGCCACAAGCTTCCGAAATCAGCTGTGGACTAACAGAAGTTTGTAATTTTTTTTTGAGAACCAATAACGTCAATTATCGGCATTGCCAGAGTTGAATTTTATTTAGCAATGTTTTTTCGAAGTTGATTTATATAAATATTTTTAAAGTACACAGTGATAATCAAAATGATGATATCTACGATTTAAGGACCAAGCCTGAGAACTTTTTCGTTGACAATATGTAAACAAATACGCAAAAGAATGTCAGACTAAAATTCAACGCCAAACTAACAACAAGTAATTTTCGAAATGTCCTCGAATCCAACAGTTGGATTTGTTAATTGTGATGAAGAATCTGGACTGGAAAACTTTGTCTTCATCATATTGGGTGCAATAAATTCCTTGCAACATACATTTCGGAACTCAGGATAATTCATAAAAGCTAGTTTATTATCTTCCCTAAATATGAGGTAAGAGGAACGAAACACAGACGAAAAGAAACCATTCCGTCACCTATATACCAAAGATGAAATAAAATGAACCGAGACGGTAAACGGAAGTGACGGATAACCGAGGTTCTACTGTATTAAGCATTTATAATAGGCACGAAATGGGGTTTCCGAGTTTTTGAACGTATAAAGAGAGCGGCTCGCGCTGCCTCGATATTGCAATCGTGAGCCCGTTGATCGTTGTGTTGTCGGTTTTATTTTGAAGAAGTACTACCCAAATTTAACTTCCTAGGTAGGCAGGGTACTGAGAAAAGCCATGTTTTGGTCTGAAAATAGTCGTGTTTAGTTCATTTTAAAAAATTTAGACAACAAATCCAAATCCTATATTATGGATATCACTTATTTTATTATGTCATCTACTATACATAAAAAAAATGTAAACTCTTAGACCTTAAAAGCTTTTTTTACGATCCCATTAAGTGAAATAGGCCTTAGTTACTATGACAATTTTGAAAATAATGGCCAAATTGAGGTTTTATTCATAATTCTTAAGACATGATTTATTTAGATTCTCTTTTTATATCCTTTAAAATGAGATACCACGCTCTGAAAATGGTTGACCAGGTCCAAACATAACTTTGACCTAATAGCGCATCCGTTAGTTATGACTACAAATTTGGGAATTCTGACATTTCATATTAGGACAACACTGGCATCATCCAGTTACCCTAACTTTTATATAGAACTACTCTGGGTAGCGAAGCTATAATACATCCAACACCGCCAAATTAATTCTATACAAAAATTCATCTCCAGTATGTCCAATGCCGGCCTCGCAGCGGCCTTCGACCGCGAATCAGCCTATATATAATAAGTATATTCAACACCGGCTTGGCTAGCCGCAGTAATTCTACATAAAAGTTAAGGAAAATGCGATTTTCAAGCTAAAAAGGTCATATGTATAATATATAGACTTGCTCAGAAGAACTCGTAAACAGTACACATTTTAAATCAAGATCATCAGTGACGTGTACCGTTTTCCGAATGATTACGATAAATTTGCTATCTTCTTCGTGGGGAAGTAAAAAAGTTCAATCAAGTTCGGTTTGCGCATAAAATATTATCCCAAAAGTATACCTCCTTGGAAATACTATTTGAAGTTGATTTTAACAGTTTTTTTCCCACCCGATTCTAATAGGTAAAATATACTATGAAGTTAATACGGAAAGTTGTCTAATTAAAACCATCAAACATGTCCAGCCACGTTGGACACTTGCATTATAAGTTGATTTTTATAAAATGCTTTAACAATAGGAGTATTCGTGGTCTCGTCCTTTGGAGTTATACTATTAAATGTTGCATCAATGTCTGAACACACTTTTTCGATATCGTAACAAATACTAATAGTTTATTTTGCACACTTTACTAATATGACAAATTTGTCTCCTAATCACTAATCAAATGGTTAAACCAAGCCTTATGAATGTCAGTATATGTCACTATACATGAAGGAATAACTTCCGAATGCTTCCACAAATTTGGAATGTAAATTAAAAGTTATTTTATTTATTGTCTTATTATTATTTTTCCACCATTAATCTTAGAAGAAAATAATTTTAAATCAATTAAAATAACCTGATTGCATAGCGTATTCTTTTTGCTTCAGCACAGCAAGGCTCATCGCAGTTGGGCAATTACAATCGACGATAATTTTATGCTGAAGATATCTATGTACATATATATACATGTGGCGACAGGTTTGATACAACAACAGAGACATAATGACTCCATATGTAGACGCAAAGTTGTTCTTCATAAGAAGTTTTTGCTAGTATTCTTGAATAATTTTGTACACAGAAAACATTCATTTTGATATAAGAGAATTATTTTATGCTGTAAACATAGTAAAATATCGAATCGGTAAGGTATCCAAAAATATAGGAAATTTATAAAGATTAGGTCTCTATTTGCATAAAATGCTAGAAGCACGCACTTTTTCACACCGTTAGCAAAATTTTCGATTACCTTAGAAATAGATTAAAAACGCCAGTTTCGCATCTCTTAATTTCTTAAAAGTTCGATCACTGCACCGTTTTGCAACCAAATTCTCATTTTTATTGTTTGGACTCTAATATTGTTCGCACTTATTATACTCTACACAGAGGGTATATTCACTTTGTCATTCCGTTTGTAACGCATAGAAGGGAGCGTGGCAGGTATAGAAAAGTATACATATTCTTGATCAGCGTCACCACCTGAGTCGATATAGCTCTGTCCGTCTGTCTGTTTGTGTGTCTGTCTGTTAAAATCAAGTTTATGGGAAAACTAAGCAAGCTAATTCAATGAAATTTGACACACAGGTCATACCTTCTTGCAAGCTGCTAGCATATAAAAATGGGCAAAATCAGTTAACGGTCACGCCTTCCGCCCATACTCTATGTAAATATACCCAAGTCCATTTTGAAAAATAGTTGCTGCGATTTTGATGAAAATTGGTGATTTGGTGAAGATGAGAACAAAATTAAGATTATGCTAGGTTCTAAGTTTGCAAAGGCTCTTAAAGGGGCGTGGCACAGCCATAAATTTTAACTTTTATAACGCCATAGCTCGTAAACCGTGAAAGATATTGTGATGAAATTTGGTACAGGAATACAGATCTTATGAATCTTGAATTAAGCATAAAGTGGGCGGAATTGTAAAAGTGGGCGTGGCACTTCTTAACAATTAAAAATTTGGATTTCGTATAACTCCAAATTGGCACATATGATTTTCATTAAAATTTTAGGGATGATACCACTGAAAGTAGTCAACAATGCAACAAGCTACGTCAGTATACTGAAAAATTTCTTTTAAGGGCGTGGCACAGCCTACAATATTTATAAACGTTTTAAAATGAGAACTAACGACGCTATCGTTATGAAATTTAATTTTAAATTTAAGATATACTTGCTAAAAGGTGTCTTCTTACAAAATTTTGGCACAATTGTGCCGGTGGGTGTGGCACCTGCCATATAAGCGAAATACGTTTAATGCTATAGATAGTTTGCTATGAGAGTAATTTTCATAAAATTTTGTGTAGAGGTGTCGGTTACTATAAGCTTCGGAATTAAATGAAACTTGATAAGATTGCATCAGTGGGCGTGGCACATTCCTCATTAACATAAAGTTGGAAGTGCTATTTTAAGTGAGCTATTGGAGCAATTGATCTAAAATTTGATGTAAGTGGTTTATTAGGTATTAGGTACATATGAATCAAAAGCTGGCGAAATAGCAACAGTGGGCGTGGCACCTCCCATACAATTAAAGTACCTTAAGTGGCATAACCATCGAAATATATGAGCAATCATACTGAAATTTGGTGTAAGAGCTTTGTTTATAAAAAGCTATTTCTGGATCAAAATCGGACTGGATTGCATCAGTGGGTGTGTCACCACCCTAAATTTTAGGAATAATTACGGCACATATCGCAAACTATACAAGCTATTGTGCTAAAATTTGGTTTGTTTATTGAACCGTAAGTGAGCGGAATTGGAAAAGTGGGCGTGGCATATTCCGTGTTTTTCATTTCTATCCTATTTTTTTCAACATTTCCCATATTCTTTTGAAGTTTTCAATCCTTTACCTTTCTCCTTCAATTTCATTCGACATTTTCTTTATTCATTTACAACATTTTTCATATATTTTGACTTATTCAATTTCTTTCATCTTTCTTTAATGGTTTTCATATTTTTTCAATATTTTCAGTTTTTTGCAACACTTTTCAACATTTTTGAACGTTTTTACATTATTTTCGACTTATTCAACCTTTTCAACATTTTGTTAAGATTTATTTAAAAAGTACTTTCAATGCAGTGTAGGGTATGTGAGTTTCGGCCTGGCCGAAGATAACACCTTTACTAGTTTTTTCTTAAATTGTTAGTTTCTTTTGCGTACACTGGTTCCTAAAAGTTCTTTACCGGAAGCTGTACATATGTACATAAATAGTATATTCGAGCTTAGGAAAAATGGCTCATTATCTTAACATATCAAACAAAGTTCATCTAATTAGCTATGTATGCTTAGTATATAAGATAAATAGGACTATATAGACAACTTGACTAAGTATGCCAATGATATATCATCAGCAGACATGAAGAGTTTTTATAGGGTAATTAAAGATATCAATGGCTTTAGTTCACACAAAAAAATATATCTCTAGTCACTAATGGGAATTTAATAAGGAATATCGATGATCAAAGGACATATTTCGAAAAATACTCAGCTGGCAAAAGGAATGCATTGAAATACGTTACGTGGACGATTCGGACGTTCTTCCAATTGATATTAAAAGTTAAATCGTACTGGCAATAACAAGTCTTCGTGGTGAAATTGCAGCTCGTGTTGACAACGTCCCTGCAAAAGTTCTCATGGCAAACCCCAACAAATTTGCAGAAATATTACTCTTGTGTTCTTTTTATCCTCACGGATTATAAGCCCTCTAAAAAACTCTTTCAACGTGCACGATCAGTAGCGAGTGCATTCAGTTCTCTCAAATATTACCTTGATTAACATATTTCTTGCCCTAGCCAACGTTTCTATAATAATTTAGGACGGCTGCGTTTGCATTAACCCTGATGGTTCCAATCCAATGATTGCGTCATACTTCAATTAGTGATTTCCAAAACGTGTGCTCAATCCATTCTCACTTTGATTTTAATGGAAATTGAATCATGACGGCATCTGGTGAGCAATTCCACATTGGAAATGACTAAATTTTCAGTACTTGGCGAAGATGCAGGTGATCATGTGTATCAGTCAAGATCACGCCCATTATCCTTTCAGCATTGTTATTTCTAGTAATGATGGATTCATGTCCAGAAGAGCGAAAGAATATAAGCTGAGAGGTATAACCTGGAACCCGCTTTTACCAATACAGCATGCGCTATGCAGAGGACATTTCAATTTTGTTTTATCCTTTGACTCACACGTTGACATGTTTATGCCTAAAAAGTATAGCTATCAAGGAAGGTTTTAAAGACTTGATCGTTCATTGACGCAATTGTAGCTTATTAAATATATCCCATTTTGAAGGCAACAAACTAAATTTGGATGATCAAATAAAATTTTTTTTATTGAGAACTTGTCAATGTTAACATAATTTAGCTTTACATAACATAATTAGAAAAAAACAAGTGTTAAAAAATATCACAGATGGTGTAATAAAATATTAGAGTAAGACCTTTATGTACATACTATATAGTAAAGTAGGCTAATTTATTAATCGGTTCAAAAACAACTTCCTTCAACATTTAGAAAATGTCATTAAGGGACCATAGCTGTAAGTGGAATTCGGATCCTACAGTTTTTTTTTTGAAAATTTTGATTTTAAAAAATTATAGAAGCTGGAGGTCGAAGTTTCACAAGCAGCTTGGTGATTTTTTTTTAAATCAAACGTAGTTTTTTTGGGGGTATCCGAGGCTTACAAAACTCTCCCTAATGATTTGGGGCACACTACTACATACATTAAATTACTACTGGCTATATAAATTTAGTCTTAAAAATATTTATTGAATACATAAAAATGTTTTAAAAACTAAAGCTTTTATTATCACAGATCATATGTTGATGATTATCACAGAAACAGTCAGTGTTCCCTTAATTATATCAATACAGTATTTTTATTCCCGCTTATCTTACGTCCTGAAAGATTTGCAGAAGAAGAGCGGAAAAAATATATTCGAATTAAATGTGCGTATTCATATAAGAAGGTTATGGTTAACATAACATATCACTGACAAAATTAATAAAGCTTTTAATTATCACAGAAAATGTTCCTTCGTTATTGCACTTGACGGCCATGCTTCTGAGGCTTGATAACGTGAGACAGAAGTGGAAGACAAACAGTTTAAGATATATCACAGTGATGAATTTTTGTCACATGAAAATGTCACGTTTAAGCACATAATGTAAGGGCAGGAATTCTGTAAAAGGCAAATTTTTGAATTTGTTAAATACTTGAATAACACATTGAAACGCTAAAAAATTATTGTTAAAAATATACACAAACCTTTGAGGGTATGATTTCCATGATGAATACTCATTGCGTTGCACTTGACACTTTTCATACAAACAAAAACATTCGATGTGATAACATTCATTGGACGTAACTCCATTGCGGTGGATAAACTAGAAGTGTTATGTTTATAGTCAAGTCTTCGAAGTTTATATAGCAAATGCTCAATATGCGAACTAACAAGAGTTATAGGGAAATAATTTCTTCGATTCCATTTCAATGAGGGTTGTTCTGCCTGGCCAAACATCACCAATGGTAGCACTTTCAAACGACCAGGTGTTTCATCAACGGAATTAAAGATTGGTTTTTAATGCTTACATATGTACGTAGAATTGTCTGCAGAGAAAGCCAGTCATGCGAAACATGCACGTGATAGGGTGATTTCCACTTTGACATAACGAGGAGGATCTCACTCAAGTGTATGAGTACAAGCATATAAATTATGAGAGAAGTAGAATCTACATACATATGTACATACATGTATATTAAGGTAAAATTGTTTTAAATAAATGTGTAAAATTTTTTGATTGGTTGTCTTTCATATGGCTCATAAACAGGGGCTAATTTAAGAATATAAAAAATCCAGGATTTTTTGGACAAACACAGTCTGAAATTAAAGCAAATATTTTATATCACAAACTTTTTGCGAATTTCTAAAGTCATCATGTTCACTCTTAAACATTTTTTGAAATTTCAGTCAAAATATCTGAGTTGTAGTCAAGCTTAAGTTCAATATACAACGTGGTGCTGCTTAGGATATAGATATTTCGAGAGCTGATTCCCGGTTTCATTATGAGTAAAAAATTGTTTATGAGACTAGGTGTATCTTGAATGCCGCACTCAGCTACAGGGTGTTTGTTGGAAAAGTTCCTTTAGAGTAGTACTTGCATACGAAGATTACCTCACAACTATCAAAGTAAAGGAACTAGAGCAACTAAATCAGTCAGATCCATTAAGTAATTAACTAACATAAAGGGTGTTTTTTTTAGAGATTTGTTTTTCGAATAGAGATAAAACTGGCATTTTATGGTCAAATCTGGCAACTCTAATGTCATTTATGTTCAGTTTGGTTTGCCATTTCATCATGAACAGGTTGACAAAAGAACAACGCTTGCAAATCGTGCAAATTTATTTCGAAAATAATGGTTCAGTTCGCGAAGTTTACCGCAAGCTCCGTCCATTTTATGGTCGACATAATCGTCCATCAGAGCAATTAATTCGGTTAACCATGGATCGTTTTCGCACTACGTTTACTCTATGTGATAATACGCATCCGCAGAGACGTCGAACAGTGCGCACCGAAGAAACAATTGCCGCTGTAGAGCAAAATGTTGAAGAGGACCCGAATGAATCGATTCGCCACCGTGCACAGCAATTGGAGCTTTGTCCATCAACTTTATGGAAGATTTTGCGCAAAGATCTTAGCTTGCGACCTTACAAGATCCAGCTTGTGCAAGAATTAAAGCCGCGAGACCATGCAATGCGTCGTGATTTTGGTGTATGGGCCGAAAATGAGATTGATCTCGATGCTGATTTTCATCGCAAAATTTTGTTCAGTGATGAGGCTCATTTTTGGTTGAATGGCTACGTCAACAAGCAAAATTGCCGCATTTGGAGTGAAGAGAATCCACATGAGACCCTTGAGACGCCATTACATCCACAAAAACTGACTGTTTGGTGTGCTCTATGGGCTGGTGGAGTCATTGGGCCATACTTCTTCCGAAATAATGCTGGAGAGTCAGTTACCGTTAATGGAGACCGGTATAGAGCCATGATAACCGACTATTTTGTTCCCGAATTGGATGGCATGAATGTGGATGAGTTGTGGTTCCAACAAGACGGCGCTACATGCCACTTAGAGCACGTCACAATCGAATTATTGAAGGAAACATTCGATGAGCGCATAATTTCGCGGAATGGACCTGTCAATTGGCCACCAAGATCGTGTGATTTGACACCATTGGATTATTTTCTTTGGGGATATGTGAAGTCGCTCGTCTACGCCAACAAACCAGAAACGTTAGGGGACTTGGAAGCCAACATTCGTGGCGTTATTGCCGACATACGGCCCCATATGCTCGAAAAAGTGGTTCAAAATTGGACCTGTAGAATTGGCTTTATTCGAGCCAGCCGCGGCGGCCACATGCCGAAATCATATTTAAACATTAATGGCATAAAATTATCCTTCCAATAAAGCCAAATTGATGGACATTAAAACGATTTTCTTGTGTTTTATTTCAATTCGAAGCTCTATACCTCTAAAAAAAACACCCTTTATGTTTCGATTGTAACGTTATGGCTAGTCATCAATAAAGAGAGGTTGAAAATGAACTTTAAACGTCAGGTTTCCAAAATGACCGATTTTAGCACCTTTCTGTAAACCTTTTGCTTGCGTTATTTGATGGAGAGAGATCGAACATTTTTATGAAAAATGGACTGAAGTCGGCCACTTTGGGGACGCCGCTGGCAATTTTGAAAATTCATTGTCGTCCTTTCTCCAATGATAAGACGAAAATGTACTGAAATAAGTACCCAAAACGCTCCTGACGATGTCTAAAATCAATTTTCGACCTCTCTCTACACATTGGCGTACGAAATTTTTTACAAAAACAGGTCAAAGTCCGGTACTTACGGATCTCGAGAGTGCTCCTAGAGATGTCCATAGGCAATTTTCAACCACTACATTTTACAAATTTTGCCGAAATCGGGTACTCTCGAAACCGGAATTGTCATTGATGCAAAAAATAATCTACAAATTAGCTTGCATTGACTACAACGCGAACTATATTTGTTTCAAATTAAAAGTAATTGGCAATACAATAAAAATTTCCTATGAAATATAGTAAGGAGCCAGTGTAAAAAGTTTTTATTGAAAAATAGTAATTATTAGCAATGAATAAGCATTTCTTGTTTCAGAATAGTTATTTTTAGTCGCTGGTTTTTTATATCACTATTTTGGTGTCTCATATTGTTATCTATGGTAGATACATTCATATAAAGTTGAACTCTTGGTCGTACAGTATTCCACTTACAAATTTATCTAAATTAACTCCAAACCATATCCATATCATGCAACACCAGCTCAGGATTTATTACCCACAGATCTGCCTCTAGGGTTAGACTTTTGCAATTGGTTCTTGAAAAGACATTTCGTTGATAATATATTGTATGTATGTATGCATATGGCATTTTGTTACACTACTATTCCAAGTCGTAAATATCAAAGCCTAGCATATGATCTGCTTAGGTTTCTCTGGTTAGACTAACAGATATTTTTCACCAAAACACGGAACAGGAAAAAGCTGATGAAACTTTTATGAAGAAGAAAAAAAAGGTCCTCACTTTCACAACCCGAAAACCGTAGCAAATCAGATATTTATATTTTTAAGACAAATTCTTCATATTTACTAAAAGGTCCACGCGGAGCAGAAAACAAAAAACGCGGACTAGCTCAGCGAAACGCGGATCTTTTGGTTACTTTAGGTCAGACCCTATTATGAAGCCTTCGAAAGCCATATATTTTCCGCCAACGCTATGTACCTCACTAAAAAAATTTTTCTTGCTGCTCCAACTTTAATCATGAGGCTGAAGACATAAGTGAAAAGATTGCATTTAATTTTCCTTATATGATCTTTTTTGAAACGCTAAGAAAAATTGTATGAAATGAGGTATACCTCAATGGTCGTAAAACTAATTTGTTTCTAAGAAAAAAGTACCGTGGTGCCGAACGACAAAAGTCAAACAGTAAAAACAACGTGACTCTGGGATCGAAATAGCTATAGAAATTTTTTGGAAATCATACGCTCCAAACGGAGATATAGAATCTAAGTAGCATTAGTACTATAAAAGCCATAATTTCGCTGTCACAGCTTAAAATATGGCCACAACTAGGAACAAAATAGAAATTAAAATAATTATTTATACCACATATATACTCGTATAACGAACTTCGGTGATACAAAAAAAAAGGGACGATGTGTAAGTAAGATGAACTGATTTGAAGGAAAAACGCACTTAGCCTAAGGTTTTTAATTTCGCTCAACTCAAAAACTCAATACGATTCTTCAGATTGACTCTAAAGATTAAATCGTCGTCAAAAAGTTCCATTTTTGCATTCGAATTCGATTACAAAATTCCACTAGTACGTCACGACTTTGAGATATTTGACCCACATATGTACATCAAAAATTTATTTTTTTAATTTTTTCACTGACACTTCTCTAAATTCTGAAAATGTCCGAAGAAACGACTAGCATTTTTCATTCAGATATGATTCAAACTAAACCAATTATTTTAATTCAGTTCTAGGGTTTCAACTCCAAGAAAAGCTTTATCCGCAACTTACGGTGTCAAGAGTACGTTTAAAATTGGTTGCTAAGACGAGCGCTATAAGAGTCTATAGCGTTGCTAACGTTATACAATCAAATTCAGGTAATATAAGGTTTCAAGTACGACCTGATAAAGAAAACCGTAAGTTTCTTAATAGCATAGGATAGCAGTAGCTTCTGATTGACGCTTTCAATTCGAAACTACATTTCGAAGCTAAAGAAAACAGCGGAAAGTTTTGAATGACGTCAAAAAAAAAAATCAAGATCATAGTTTCGAATTATTTTAAGGTCGAATAATTTCCCGAATTATCCTATAAGCTCTTTAAAAATGTTTTAAAAAGCTTAAAAATTTTGTAATTCAAAATATTACAAATTTTTACGACAAAATGTTTTTAGCTTTGCTAGAGCCATGGAAGATCACAAATTAACTTTGAACTGACCAACTCTGTTGATTACACTGTGCAGTTTCAAATTTGTTTCAAAAAGCCTTTAAGCAGAAATTTTTCAAGCATCGTTGCAATAAATTCATAACTTTGAAAAGGTTTGATTTTTTAAACTAAACTAATATTTTGTCCAACAAATTTTTTTCAGTGTAGGTTATGTTTTTAACGAATTCGATTTAGCTATAAATATAAAAGGAATAATTTTTTTCAATGTGTCTTTTTTTATTCGGTAGTACAATGCTTCCGGTTAAATGTGGAGCACTTCGAGTAGCTAATAAGCAGCTTTGTTTAACCGATTGCTGAACTTATGTCGTCCTTAGGAGCCACAATCGTTGCTGGATGATTAGCGTAGCACTTATGTTTAACGGCTCCCGCAAAAGATAGTCCAACGGAATTCAATCGCAGCTGCGCGGTGGCCAATTAATATCACCAAAACTGCTAATAACGAAGTTTTCAAACTTCCCACGCAAAAGGACGATTGTTGTACAACGCCCATCCAGAAACCACACCAATTAGTTTCTCATTGAGGGTGCATTGGCTTCTCAACAATCACCTGTGGATTTTTTGAGCCTCAGATGCGAATATTTTCCGTGTTTACGTAACCACGAAGGTGGAAATGAGCTTCTCCAGAAAAGATAATTTTTCGGCCAAAATGCTCAATTTCTTGCAAGCGCTCCACAGCCCAATTAGCAAACCGAAAACGAAGAATTTCGAACTATAAAGCCACACTCGAAAAAGCTATTAGTGCAAATTCCAAACGCTAGATGGACCACCCATAAAATCTTTTCAGTGTTTCAAAATATGAGCCAATCTCATACACATGACAAATGTGTAATAACAACATTGATTCAGGATGAGTTGCTTATGCGGAGTTGATTGTAAAAGAAAGCCGTGCTTGGGTTGCCCGCATAAGTAACACTATGTACATTTTTAGAAATATTTTATTGTAAACTCTAAAAAAATTTGTAAGTGTAAATAGATTTTGTTATTACATATTTGGTAAAAAACTAAGCACGAACTCAGCGACTCCAAATATCCCCAGGCATAGCATATTGGTTAGTGTAGAAAACAGAAAGGTTTAATTCGACGACAGCGTTATTTATTGCGCGCAAAAAATCTTTCATCTTCATGATCACTTTTTATTTACTGGAAAATTTTGGTCACACTTGAAACTCCAGTTGTCCACGCGTATTTAACATTCAAAAAAAAAAAAAAGAGAAAGATCCAAAACAAAAGCAATACATAAAATAAAAACTCTACTGCTGCAACCAATGAGCGTAGAGAGAAATAACAAAGAAAGGTCTCCTTATTTATTAAACTATACCAACATCCCCACTGATCCTTTCAAAGAAATCTGAAGAGATGTAGCCAGTAATAATAAGCTAAAAGCAAACAAAAAAAGGAGAATAAACATATGAAGTAAACTAAGGACGTGTCCTCCAACTAGGTATGAAACGATCGACATGGAAGTTTCTCACGCTTGCAAAGCACGGACAAAAAGTAACGTCAGCAACACCTGTGCTCAACATGATCCTATTTGCTCGTTTATGTCATGATTTTTTTGAGCCAAAGGACGTTGAGCTGCTCAACATGCGTTGTTATAACGGCCGTTTCTCACGCTTATCTCAACAGCATAGCTCAAAATCGGGTTTTTAGTCACACGATTGTGCTGACGTCTGCTGAACTTGAGCCATTTCAATAAAAGATATTTACAGTCCTTAGATGAAAGAAAAGAAAATAAATAATGAGCGTTAAAAAAGGTGCACTCAAAATAAATTTCCCACAACATCTCTAACAACTGTCATTATTTATTTTTATCCTGACAAATGCTGACATCTGCAAATTAATTTGTGCGAAATTATGTATGGAAACAGACGTTTAATATGAGTTTTTGAACGACTATTCCAGAACAACATTAGGTCACAATTTTTCTTTTTGATTTAGGCGCTTATTTGTGTAGTTTTTAAAGCATCGAATGTTATAGACTGTCCTGAGAAATTGTTCAAGTTAGCTTTATTGTCTTAAAAATAAATGACACGAAGTTGATGATTGCGAGTTGAGAACCCTCTAACTGAAGCGTAATATCCGATTTGCATAAAGTGTTCGAAACAAAGTCATCTAAAGGTTCTCAATTTTGAACTACATAGCATATGACTAGCATAGATTAGAAAATATGCGTCAGAAGCTATTTATCCCAAGAAATCTCAGAAATTACTTCAGAACTTTCAATGACTCTATTCCCACACCCTTAGAGAGAACAAAAATAATATGCTTCCTTTGGATACCTACGGATTTGTAGAGTTTCTCAACAGCTATGTATTAAGTATCGAACTTTAGACGGGCCATTTTTCGTCTGAATATAATCTGTATAATAGCTGTGTATGTTCCAAAAGAAAAGAAGACGCTGTGGAAATGGAGTTCTATGACTTCCTAACAAAGCTAACCAAGCAGTCTGGAGTGTAATGTAAAAATGATACTCGAGCCTTCAATGCCAAAATTTCAAAACAAAATACTCCAGCGGATCAGATAACTGACGAATTGATTTCGGAACAGAGCCCATGACAGCCAGATGATTTTGAAAGTTTCGAGAACATAAATAACTATCTCAGGAAGCTGGCCACAAGCCCACAAAAAAATGTTGATATATTTAAGATGCTTAGAGGGAAAATTCCAGTAAACTCATAGAAAACCATACAAGCCACGTTCAGTAATCGAGGAAGTCCTGCTGTGAGTACAGTGGAAGTAAGCTTAGCGAAGAGCAACAGAGCCACAGGCTGAGATAAAATATCATTGACATTTTTCAAGGTAAGCGATTAAATTAATTTTACCAACTCGGTTCCAACGTTCTGGGAACGTCTAAAATTTTACTGTATCGCATACATAGATCGACTACGGACCAATTATTTTCACTTGGATAAATTCTGGAAAAATGCACTTGTTCCATATGGATATCTACTCAGTGCCGGATTTACAAATCAAGGGGTCCATGGGCACAAGAGTGGTGGGGGCCTATCCGGACTGAAAAAACGAAACCGAAGTAACTGAATCCACCCTATCGATGACTCGTTTATGAGCTTTAACTTTTCAAAAATTGCAGAAATTTTTATTAATAAAAAAATTAGGTTATTAAAAAGCTGAAACTTAAAAGTTTAAATATATATTTAAAATTAAAAAACATTTACATAAAAAATAATTATAAAAACACTTTTCTTGCTTTGTTTTCAGCAAATTGTTTGATGATATTGTCTACATTTGATTTTTCCACAATATCAATGTTTGCGCTTAAAATCGTTAAATAATTCAAGCGATCTTGAGTCATTGAAGTTCTTAGAGGATTTTTTATCAACTTTAATCGTGAAAATGATCGCTTTCCGGTACAATTACTGATCATCAAAGCTAAATAAATTCGTAAAATCATTTCCACGTTGGGAAATGATTCTCGTATATTTTTATCCATTATAATGGAATACATTTTTTGCTCCTTGCTGATAGTATGCTGCTCGTTACTTAGGTTTGCATATTTAATTATTTAAAAAATGCATGACCTGGGTCGATTAGGTTACTTGGGTTTGCATATTTAATTATTTAAAAAATTGTACCTGCTGGGTCGATTCGGATACTTATAATTGATTCGGTTACTTCGTACCCTGGGACTTTTCTTTCATTCGCAGCGTGAGTCATCCCTTCAATAAATTATATTTACTAGCGTATTTTTATATTGGTGGGGGCCCTTATTGGTGGGGGCCCAGGGGCACGTGCCCGTAGTACCCTTATGTAAATCCGGCACTGTATCTACTATCTATGAACTCCTTCAAAAATAACGTTTAAGGTGTTATGGACTTCGATCTTCCATAGCTGAATATCTGATACCTGTAAATATTTTTATTTTACACTGCGGTAAGTGACTTGTTTACATCGCTGAAATTATTAAAGGGTAACTTTTTCTACTGTTCCTTTTATTTATTTTATATCACGTGTTCATTAAATTGTGAAATTTAATGCAACTACAAAGCAAAACGTTGATATGAACATTACAGGAATCCTTTTAACTTACCGAAAGTTGTCGGTATGGTCATTTACTTTGAAGTCGTCAGCTGAGCCAGAAAGGCAGTCAACGCAACTTAGTATTCTACTGTCATCATCATGTGCGCATATCGTAATATGACTCAACCAAGCAAAAAATAATGCAACGCAACGTAATCTGATGCACTTTGACAGCGGTGTCAACGGTGTCTTTTATTTTAAACAAAAATGCTTTATGTAAAAACAGGGTGTATAAGAATTAAATACTATAGACATTATGTTTAAACTTAATGAGAATTAAATTAAAACCAAATTGAAATTTTATTTATTTCTAATTGAATAGTGGACATAAGAAGAAGTAGTATAAGTAGTAATTAGAAGTACCTGGAGACCGATAATTATTCGATCAAAAATTTGAATAAAAATTTCGGTCAAAGTGTTTTATTTACTATAGAACCAATGTTTCATTGCATTCCGTTGGAAGCAGTTGGTGTATGACAACTCAAAAGTTGTTGTTGTTGTTGTTCATTTCATTGTGCATAGTCTTATTATAGTTGTTGGAAACCTTAAAGCTTTAGCTGCAATTAGAGGTGCTTGTCCCACCCCGTCTACTTTCTGTTAAAACAATGTCTTGCATTAATGTACAAAATTTCATAAAATTTTAATTGAAAACATTATTGAAATATTTTGGAGTTAATGCCACGCCCATGTGTCTAATTCACTCACATTTTTCTTAATTGGTGCTCTCCTGATTTTGTACCTTTTTGAAAAGCTGCGATTTATTCCGATGGTGTCATTAGAAAGAATAATTAAAGATTTTGCTTCTATGGAAGATGCCACGAAAAATTTTGAAAAAGTTAAAAAAAAAACATGGAAAATTTTGAAGTTGAAAAAAGTTGGAAAAGCCGAATAAATATGAGAAATGTTTAACAAAACTCGAATTAAATTAAATAGTCCAAAAATGGAACTCTAACTTTTCCAATTCCGCCCTTCGCCATTCAAAGCTAATAGTAACCGATCTCTACATCAAATTTTAATAGGATCGCACCCAAAGAACACCATGCCATATGTCGACGTGAACTCTTGTTTAACGTATGGTGAACTAGTTTGTATTGATGACTGCTTTCAAATTTGTCCATTGTTATAAAATGCCTTGCCCACTTTCCAATTCCAAATTTTATTAAATATATTGCATGGTTTGCGAGATAGGGCGTACAAATAAAAATTGTGCGCATGCCACGCCCATTTAAGAGTTTTCAAAGGCTTGAAACCTAGCTAATCTTAATTTCGTTCTCATGTGCACTAAGTCCCCAAGTTTCATAAAAATCGCTGCAGCCGTTTTCGAAGTTTGGCCATATAAACGTACATATGTATATGAGTCATTCTTTAAATTATTGCCACACCAAGCAAGCTTGGACACACCTGCCATCCATAAAAATAAAACATTAAAAACCCTATATTCAGAGAGTGATTTGTTGTAGTCAAACCAAAGATCTGAAAATTACTAGGGAAAACTTAGAAAAGTTCTGGAAAAAAGTTGGCAAATTTCAACGAGAGGGCGTGGCACTCCGATGTATGCGAAAAGTTCGAAATATTATATTTTGAGGAAATCATTTAAGGTAATGAAACCAAGTTTCTCACAAATTGTAAGCTTGGTTCGGATAAGTACAGGTAGGTGTCCGCCTCCCATACAAGGATTAGCTTCAAATATTACAAACCAGCCTGCATGTAGTGCGGTGCAAAAAATATTCTTTCAATAAAAATTTAAGACTTTTTACTGTTAACGCTGTGTAGGATATTTAAATTTTGGGGAGGCCAAAGACAACATCTTTACTTGTTACAAGCATATTGCTTGGTGCATATCTAAAGGTAAACTTTGCATACATTTAAGATTCAGAAAAATTTTTTCAAAAAAGTTATGAGCATTTCGAAATCTTGCTTAAAAATTTTTGTATCAGAAAATCTCAAAAACTATGGCGAATTTAATAAAAAAAATTATTTATTTTTTGGTTAAAAATGTTTAATTTTATTAATAAAAAAATAATTAACTTCAAATAAATTTATTTCAACATTAATGTGTTCATATACAAAATTAATTTTTTTTTATGTAAAAACGTTTCTAAAAATAGCTTCGACATAAAATAGATTTTTTGATTTTTTTTTCGATGTCATTCTTCAATCAAGAATGTATCTGTTTTCAAATCGAAAATCCCGACATAACTGGAAAAGCGCTTTGTAAGTAAATATGGACTTCAAAAATACATCCTACATCCAGTGGAGTATGTGTGCTAGTATACCCATTCTTGTCCGCTTACAAACATATATAATATACATTGCTTTCTTAAACTTACTCCTCCATAAAAGCTTAGAGCATAGTTTGGCGCCTAAAAGTTTGGCTTCATTTGAAGATCTTATTGTCATTCCTTAAATTTAAGGAAAGGTGAAGCTGACTCAGTATAAGCTTTTGGCCCTTATCACGGCTAAGCTGCGATTCATGATCGAATTCTACAGTAAGCGGGATATGACCAGAAAAAAAAATTATAGTTAATGTTAAGGGGAGCTATAAAAATTGTTAAATCAATAATGTGTTTTAGCTTATTTTCAGCAATAACCCACCCTGAGTGATTCTCGTTCCGCCACCAATCTGTCAGGCAGTCGAACTTTCCGAAATAATACTAAACTCTTAACACTTTGAATGTAAATCTATCCTCAGAGTAATTTCGCTTTCAATGATATTGTAAATTAGTCCCGTTTGGACTAGTTATATATGAGAATTGAGACAGCAGTATTTTATGTTTTTTGGGAGCTTGGTTTGTAATGGATGTGTATGATTAGGATCTCATGTCAAGATTATGCTAAATTGTACCCATATCAAAAAAATGTTATTTATAGTAAAATGCTCAAACATAAAAAAAAATTCGAAAAAACGTAAAACTGCACATGTCCATTGAAATCATATTTTAAAACTTTCCCACGTTTTGCATGAAACACAAGTGTTCCAAAATACCAAATGCCTATGAAAATACAAAGCACCTGATTTATAAATCAATACAGAAAATTCTTTAACAAAAAATCAACCCCAAAATAAAACGTCTTCGTTTTTCAAAGGAGCAGAAAAGACAAATGGTAAAAATCAACCCCTGAGCACCCTTTTTTGCATGTGCTGCAGCAACAGCTCAAATTGCGATGCAAACACTTTGCGCATGCGCAACCCTCGTCTCATTTAGTTTGTGTGCATAAGTGGAATGCGCATAAATATCGCATTACACACAAAAAAAAAATTCATTTATTTAGATTCCTGTTTCTTATTCTTATTGCTTTGGCTTGGCTTATCAATCTTTGCATGCTTGCATATCCTGCACGCATGTATTTAGTGTATATCCTTGCAAACCAAGTGTTTTCTTAATCCATTGGCGCGCATACATTGAAGTCTTATCTACTTGCAATAAAAAGAATGTAAAATGTTTAAATGATGTTCCCACGCTTCGCACGATGTGGCCAGGCATGCGCAGCAGCAAAAACGAGCGTTTGTTAAAAGTACGCCTTGAATGGTTGTGATCCTTGTTGTTGATTTGCCTTGCCAATGGTTTTGCCTTGGCGCGCACACGCAAAGATGCCGTCGCTACTGTTGTTGGTTGTGGCACTTTTGCTGGTGGTGGACTCGTGATGTGCGCATGCACGACGTGTGCAGTGAAAGTCGGTTGGAAGTTATTTTGCTTTCCTTTTCTTGAATTCTTATTGTTATTATTGTTTCAACGCTTCATTCCGTTTGCTTGAAAAATAACTGATTTTGATTTTAAATAATGTGAGGGCAATTCCATAAGTGATTATAGTTTTGAATAATGCAATCAAACCGAAATCCAAAAATATGCAATTTAAAATACTCACATATTCAACACAAATTGCAAGCAGAAACTTCGCAGCTTAATGTTGCATGCTCTTAGGCGAAAAAGTTCAGATTGTGCGAATAATGAATGAGAATCAAGTGACAGTCAAACGATTTCAACTTCAATGTGACTTCCTCAAAGCGACGCACCTCTGTCATTCGCTACATAAGACCAAACCAAAATCTAAAAAAAAAACATAGTCCGCAAGAACTTTTGCATAGTGAAAGTGCCCCACCGTTCCGTAAAATAACTTGATACATAAGATTTCGTAGGATTCAAATCGTTCGTCATTGTGTTATACATTTAATTTCCATGCTATTAGAAAGCAACATCAACATGAACTCATCAGCAACACCTGCCCCCTATACGATTTGTTAAGGGTCATGTTGAGTGTGGGAACTATTTCCGTTACAAAAGGATTTTATGCTCTTTTGCTTCTCATTGAAATGCTCGATTTTCTAATGAGGTTTTATAGGGCTACCCCTATTTTGGATTTGATTTAGTTGCTACATTTCGATGCGTCATGTGTTGGGTTGGGTTCATTGTGTACGCATTAGCAATGATCCTTTGACAAGGATGTTGAATCAGTAAAGTATTTTGATGAATTTTGTCATTGTTGGGGTTGAACACCTGAGTTAAATGTTACTGAGCATAAAAATTATTTAAAGGAGAGTGAAATACACAGATAAATTACGGTGGTCTGGTGGTGGCACTATTTTGTACATTGTTAAAGATTCAACTTTTGTCCTTCGAGAAAATGTTTTTGATCCCAGCTTTTTTCATTATTTAAAACTTATTATATGGAGTGAAGCGCATTAAGATACTGCATCATAATTAAATTTGTGATCATAAGTCTGAAGTTGGTAACTTTTTTTTATTAAATTTTATTAAATAATGCATTTATTTTCCACAAATTGTTAAAATTAACCAGAAGCGTTTTTATAACTTAATAAGTATTTCTTTAATTTTATATTTTGACATATTTTCTAATTAACATTTCACAGAAAATAAATTACAGAACAGTCATTCTGTAGCCAAATGATGACTAGAGGCGAATGACCTTATAGCGGTAAAATTAAAATTAATAATAATAAAATAAAGTGGATAAATGTGGGGATACAACACACCGCAGCATTTAAAATAAGACTTGAAATTGAAAAACTTCAGAAAACAGTTAAGTATAGTATACATTTCAAAGTGCAAAAGAACAAAATTTTGTAACAACCAAGGAGTAGAACTCCATACTCTTACTTATTACTACAGGCTTTAGTTTTTAATTAACTGATTGGTACTAATCAAACAAGTTTTTGATCATAGAACTATCCATTGTAAAGAGCCAGGACATAACCTTTACAAGGAAAATATTGATATTCTTAAGAATTCTTAATTCATATGGCAATTGATTAAACATGATGCGAGCAGAAATAGTGAAAAAGTTTGAAAATTGCGTTTTGCTAGAAGCCGGTAGATTAACTAAATGTTGACAGTTCACCCTCAGCCCATATACTTTTGAATTACGCAAATTAATATTAGAACCACTTCGTATGTAAAAAATTTTTAGGACTTTATAAACGTAAAGATGCTTTAAAGACAAAATGTGCAGATTGCAAAATAAGGGCCAGCTATGTGACATTCTATTCTTGTTGGAAATGATTCTGATAATATGTTTTTGCACCAATAAAAGAGGCTTAATGGTACTTATGTAACTACCACCCCAACTTGCTAAACCATATTGAAGTTTTGAGCTTACTAGGCCATGTTATATAGTTGTCAGTAATTTTATAGAGCAGTGGCTCTTGAGTATATAAATTTTACGAGTAGCAGACATAACGTTCTTTTTTTAATCAGCAACATGAGCCTTCCAATTCATCTTCCTGCCAAAGAGGATACCTAAGTATTTAAATTCTTCAACAGCTTCTATTCTGAAACATCCTGAATTACATGATATGCTGCTATCAAAATTCTTTTTTCCACATATATGGAACTCTAGGCTAAGTTTTTGACAAGAAGCAGAATGGAAAACCACATTGCAGTCAATTGGCATATTGTTTTTGAAACACACTTCGTAAGTACTTTGGAAATAAATTGTGTAACAGCTAATAATAACAATTTCCTTTTTAAGACTTAATGTCTAAGAGATAAATTTCATGTGAGTTACATTTTTATGTTTACAGAAACATTTTCTACAACATCTTCTTGAAACCATAAAGAGTTTTTTTTTTTGAAATCCCAAAAAAAACTTTTACCTAGGATAGGTTTGCATCAAAATCAAGCAACGTACGATCATACGATGAAGAATATCGACTAGAGCTGACTTCTTTAACGTTTTCGTTTATATGTAAGAAATATCTAATGAGATCAAATGTTTACGCAAAATATTTATATATACTAAGAACCTCATTAAAATCTTTGCTTTGTTACTTTTTCAAACATTGATTTCCGATACTACTCTCCACACTTGTAAACTTCTACTTAATGTAATTTATGAAGCTGCGCTGCAGGCATTGTTGACATACTTGTTTTCAGATTTAAATAAAATTACAATGGTTTTAAATTTTATTTATTACCTTGAAATTGTATCCCCTGTAGTGTTTTTAACGATAGTTTCGGTTTACTATTTAACTCAGCGGCTTAGTTATGTTAATGTAGATTTGGGGCTCTCCATACCTTTAAAACTAAGAATACACTATAAAGATAGGCAGCATTGAGGGTAATACTTTCTTCTGTTTTGAATATATTTTAAAAATGATTTTCCCACAGCATAAACAAGTGTATTTTTATTCGTATACAATATCTTACTAAACCCTAATTCACACAATTAAAGTGGTATGTAATTAACTTTCCTGTTTTTTTTTTTTTTTCAAATAGTTTGCACCCCAAGTGTGTTGAGTTATTTTGTGACACAGAACACTGAAGGGGTAAAATATGCATTAGTGATTTCTTATCTTCATATTGTAAATGAAGAGCGTAGATTTTTCTTTAGTACACAGTATATAAGAAAAAAATGTGTGGGAAAATCAAAATTAACGTTTAAAAAAAATAAATTGATTGCAAGCTGAACAACAATTACATTAAACCAGCGATGGGCACGTAGTGGCACTTTCCGTCCTCATGGGCCGAACCGATATTCGACACACAAATAAGCCAAACACAATTCGCCGAATTTCAACGCGATCAACGCACAGCGTTGACTGAGTTCAAATGAATACAAAAACAACACACAAAGGAATCAGCGGCGGTGCGCATTGTGTCTCGACGAATGTAGTAATTGTTTTTGTTTTACAAACTTTGTAGTGCAATGTGGCATTTTTTTGTGCTGTTAGCGAATTTGGAAATAAAAGCAAAAAAACTATTCATTTTTTTTTTCTGCTTGATTTTGTTGTTGCGCCCTTTTGCTAGATTTCCATGCCCAACGCTGCCCATAACTTAGAATTGTACACATCAATAATGCTTTTAGCAGCGCAAGAGCGGTATCTCAAAAAAATTCAAATGTTTGGTTCTGATGGCGTCGAATAGCTTAAGACATTTCGCATCTAATGAACTACAGTAAAAGCCGGTTCAAACCTATGATTTATCCCCTAAGAGAGTTTCCTCTGTCATAATTTTTCAGCTGCTTCAAGAAAACGACATTAACAAGACATCGATTTTCTCGAAACTCACGTTTACTGAGCTACCGCTTTTGTGCTTCTGGGTGCAATATAGTAGTTTCAAGAATGCCGAATAGTTCCATCCAACAAATAAGCTTATTAAGTATAAAATTTTGCAACTTCTTTAGTGCTATGAATATTCTAACTCGGGCTATTAAGAGATTCATCTGAGATGTATTCAGGACAGATGGTAATTCTCCAGAAACTTTTCCATTGTCTATGAGAGGAAATATATTTCACTTTCTGACGCGATATCTACGTTTGATGACAAGGATATTTCTCTCCGTTAAAATGGAAAAAGTGAAATTTTAATTGACACCCCCCGACCCCTCCCAATTTGGACTCACGTAATTAATGGACGGCCCCTAAGGCTACGACAACTCAAAATGTGCTCCATGTGGAATATAATAGAGAAACTTATGGAAATTTCGATGATAACTTTTTATTTTAAGATAGAAATTGAAAAAATTCCTTTAAGAAAAATGAAGGAGATGCAAACTTGGGTGATTTTTAATGTAATGTGAGTAATTTTCATAAGAGCAATAGAGTTGAAACGTAACAAAGTAATGCAACTGTTTGGCTTACTTACGCACGTGATGATACACGAAACGTGATATTTTTTTAACTTTTTAACCTTATGCCTCCCTATTTAACTTGTGTTTTATATTTTAGTATACGAACAAAGTGAGTAAAAAGTTTTTTTTCTTTCAAATTATAGCAGATCTATAGAGTGGTACAAAAAAAAGTTTTACAAGTAGAAGTTAGAGATAGTAACGTTGCTTATGAACTCATTTTTCAATCGTAAAGCTTAAATTTGTTAAGTAATTTATTCATCCAGCTGAGGAATAACGTGTATTTTTCATTTTTGAATTATACAAAATGCAATTACCACCAAAGCAATAAATGACATGGAAGAGCATTTAATAATCACTCGCACGAAACTTTTCTGAAAATTGCAAAGCAACAGATTATATAGAGTATTTTGGCTGTTGCACAGTTTTGTTGCATAGTGCTTCACCGAGAACCGATGAATACCATTCATACCCAATTCCATAACGAGACGATATCCCAAATATTATTTCTTGTATGACTGAGGACGAGAACGAAAAGGGTCTGGCCGATATCTCGTTCTTGGCGATAATGAATTGCTTATCGTACGATAGGCACTAAATTATCGCCGACAACGAGATTCAGCCAGAACTTTCATAAAATAAAATATTTAAAACGCAATATCTTGGCGCCTATGTTAGCAAGCGTTTTTAAATTCGGTGTTAGCATGTATATTGTCTATGTTAAGTACCTCACTAAATCTGGACGAGATTAGACAAAGAGGCATGGTACCTTTATAAAACATGGCTTTTATTGGAACTTATACCAAGTAGCGAAATTTCATACAGGGACTTAATTGTCTGCAGTAATTACTGCGTAAAATGTAGGCGGGGGTATACAACGGATAGTGCGCAGGGAAGCCGCTGGTCCAGTTAGTATTATATATAAAAATGTAAGCGAGAATAACTGAGAAATATCGGCGATAATGATACAGATCAAAAATTTCTCGTACGAGAACGAGTACGAGACGATAAGCTTGGCGCAACTAAGAGCACGATGAGATAATTCAAAAATTATCGATAGTTTTTGAATTATCGTATCGTTCTCATATCGGTGAAGCACTACTGTTGCATGTGCTTGAAACTGTCAAAGCACATTATGTATTTCTGTATTTTATCAGTACCAAAAGAGAAAAGTAACCAACAAAGAAATATAACGTTATACGAGTATTTGACCACAATCTCAAAATGCTACTGAATTTACCCGCACTCTGCTGTTGCATCGTTTATCACCATCTATCCATGAAAACTCTTATCTCTGCGTTCGGGATACTGAGTTTATTGACTTGCCTTATTTGCTGGCAAACACATTTTTGTTCATGGCAGATCAAGTAAGCCCTAATTTTATTAAAATTTTCATATGTAACATCAGGCATAACTCATATTGGTTTGTTAATACCATAAGTAAATACTTCATGGCAAATATCTGACATGCGATATGGGTATTGTTGTTTGTCGATTATTTTTAGCACACATATGAAAGCATTTACAAATGTTCTTGACAGCAAAAATTGTTTATTTGTTACGCTTAGAAGTTCAATTAAAATTAACAAGTGGCAATTTGATTTTAACGTTACACCTCGTTATACCCTACACCAGCGCTGCATTAAGGTCTCAAGGTCTCATTTTTTTATGATTATCAATATGTGATTTTTATTTTTATGCATTTTGAGGAAAGAAGTTCGTGTCGAAAGTCATTTTTTATTTTGACCATAAAATTGTTTTTGTACTCTTAGTTTTAAGGGGCCCATTGAAACTTCTTAGCCTCGTGTAATGTCTTACTCCGATGCTGCCTCACACATAGGGTATGGTAACTTAGTCATACCGTTTCTAATATGTTTAATTTCGACGAGATAAAAAAAGCTGTATTGCCAGTTGTTACAACCTTTATTTTGTACGCTGGGAGCATGGGCTCATATCTCGTGAGACACTTAATTTTTTGGGAAGTTATAACAGAAACGCTTTAGGTTTCTAGGATCAGAAAGAACAAGAAACTTGTTTTTTCTTTTTAATCCAAAAATAAAAAAAAATCTCTTAAATTTTCAAAAAAATATTTCAATAAACTCAAAGAAATTTAGGAAGAAAACATTGTAAAATATCTCACTAAGCAATTTAATTAATACTCGTATTATCTGGTTATTTTTGGCTATGCATGAGAAAGATTAAGGGCAGAATCCGTTTACGTGCACGCCTAATGTTAAATGCTTTACTTTGGTTTAGTATATCGGTGGGCATGGAAATCTAGCAAAATGGCGAAACAACAAATTCAAGAAATAAAAACGATATTTTAAAGTTTTCTTTGCTTTCATTTCCGAATTCACCAACAGCACAAGCAAAAAAACAAAATTGCAATACAAACAAAAACAATTGCTACATTCGTCGAGACACAATGAGGCGCCGTCGCTAATGCCTTTGTGTGTTGTTTTTGTTTTCATTTGAACTCAAGTCAACGCTGTGAGTTAATAGCGTTGAAATTCCGCAAATCGTTTTCTGCCAACGGTTCGGGTCATGAGGGCGGAAAGTGCCACTACGTGCCCATCGTTGGCTTAGTATATCATCCGACAAAATGCACATTTCGACAATAAGGCATCGCATTGTTATTTAATATTGGTTTGGACAAGCTTCGAACAAAAATTGTTTGAGTTTCGATGAGAACCTTCCATTGAGAAATCAATAAAAAATATATATTTATAAGGAAATGCAACCAAACAAGACTAAAATAATAATACTAAAAATGGCTTAGACTTGATCCTGATAAATGAACAGGAAGACGTGGTACTCCCATAGTGTTATTTAAGCAAGTGGATCTTGACAAAAGGGCTTGGTATCTCGAAAACAATAAAAAACTTTTACGGCAGTGGAGCACCTCTAATGCACCCGTACTCAATGCCGGATTATGGTTTTGCGAGTCCGAGTGACAAAAAAAAATTTCATTTGGTCGCTTAAAAAAATGCTATCACTGACAGTGTGACTAAACAACAAAGGTCATCATTAATTTTTCGATTTCAAAAGGTGAGATTTTTTTAGCTCGGAGCACAGAAGTATAGCCCCTCTTGGAAGTATGTATCTTAATTCAGCACTGTCCTTGACTATAAGTCATGAATTACTTTAACCTTAGTCTAAGACGCACACTTTAAATATTGGTGCAGTCTTTCGTCGCTCTGAGACAGGCCTTTCTTAATGTTTTTTTTTCTAAATTTTTCAATAATTTTTTCGATAAATCAGTAGCCCTCCACTACATTCAATCGTTATTGGTATCGATATTTAGGTAAAGGTCTAAGCTGAAAAATGCAATGCCTAATCCCCCAGAAAAGGGATATATAAGGAAAAGAATGGATTTTGGTTTTCATTAATGACCATAATTCTGTAACGGATGTGTTGATTTAATAGATAATCTCAAGGGTTATAATTATAGCATACAAAATTTTAATGTAAGCGTTGCCGTTTTTGAGATGTTACCCGAATAGCAATTTTCGACAAAAATTGATTCAAATATCCTTGGCGGAAATGACATTTGAGGAATTTTCCGTTATTAATGTTTAGGTCATGACCTCTCCGAACTGAACCACAAAAACTTTTGGGAGTCACTTTTAAAAAATTTTTATATAAGACTTTAAAGCTTTTTCCTCCTGAAAAATTTTGAAAATCATGAAATCAGCCTTTCTTTCCGAGAGCGACGGTGTGCTATTTACTTTTTGGTTTTTAATCTCCAAGCAATAGTAACAGTACCTATATATGGTTATATTAAAATTCTTTAAAGCCGTTTTCCAGACTTAAAAGGCCACTGCAAGTGGGCATTGAAGGCATGTGACACTGTTTGAGGGCGGAGGTTTTCCAAAAATTAAAATAGACAATTACCCGTGGCCGTTTGAAAATTTAAAGGTTTGAAATTGAGGACTATTTTTTTGTTCGTTTTGGTTCATCAAATTGAACACAACAAGAAGCAGAGGAGATGTTTAGAATTAGTGAACAAATTGTTACGAAAATATGAAAACATGCAGAGGCGACAAAATCAAAATCATATCAGCTTTGAACGAACCTTTCCTGAAAGTTTAAAGACTTAGGACCTTGGCTTTTCGTCTGTATAATTATTAAGCCGCATAAAGGTTTGATAGGAACGCAGTGACTGGTAGTCAAAACACACCTTTACAAATACATTTTTGATTCTTACTCTTTTTGATAAGAACTACACAATAAGCCATAAGAGTAAAAGTGGTCGATGTGGCCTAAATACATCTCTAAACTTAATTTAAATATGTACTTGTTACAATAAACATGTCGCAATCTTATATTCCTAGCGCAAGCGAAAAGGGCTCAAAGCGCCTATAAAATATTTATTATTTGAACGAAAATAAAAAAAATAAAAAACATAAAAAGTACTTCTTCAAGTAAAATATTGCTTAGTTCGAATTTGAAACCTTTTGCACGACTTGATGGATAATATTTACTTTCATAGCCTATGAATATCTTTTGCATTGATTTTTAGTTAGCTCCCTTTTATAAGTATTTCATTGAAATTACCTTTAAAATAATTTTTAACTTCCAATACTTATACCCTAGTCAAAGAAAAGTCAATTCCTGAATGAAGCTGTCGCGCCCATTAAGCTGAAGCTACCTACTTTCAATGCAGTGCCAATTTTGGTGTCAAGTTCGAGTTTGCTTGCATGAATTTAATCAGCTCTCTCAGTATGGCAATTATAAGGTCTTGACTGTCTGGAATAGGCCACTTGCTGAAGACTGTCATAGTTTTATCTAAGGTTCGTATCACTATCAGCATCACTTTTATTCTGATTGCATTTGCTGAAGAACTGTTCTAGTACAACAGTTTTGGTTTGTATGGGAGCTGTCAGGCCTACTTCCCCAAATCTGTTCAGTTTTATCAACGCATTAGTCATAGTTGATATTTTTTTCAAGTTTGTGCGCTTTTACTTGAAAAGACTCTTTAGTTAATTGGTTTACAGATTTTTGTACGGAAGTTGCTACGACCCTTCATATTGTCGGGATAAAGTAAATTCATTATGCTCTATATTATAAATGCTTTCCGATGGTACAAAATCTTCAAGCCACTACATTATGAAAAATCTCGAAGTAGGTAAATTAGTTTGGGCGGTAGGCATTAATGTTGAAATACTTTGCTGTTTTGGAAGCTGGTACAATCCAGTTAAATAAAAAACTGTACGCACCAAATTTCATTTATTAGATTTGCTTCGTTTTCTTGTCAATATAATTTGTAATGCAATACAAGGTCTTATTTTCAACTGGGTTGTTTTGACAGATCTCATGTGTCAAATGGCTTGTCCATATGACATTTGTATTCAGTATTCAATACGACTCAATCATGAATAGACTTACTCCACTTAACAACGTTTATTAATTGTGGAAACTTACTACCAAAATCGAAACTTATCGAAAAATTGTGTTTTGCGACGAAGCTCATTTCTGGTTGAACGGCTACGGTAACAAGCAAAATTTCCGTATTTGGGCCGATGAACAACCAGAAGCAATCCTAGAGCTTCCAATGTGTCCCGATAAATGTACTGTTTGGTGTGGCTTATGGGCAGGAGACATCATCGGACAAAATGCGGATGGAGCTCGTGTTACGGTCAATGGTCAATGAATCAATGAATTTTTGTTGGCAAAAACTCAGAATATTGGTATAGCCGACCTCTGGTTTCTACAAGAAGGCGTAACATGCCATATAGCCGGAGAAACAATCGCTTTATTGAAGGAAACGTTCTATGAAAACGTTCCTATTTGATCTCCCTATGTAAATACGAACGGATGGACGTGCAGATTTGGATCGAATGAAATCATCAAGTGACGTTGATCAAAAATACATATTGTCTGCTTTCATATATCTACCACGGACCTTTTACGCCTTATAAATAGATAGTTAAAATAAATGTACCTCGTGTGTAAGGCATAGAAATGAAAGGATGCAAATTCATATATTACAGATTAGAGTGAGACGATGAGATACCAATAAAGTCTAGTACTAATAGTTTAATTATAAGGGGAATTCAAAAAAAATAATCAGATATTTTGTGTAACGAAAATAGTTTTTGATTGACTCAGTTTTACTGATAAAATTAACAGTGTTCAAAAACTATTGCACAAAACAGTCCATCACAAATTTTTAAAGAATTAATGCTTTAAGAATGTTTAATCTGTTGGAAAAAAAAAATGGATCAAACCACAATTTACAAGTCCCAAGCAATATAAAAATTTTCAATTTCTTAAATCAGGAAAAAGTTTGTTAATTATTGCGAACCAAAATACATAAATCAGTTGTATCCCTACAAGTATTTAATTATAATCGCATTTTTAAGGTACCATTGGGGCAGCAAACATATTCCCCTTCTTTTTAACTCGTAATCGAAAAATAAAACCTAATATAGGACTGAACATTAAAATTGAAAGCGATTAAAATAAGAAAAAGAGTGAAAAAGAAACGAAAAAAAATCCAATAGCCTTTGAGATCTTTTTAAGGGGACAATGCGTTTTATTAGTTGGATACGTTTGCGCTACTTATGTATAAAACTTTGAGGTATTAATGTACGTATGTACATATATAAAATGTAATATCCCAGTAGGACAAAAATCAATAAAAAAATCATGCAGTAATGCCGTCTTTATGTAGGTACTGTCAGGGCCGTATCTAGGGGGGGCAATGCTAGGGGATAGAACCCCCCCCCCCGAAATATTTTGACGGACACTGTATATAAACAATTTTGCAAAGAATATACACTACGTAGAAAAAATCTCATATCCAAAACCCCCCCCGAAATAAAATCCTGGATACGTCACTGGGTACTGTGTTCATTGAGAAGTTAGGGGGCAATCAGGTATAAGAGCCAGTAATGGGAATTGATTTTCTCGTGGATGTACGCTTGGAATATACTTTTTATATTTTTAGAAATGCACTCCCCGTACTTGTCTTGCCTTTCGAAGCAAGAATTGACTGAAAATGTCAACACTTATCTAGTAGTATCAATGAACGTTTGGTTTAATTCCACCGATGCCACAGCTGTCAGGCAAAACAATGATAGTGCTATGATCTGTTCAGCACCGTCGTAACGCATAAATGGTCGGGCTCTAAAACACATCTCGTTGTAATATCTATAGAAATAAATTATGCACCCTTCAGATAACTATAGAATCATTTGTTGAGGTGGACTCGACCTAACAGTTCTAAAGCAATTCGTGGATCCACGGCACACATGTACGCATTGTGCACCAGTTCAGGTATAATAAAAGTGAAAAAAAAGATCAACATCAGACGGTTTTTCTTGAAATTTCTCGAAAAGTCTATGCACTTGGCCACTTTTTGCTTCTGTCCACCTCGAGCTGAGTCGAACCAAAATGCCAAGAACGTTAAAAGCATTTAATATCGAAATATTTACGGCAGCGGTATTACAGAGGGGAAAATATCACCGAATTAATTGGGCGTTGCATGCATTGAAATCGAACCAATTAAAATGACCCAATTTATAGTTTATGTAGTAGAAATATTGTTGCTGCCTAAGAAATGGATCTGATTGTAGGTTGATATCAAAATGTCATCGATACAAATCAAGGCAAGAATCGAGATAAGATAAGAGCCCTAATGGACTTCGGCATAGATAGAGTGCTTATTAGATATAAGAATGTCTCATAGAGCAGAGATTTATACAAACATCTGCTCCGAGAGCTGATTGCAATATCACTCCGGGTAAAATACTCAAAAATATTTTGGGGGAAAAAAAGCCAGTCTTGACGAGAATTATTTAATTAGCTTAACAATCAGCAAAAATCGAAGGAGCAAGTGACTTGAAAACAAAATATCACAAATAAAAAGCATGTGATGATAACGAGCCGAAATTATTAAGCTCGAGTAACAGAAAGAGCTGAATGAGCAGGTGCGTTGAAGACAAAATTATGCAAAGAAAAAGCACGCGGTGATTGCGAATCGAAATTATTTTGCTCGAATAAGGGAAAGAGCTCGAGATAAGCTGATTAGATTTTGTTATTGGTGAAGGAGCTGAACAAAAATATCGCATATAATTTATAATGTTTCGAATAAGCATTACACAAAAAGTGGGATGATTTAGTCAAGAGGGTGCGGCACATTCTCAAATAAAAACTTTAAAACGCTTTATTGAGACCGATTAAAGTTATGTTGTCAAATTTTCTATGGAAACGCTTGGTTAATCCTGCAAGCAAATCTTTGGGACACAAACCATCTGGCATAAAAAACTGTCTGAACTCGAACTTGTGGGAGTGCCACTTTTATGTAAACAAAATTTGGAGAGCTCTTATTAAAGTAAGTTAATTGCAAATAAAATTCTGCAACTACTGAAATAAAGTAGTAAGGAATCCACTTAATACATAGACCAAGAGAGTACCACGCCTCTCCCACAAAGCCGCGAAAAAGGCACTACATTAAAAAGAGCACTTTTACTGTTAATACAGTGTAACACATTTACTTTTTACGAGGGAAATGACAATACATTTAAAAGTTGCTTACATTTAGAGTTTTAATCTAAATAGCTAAAATGGTTAAAAGCTGTAGTAGCTAAAGTCTGTTGTTACTACCATTTTGAATGCATTCCAGCTGGGATGTACATATCATTCTATGTGCAAGAATGTGCTTTACAACGTGCTCCCCACTAAGGTTCTCTACATACCAGTGGTGTACCTTTGTTTTTATGGGTCCCTTCATTTTTCAGTTTTATCTTTTTTAACAAATGACTTCGTTGACTTGAGGCCTTTCACAGTTGATCTGGTTGTTGATGTTGTTGTTGTTGTTGCATGTAACTTATACTGTCATAAACGTGCTTAACTTGAGGTCGACGTACGTTCAACGCATCGTCATCGCTGTGTCGTTGTTGGGTTAACCAACAACAACTTAAAGAATAAAAACGTTGGTCGGTTGGGCCGCTCCCTATTTTCCAGTTTTTAATGCTGTTTTTTTTTTGTTTTCTTATTCCTGCTAATAATAAAAACGATTGTTGTTGCTGTTGGACGATAGGGTACCATAACCAACACATTTGGTTGGTTTATGTTTTGGAAAAGAAAAAAAGACGTATGTAGTAGGGAAAAAAATTAACTCCAGCATCACTGGTTTTCCCAACAACAATAATAAAGCAAACAGCACAAAAAAGGCATAAAATCTCGCGTGTTTTTACACTTTGTTGCTGTTGTTGTTATTGTTGTTGCTGTATTTCATGTAGATGGATGCTGAGTTTAGTGTTGATTTTCCATTTAGGTGCTCATATGTGCGATGCATGTTACGTTAGGGTGGCTTAAAATTCTTAAATCCTTTGTTCAAGGATCAATTTCGCCACATTTAGTTGAAGTAAAGAAGCTGGGAGTCAACAGGAGGCATCTTCATAACATCTAGTTTAAAATTGCAGGCTATGGGGGGAGCTCTTCCCCCTCCAAGTCCACCACTGTCAATAGACTATCTTGACACTTCAAAGTGTTTAATTGTATTATAGCATTAAACTTTATTTAGGGTTTGTGTGGCTAAAAAAATAAGCCATGCTAAAATTTTTACCTAAAATCTTTTTTGGCGAGTGATAGCATAAGAACTTTGTTGATATGGTCACTTTTCTCTTTCCCGAAATCGATTAGATTTACGATCTATAACATTTAGATAAATTGAGAAAATAAAACCTGTAAGGCGAGCGGAGAGCACAAGCTGTTCTTCGAACATCTCTCGACTCGCAAACTAAGAGGATCGTTTGCGAGCCAAAAGAGCGCTTAAAGGTTAAAATAAGTGCTTGCAGGCCAAAGGTGCGCTCTAAAAATGATCAAAATAGCCATCAGAGCTCATAGGGTCGGTTTCAGCCAATTTATCGTAAAAGGATTGATATTTCAAACGACGGTCTCAACACGACCAGATGCGTGTTCTAGCATCCGAAGGTCTCGTTTTCCCATTTTTCGAAAAAAATATAGTAAACTTGTTCATGGGAACAATCGAAAATAGATTTCGTCACCGATTCCTCTGGCGAGAATATATTTTGGAAGTAATCGCAGATTCCGTGTCTCTCTAAGGAAGTGTTTTGCCCCATTTATGGAAGAAAGTTCACTGCACCAATTGATTATAAGACGTCGAGCATAGATTTTAAAGATTTTTAGCCCTATTTATGTAAAAAAATTATTGTACAGTCGATAAAACAAAGTTGAAAATTAATTTAGAGCCAATGGACCAAAATGAGCGGTCTGATTTTGAGATGAAATATGCCACGCATTATGAAGTTTTCAATAAATGTGACATTTATTAGGAACAATAACACTATGTGTCATTAAAAAACAAATTATTGATCTCGACTATATATATTAAAAAATATCATATTTTGATTAGCAGGGCTGATGACGTTGAACTTTTAAGTTAATTCCCTTATTTGGATTAATGAAATTCTATCCAACGAAAAAAAGTCATGGCCACCAAATTAGGGTCCTTAAAACTATCAGTAAGGCTGCTGATATAGAGCTTATTATTTCATCCTCTTAGTAATAGCGACTTGAGATTGGGATAATACTGCATAAATATTAAAATCAAATTTGTATAAAAATTTAATACTCGTTTTTATTAAGATTTAAAAAAAATTTTTACCATATTTTCCGTCTCCTTCTTCTATAATGCTGCTTGCTTGCTGCTTCTGTAAGTTTTTATTATTTATTTGTGTTGCATTTGTAAAACTTCAAAGGAAAATTTTATTAATTTATATATTAAAAGGGAACCAGGTTCGAACCCCAGTGACTGCGACATAATTTTTTTTTAAATTAATATAGAAAGTATTAAAATATAATACAACATGGCTTAAAAATCAAATATAATACTTATTTAATATGAAATATATTACAAAATTTTGTAATCTATTCAAAAGTATTAAATTTAATCAAAATTGTATTAAAAATCTTTGTAATATTTCGCTTGTATTAAAATTTATTCCAAGATTTCTAACCGTGCATCTATCATCGTGCATCTATCGTCGGTAAAGAAATCGTGGCCTTCGAATTTAGGTATTAGTTCCTTAATAAATATCGTATTTCAACTTGTAAGGCACCTGATATAGAACTTATGACACCATCTGTTTCACATTAAGAGTAGTACTATAAAATTTATTTCAAGTGGGATGAATATATAATAATACGCAAACACTTAACCCGCGACTCTGCTGCTGTCCAGTTCCGCCCACATTGGAAAGGCGATTGGTACAAGGAATGTATCACATTTTAAAACTGTTTCTGTCACATACTATATACCAAGATATAGTCTTTAAAGTTTTTTTGCTGCAAGCAAAGTGCTACGCCCTATTGTCAGATAGCGTTGCCTGCATTTTGCATGGTGTTTGATATCAGAAAAATACATCAATTTATGAATTTGAGAACTATGGCAGAATGTGCCAATGTAAAAAGTTTGAGAGCAATGGCAATATGTGGCCATATATAATATTTATTCACCTATATTTCTCTGGATGCTTAGCAGAATCCAAGTCGCCAAGTAAAAGATTTCAAAGCTACAGCTGTCATATGTACATAGGTGCACAGATATATTGCTTTAAGTGTTTTTTTTAAGTGGTGGGGTGTGGCACCTACTACATTACAAAAAAAACTAAAAATGCTACGTCTTGACATTAATAACAAGTACAGTTGTGAAATGCAAAAACATATAAGTGTACTATATATTTCTTGTATCTAAAGCAGCGGTGGGCATGGAAGTCTTGCAAAAGGGCGTAACAAAAAATCAAGCAATAAGAAACAAAATTTTAAATTTTTTTTGCATCCATTTCCAAATTCGCCAACAGCGCAAAAAAAACCAAATTGCACTACAAACAAAAACAATTGCTACATTCACCAAGACACAATGTGGCACCGTCGCAAATGCCTTTGTGTGATGTTTTTTTTTTTTGTTCATTTGAACTAAAGTCAACGCTGCGCGTGATATCGTTGAAATTCGGTGAATTGTGTTTGTCTTGTGTGTGCGTCGAATAACGGTTCGAGCCATGAGGGCGGAAAGGGCCACTATGTGCCCATCGCTGATCTAGAACATTCAAAATTGTTTGAGGGACTCGACAACGGGGCGTGGCATCTTTCAAACAACAATAACTTGACAAGGCAAGTCGTTGCCCCATACATACCAAAGTTGTGGTTGTGCCAAAAGAGAAATGATTTATTAGTTTATGATCCACCCTGACTCTAAAGTGTGAGCGTATTCACATTAAGTTCGGCTTCAGTAGGGGACCCTTTTTTTGTAAGACTGAAAAATTACGTTGATAAGTTTCCATTGTTGTTGTTGCTGTTGTTTGTATAAATGTGCAGATAAGCAAATAAAACACAAGAACCAAACAAAAAATGTGAAAACTTCATACAAAACTCATTTTATTCCATTGCTTTGATTAAACTCGAATATTATGCTGAAGGGACCCGCAGGGACCAACACAAAAAGAAAACAAAAAATTATCATAAAACTGAAAAGTCGCGCTGGACGCATTGCAGTAGACTTTGCTGCGTCTATGTACACGTAATGGTAAATAAATGCGTTAATAAGACAACGGCAGCGTTGACGTTGACGTCGACGTTACCGATAAGCGCGGGCCTGGCACGCATGCGCGCTGCTTACATACTATGTACGAGTACGTGTTCGCGGCTGCAAATCGCATAAAAACTCGCTATCATACGGTGGTAAGAGTCAGTAAGCAGCAGTACGTCATGAGTAACGCGAGTTCGGTGGAAGTGCGCATGAGCGCAATTAAAACAGAGAAGCAACGCCGAAAAGTTCGCTTAAAACTTTCGTGACAAAAGCTGCATAGTTTTGAATTCCAGCAGAAAAGGATTTAAAATTCTTTAAGTGGATGCATATAAAAAAGCTTTAAGGCTCTAGGAGCTTTTGCTAGAAATTAACTACAAAGCTTTAAGCTGTTTCCATTATTTTTTATTGCTAAAAATGAAAACAGCAGAACGTGCTGAAAGCTCGCAATGATCAATTCCAATAGCTTTCATGCACTGAGCAAAAAGGGAAGTGCTTTCTCTTTGCCTACCAGGACCGGGCGTGATGGAAAGTGCAATTATTTTGTTGGTTAACAGCTGAAACGGGGTGAAAGAGTGTGATCGACACCGAACGAGAAGGAACAGCGAAGCCTTGACCGACAAATTGAAAGTGCAATGTTAGCAACTCAAGTGCAATAATAACTCACAAACGTGATTGATAAAGTCTGACAGAAAAAAGGACTTAAAAGTTTTTTCATTTGTTAAAAAGGATGAGCGATAAAAAGGCATACGCAGTAAAAGCTTTAAATTTTGCGTAGCAACATTTAAACACGGCAGTTTAAAGCTTTATTTTGCAGATGTGCTTTTTTAATAAAACTTATCTGTTTAAAATTCTATTTCAAGTTCTTAAAAGCTTTATGTATTTTTAATAAATGTTTTTTTATTTTTTTTTTCATTTATGTATATATAGTATATATTTTTTCAGTTTCATATTAACATTTTGTTTTATATTTAAAAAATTATTTTCATTTTAAATTTTGTTCTTTTATTATGATTTTTTCTTTTAATTTTTTATGTAATATTGTCACATATTTTTGAAAGTTGTCGAGCTTTAATTCAATTGTTTTATATTATTTTGTTAAGAAATTTTCATATATTTTATAAAATTTATTTCTCAAGGGAAACCTGCAATATTAACTTAGGCTCTTATGTTATAAAAATAAATTTAGCTTTCATTTTTTATGTTTAGATATTTGATTGGGTTAATGATAACAAAATCTTCGAAAGTCTTCCATTCGATTAATTTATTTATTAGTATCTATTTTATTTTTTAATTAATTAACCTTTTCTATTTTGAATTTAATATTTAAGTATTTTATACAAAGTTTATGCATAAAAATTGTTATAACAAAAAATATTTTATAAAATTAATGTAATGTCTTGAAATTTGAAATTAAATAAAACACTTCTTTTCTTTAAAACTAAAGCTTTCACTTTTTGTTTTACCACCTTTTGGCCATTTGATTTGTTGGGTTTTTAGTCAAACATTCCTTTGAAAATTTATTTGCTCTATTTACCGTATATGCTTTGTAACAGAAATACAGTAGACGTCCAATATAACGTTTAACGATATAACGAATTTCCATTTTAACGAACAGTTTTTGAAATTGGAATTTTTCCAGTGATGACTCTTAATTAAGAACGCTAAATACGTTCAATATTCCAAATAACGAGCATTCTTTAATTTAACTATAACTGTAGAACTGAATAACTTTTTTTCACCAGTAAAAGTGATCACAAGTTAATATGACATTTCAAAATCTAACTTAACTTTTATACGAGTTAATATATGCGTTAATGAAAGTTTTAGTTTCTTTAATAAAAAACACTTCGATATAACGAATTTTGCGATATTACGACTGACACGTGCATTAATTAGGTCATTATATTGGACGTCTACTGTACTGTAATTAGAGTGAAAATTTTAGGTGCACACATATAGGGTAAGTTCGGAAGATATGGCATCCCCTTCAATTTCAATACTTGCAGCTTTTGTATCATTCAAATTTGCCAAAATTTAATATAGTTCTGCGAGAAACTTCGTAGAAAGCAGCCCGTTTTGTCGTAGTTGCTATAGTTATTTGTGTGCGGGCTTTTTAAAAAAAAATTTCAAGTGAAAGTGCACAAAATTTTTTTGAATATATTTCGAGAGGCTACATAATGTGGTGTATGCATGAAAACGTAGAAAATTAAAAGTGATTTCGTTTTTGGGAGAATTCAAGCTTCGATGTTTATTGGTTTCGTGGTATTTTTATTCGGTATATGTTAAAGAGGAGATATGACACCACATCTCTGTGAGTGTAATTGTTCCAGTGCCATTTCTCTCTTACCATGTGATAAAACATTAGGAGTAAAAATATTTCAATTAAAAATTGGTATATTTTTGCTCAGCAGATAGTTGGGTCCAATGTGTTATGTGCCGTATATGGTCATATGATACAGTTACATCAGAATGTGAACACATGCAACAATTGTGACAAAACAAAACCTAAAAAGCATTTGGGGTGCCAAATCACAAAGGCATGGTGCCATATCACCCTCAGTCTCAGCTGGTTTGGCGTTTTATAGCATTTTATAAATTTGAAAAAAAAGCAACAACTTATTAATTGTTCTTAACATGGAGCACTTTTTTTATTTTTAATTAATTAAAAAATAAATCCATGCATAGTTTCTTTCAAAATCTGTATTAATTGCTTTTTTATTGAAGTTCAAAAAAAAGCTGCCATATCTGCCGAATTTACCCTATGATTTTATCATCGTTGATATTGATATGTAATGTAGTTCACTTAAGTGAAAATAGCAAGCTTTTTTTAAACGAATTTTGAAGTTGCAAAAATTAAACTTTGTTAAATTATCTTAGAGCGTCTGCCTCTGATATGTTCTGTAAAGGGCATAGTAAAGATAACGAAGATATATGAGGCAGACGTCCACACTGTCAAATTTCGTTGTCTTCAGTATTGCTCCTGGAAGCTGAAAATACGAGAGGAAAAATGGGTTTTCACAATATTTATGGCTATACATATGTGTACAAGCATATACTTATTTTAGAGACCAGATTTTTCTTAATATATTTAATTACATACTTGAAATGCTTAACCTTCACATTTCAAAACTTTGGATTGTATCGATATTTTTTTCAATTTTTCAGAAATTCTGCTATACTGGGCCAGATGTATGTAATAAATTTCATTGAATGATATTTCAAAGAAAAGAAATATATAAAAAATCATGGAGGCAAGTCGTTGAGACTTCTATTAGAAAAAAAATTAAACTAAAATCCGGTCACTTTTCAATACCTTTGCGAATTGCAAACAAACTTTTTAACAAGAACAAAATTAAATGAAAATGGATTGGGGTTATGTTTTAACAGTATGAGGCAAGTTTTAACAGTTTGGAGACAAATTTTAAAAGTTTCAACAGCGCTTAACACTGTTAAAACTTACCGTTTCTCATGAATAAAATAATTTCATAAAAAATCAATAAAAGTAATCCTCAACAATGTATCAAAACTTTCAAATAAGTCACATTAAAAAAAAAAAATTAGTACCGAAGCACCAGAATTTTACACAATAATCAAAATGAAAGTACACAAGAAATGAGTAATTTGGCTCCATTTTTTGACACTCACTCATAACTTACTTCTATAACGCCGGAGGATAAACTTAATAGGTTCGGTCAATGCCCAGTGGAGAGAGAAGGCGTAGAAGTAAAAAAATTTATTTCTGAGCTATTTGGTATTCTCACAATTCGCGTGTTAAATCTTTCTCCAGTTAAATTCAACTCCGCGTTTCCCTGCTCAATTTTTGATAACACACTTGTAATAATTGTAAATGCAGCATTGACTAAGTAGCAGTAGTTGCTTCTTTCGTTTCATATGATATAATCTTTATAATTATCACAATCTGCTTGATGACAAAATCACTTAAGCTTGTATAGGAGAAGGCGGGGCAAAGTGGTATACCTAACGGGTTAACCAAATTTTCACAAAAAATTAACTTTTCCGCACAATTAAGCATGTTTGTTATTAGTTCGATCTATATTGAATCTATTAGGGTTATTAGGCTCATTATTTTATCAAGAGAAGATGTTCAATATTGCGATGCAAAAAAAGTATGTTTCTACTGCTTTGCCCCTCGGGTGGTATAAAGCGGTAAACGAAGTGTAATACATTAAAAAAGATAATTATACACTTGTTTTGATAATTTTCTAAGAATAAAAATCATGTCTTTTGTGTGTGATGAATGGCTGTCCAAAAGTAGCAGGACTTTCTGGTTTTCGAATCTCCTGAAAATTTGATCAAATGACGGAACCAAGTGCTGAACAATACCGCTTTGCCCTTACTTCTCTGCCCCCATAACCTATGTAAAGATACAGACGCGTGAAACAAAACCTTATTAACATAAACAAATCATTGGCAACTGAAATGAATGTCACTAATATGCGACGTAATACTTTGCTTTTATATAAATGATTGGTATTAAATGAATGAATGAAAATCCTCGAATTTTACATCGATAAACGTTGTGGTTTTCGACCACAGAAGGTCGAAATGTCACTATAACCTGACAGTTACATGAGCACTACTTAAACACAAATTCCATAAAATTGCATTAGGCGGCGTTGTAATGCAATGATAAATATACCCCGTATACCACTTTGCCCTGCCTTCCCCTACATCATAAAATTTTGAAAGAAATTTAAGTACTCTTAAACGCAACAATTAAAACGTCTGCCTCCTGCATTTATCTGATTTTGTATATGGACACGTTTTATTATATAAAAGGCAGACGCGATTAAATTGTTTATTTTACCTTGTTTTTGACAGTTTCAAAGAGCTTTCAATTAACAACGCAGAGACAACGCAAGGGCAGATATTGTTCGTAATATTTATGTAACTTAAAACTCATGATATTCAACGTCCGCGAACGGTAAAATCATATAGAAATTCTGGCCACCATCATATAGAAATTCTGACCACCTCCAGTATCCCAGACTTATCACGGAATTGTTAAATTTTAAAACTCTTTACGCTTAAACCATTCCTTCAGTTTAATTCTACAGTGCAAAACTGACTACTTTTTGTGTATAAAATTGATGTCCTTTATATTTTCTCTGATAAAATTGCGTCCTTCAAACCATAAGCATTTTAAAAGCATGTCCGCATGTCTCATTTGTTATCTCAAACAAAAACACAACAGGGTGCCGTAGCAAAATATCACTACAAGGCAATTAAAAGCAACAATTAAGTGCAGAGACAGTCCGGATGTTTGTTTTTATCAATATTTGTCATGCTAATTTAAGGACTTTTATGATAATGTCCTGTTGTGGCAAAATTTCAATCTATTTTTAAATCAGAAAATGTAGTGTACACAAATAATGCGGGTTAAAGGAAGCATTGACTGATTTATTGATTTTGGGCTCCCGGAGCGTGCTGCGTCATTCCAATAGGTTCCTTAATGTGATGTACTCTAGATAAAGGGCAATTAGAAAAAAGTCACTGGCGTAGGTCAATAGCGTCACTTCAAAATTCCATCTGCATTGTGTTGCTTATTTCTGTACTATCGATATTGAGTTGAAATTATCCTAGGCACTAACAGCATAGCATGATAAACGTAAAGTCAAAACCAAAGGCTTGTCGTCAGTACAAAATTTCTTGGACACATTCTCATGACACCTTACATCTAGGGTGTTCTAATTTGTAATGCATAGGTAAAGGGGTGGTTGATATAAAAAAGTATGCGTACTCATCTCCTGTGTCGATATAGCCATGAAAGTGGTCACTTAATCGATTCTACTTTTAAGGAAATTTTTTTTAATCTTACGAAGGCAACATATCCTATAATTATAATTGACCGCTTGATAGTTTCCTACGAACTCTGATCAAGAACTTCATGGTACCAATAGATATCAATATCTTCTGCAACCTCGGTTCGAGCCAGCAATTATGTAGATGTTTTTGTGGAGTATCATAGTGGTCTTAGTGGTTCACAATCACGAATAGAATATAAGCTCGATGTGAAGTCACATTACAACCAGGTGCCATTGCCCATTGTTTGGCAGAGGTTTTTGGTAGGATGCAATCCCTCATCAAGCGGAAGTTATGTCCCTTACGCATAGCTCAACTTACTACCTATAGAATGGTACTTATACATGGCATTGTTTTTCCGTCTCTCTTCGTACACAAGCTACGTACCTCTTCACTGTTAGCTTGCTTAATTGATATGGGCAATACTGGGGCACGGACACGCCTATGAAGTTATTTAAAGTAATGCAAATAAACTGTACTGTACTGTACTGGATGCATTTTAATAAGAGGACGTGGCGCTATCTTTTGTGACTTGTATCTTATCAAGGAGCATATTAGCTTCATAAAACCCTTCCAGTATGCACGCTCAGTATTGAGTGCCTTCAATTCGCTCCAAAATTTCCCCCATTCACTAACTTCCTGTACTAACTATCGTTCCACGATTATTTAGGACGGTCGCGTTTTCTGCTAATTTGAGGTGTCACTCCTATGCTTGCCGCCAGACTTCAATTGGTAATTTTCATGTCATTTTTCAAACAAGTAAAAACCTTAAAATGTTAAAGTTTTTTTTTTTAGAGCTTATTAATGTAATGCAAGCCATTGCCTTAGAAAATCATACTAATTTTGAATAGAGGGCGTGGATTTTTCCTAAAAACAAAACCCTTAAAATACGTATACATATGTTACATATGTTATATGATGGAATTATTTAAGGCAATACAACCAAATTTAAAAGAAATAATAGAAATATCTGGCACTAGCAACCCAAAGCAAAATGGGGAGAATAAGGTGTGGAACCTCTAATACAAAAAAAAGTTTCAAACGCTATGAGTAGATAGTTATTGAAGGTAATGAAATTTGGAAATAGTTTTTGGAAGTTTTGACCAGAAGGCATGACACCTCTCATTGAAGCACGGACTTCAAATGGTTACTGTACTGAGAGAGTTATACGAGGCGATGCAACCAAATTAGGTAAAAATAATTGGAAAAATCCATACTATCAATAGGCATAAAAGATTAAAGTTTGGAAGACCAAAGCAAAGATTTTGTTCTATTTTTGTTATAAAATAACAGTTCGTTAAAATCTAACGTTCTGAATTTTTATATTATAACGCTCGTTTGCTGCAAGACCGTCATAACGCAAAAAACCTAAAGTGAGAGAAAATAGCATTTAAAGTTTTCAATAAGTGGCTTTTTATATGAAAATTAAAAACAAAGTATGTCTTCATAAACTCTTCTCACAAGACAAAGTCATTATATATAACTTTCTGAATTTTTCACTCAAAGTAAAACACGAAACGGTGGATATTTCAGCTTATCGCAGTAAACAAGCGATAATTATTGTTGAAAGTAATTTTTTGGCTTCATTTAATATTACAATTCATGGTTTTAGGCGTCATAAAAATAAACATTAATTTGAACATTTTATCTAACAGAAACTGCCAAGGATACTCCCCTACATTCTATGCGTTGAAAAGTATTAAATGCTGTAGTTAAAAACCTAAGTTTAGATATGTAAATCACCCTAAATAGCGCTATCACAAATTGTGTTTACTCAATTTTTTGAGGGTTGGCATTTTAATTTATCTTGGCACTTTAGCTATTGGTTAGTAAAAGAACATGGTATTTAGGGGTTACTTTTAAGGACAACGAATATTAATTTATAATAGCTGGCTAAAGATTTGTGAAGTGTGCTTATGACAATCGAGCTTTTTCCATACAGTACACGATTTTGTGTTCAAAATATTAAATAAAAATTTAGAGTCCCACAGTTTTGCGAAATTTCAATTTTTGTAATAGTATTTTTTATGTGAATTTAGAAGTTATTTGCTTTTTTCTCGATCTATAGCAAACATTTCGCTGATTTTTTTGTATAACTTTTAAGAAACAATATCGCTACCTATTGATAATTTCCATTTTAAAAAGTAATGTCATGTGTAGAAAATATAATTAATTTATTTGAACAAATGAAAATAATGTTTAATATTAATTTATATTCAATTTACAATTAAATGAAAAAAAACTTCAATAAAATACAATCGGTCTAATTACTCGTGTTTTATCTCTGAGGGTGTAGTGCATCGCCCTGCAATGCCAGTGTCTGGACACGTTCAAAGTTTTTCTATTTTCTAAATGAAGATTAAATTATCAATTAAATTACTCAATATTTATAGCAATTCACCTTTTAATGCAGTCATTTGATTTATTATTTGATCGTCAATTTAACTTTTAAGTAAAAAACTAATTTTTTCTCAACACTCTTTCATTCGACTTTAAGAACTAACAAAGGGCACTACTGGCGCATAACGTAAAATTAAAAAACTATTTTTCAAAAACTTTTTAACATAAGAAATGAAAAATAAATTTTTTGCTTAGCAAAAAAAAAGTTTTCCTATTCGGACGCAAAGAGAAATTCCGCACATTGCCAAAGTTAAGAATCACACCTCACATCAGCTCCACTCGCATAAGACTCACCAACACCAGGTCAGCGCATGATACAGGCTGTGACGGTTCTTTCTATACTATCTGATATTTAATCTCAAATGCTGATGGTAGAAAGGCAATTACCGATGGAAACCCTCAGCGCTTTTTCTGAGTGATTCAACGGTGAAACCGACCGAATGATGTGAAGAAGATACCAAAACAACTTGACTTTAAAAGAACTGTCACTGTCACTACGCGGATACGCGGCATTGTACTCTGTTGTGCGGTTCGAGCTTGACAGGCTTTAGGCTCGATCTTTCAAAATAAACAAAAGATTGATGAATCGACGGACATGTTTATTGCGAAAAAGAGAGCTCTATTTGCAGCGCTACCTCTACCGCGGTTTCCGGAAAACGTACAAATCGAAATGATTTATGGACTTCTTCGACTTGATGTCCAAAAGATAATAAAGCGCAGCGAGATCTGTTCTTTTGCAGATCTTTCTTCAGAAGCACGCTTATATGAAGCACAACTAAAATCCGAATCAAAGCTTCACCGGAACGAAAATGTAGTACCTCAACAGCACAATATAGATATCGAGAAGGATGTGCTGAGGAATCGCTGGAAGTTTTGTCGAGCTCGCAATCACACCATGGATGTTTGCCGTATACCAGCGATGGGCAAGTGCAGATACTTTCCGCTCTCGTGGCTCGAACCGTTATTTGACGCACAAGTAACCAAAAAAACAATTCGCAGAATTTCAACGCTATCGACGCATAGCGTTGACTTGAGTTCAAACGAAAACAAAAACAACACACACAGGCATTAGCGCCAGCGCCGCATTGTGTCCCGGTGAATGTACGAATTCTTTTTGCTTGTACTGCAATCTGGATTTTTTTTGTGCTGCTACAAAATCTTGATATGGAAGCAAAAAACTTTAAAATTAAGTTTGTTGTTGCGCCCTTTTGCTAGATTTCCACGCTCACCATTGCCGTATACTACTAACACTGCTTCAAGAACAACCCCACCATATCATAAATGCGGTTTAGCGGGGACTTACAGATCAAATTGGCCAAATTGTTATCAATTTAGCCACAAAATCGCTACTTCAAGTAATACTTTCCACTACTTCAACATTAGCAATGACAATGGACTTCCAAAAGAACTATGAACACCATCGTATGCCGATATACTGAACACGCTGTGACTTTTCTAAGTTTTGGAAGAGAATTGAGAACTCCAGATGAAATGTCCCATGATTAGCAAATGTTATATGCAAAGAAAATTTTGTTGAAAAATTACACTGTAATTCAAAATATTCTCTGAAGTACTACAAGAATCGGAAAGCCGAAATGTTTCAGGAATTTCGTGTGAGTAATTTTTTTAAGTTTTTCTCAAAATTCGCCGTTTTGAAAATGGATTTGTTTTTGCTTAATATTAGCTGCGTTTCATTCGCCAAGTGGTAAATTTATGTGCGACAAAAAAGACCAAGTTGCTAAGTATCCTACTCGTTGTTCATACGAGTACTCGTTTGTTGTTCTTTCTACTTTCTTTCTTTCTTTCAAATTGCATCTCTTTGCCGCTTGTTATTTTAATCAATTGTTTTTCCGCGAAATACATACGTACAATAGCTCCTTTGTTTTCAAAAAATAGACGAAATAAAAATCTGCAGGGTTGCCCTGGCGCTTAAGCAACTAGCTATGCATACATAGAAACTATAATTTTACTCGTTAAGTTTGCGATTTTATTTTTGCTTTCCCTTACAATTATATGCAGCTACAGCGGATGGCGAATAAAACGTAGCTATTATTACCTCAGCATGTAGTAAATGAAACGCAAAATATAAAAAAAAAACAATTCTATGGATGCTTTCATCAACTTTTTCAAAGCACCAAACATGGATCAGTCGCTCGCTTTCGGTTCATAAGTACTTCGAACTGGATGCCACTTAGCGTAGCAACAGGCTAAGAGTTTTTTTAAGTACAAAATAAATAGCACAATAAAAGCTCATTATTTACGTTTATTTTACTGTCTAAACGAAATTTCTACAGAATCATTGTATATAATCAAACAATGGACATGGAAATATTTTTAACTAAATAATAATCTCGAAATGTAATGACCCTTTCACCCGAAAATCTTCGATAATGAAATTCTAATCAAAGTACAAAATGTTAATGAAGTCAGAAAAGAATTCAAACAAAAATTTTAAGAATAACAAAAACTTAACACGAAGCATAATATGAAAAGGGCCACTTCACTACAGTGAATCAAAGAAAATATCAGACAGCTTCATTGCAATTCTTAGTAAAATTGTTGTTAAATTATATGAATTTGTAAAAATACAGCATTAAGCAGCAAAAAATATTGATAGTTGCTAACTGACTGAAAGTTGATTGTTATCTTTTACTAATTGTTACTTATAAAACATTGATAGTGTAGATGATCCTTCCTTTTGTTAGGTTAGGTTTAAAGTAAAAAACTAGTAAAAGTGTTCTCTTCGGCCAGGCCGAAACTCACATACCCTACACTGCATTGATAGTACTTTTTAAATAAATGTTAAAAAATGTTGAAGAGGTTGAATAAGTCGAAAATAATGTAAAAAGGGTCAAAAATGTTGAAAAATGTTGGAAAAATCTGAAAATGCTGAAAAAACATGAAAAGCATTAAAGAAAGTTGAAAAAAATTGAATAAGTCGAAATATATGAAAAATGCTGAAAAATTGATGAAAAAGTCGAAAGAATAAAGCAAATGTCGAATGAAATTGAAGGAGAAAGGTAAAAGATTGAAAATGTCAAAAGAATATGGGAAATGTTGAAATAAATAGAATTGAAATGAAAAACACGCAATATACCACGCCCACCTCTCCAATTCAATAAATGATATTCGTGATTGACATGCACAAACCAAATTTTAGAACAATAGCTTGTATAGTTTGCGATTTGTGCCGTAATTATTCCTAAGATTTAGGGCGGTGACACACCCACTGATACAATCCAGTCCGATTTTGATCCAGAAATAGCTTTTTATAAACAACCCTCTTGCACCAAATTTCAGTATGATTGCTTATATATTTCGATAGTTATGCCACTTAAGGTATTTTAATAGTATGGGAGGTGCCACGCCTACTGTTACTTTTTCGCCAGCTTTTGATTCATATGTACCTAATACCCAGTAAACCAAATACATCAAATTTCAGATCAATTGCTCCAATAGTTCACTTAAAATAGCGCTTACAACTTTATGTTAATGAGGGAGGTGCCACGCCCACTGATGCAATCTTGTCATGTTTCATTTAATTCCGAAGCTTATAGTAACCGACACCTCTACACAAAATTTTATGAAGATTGCTCTCATAGCACACTATCTATAGCTTTAAACGTATTTCGCTTATATGGGAGGTGCCACACCCACCAGAACTATTGTGCCAAAATTTTGACACCTTTTAGCAAGTATTTCCGCCATATTAAATTTCATAACGGTTGCGTTGTTAGTTCTCTTTTTATAACGTTTATAAATACTGTAGGCTGTGCCACGCCCTCAAAAGAAATTTTTCAGTCAATTGACGAAGCTTGTATTGTTGACTACTTTTAGTGGTATCATCCCTAAAATTTTAATGAAAATCGTACGTGTCAATTTGGAGTTATACGAAATCCAAATTTTTAATTGTTAAGAAGTGCCACGCCCACTTTTACAATTCCGCCCACTTTATGCGCAATTCAAGATTCATAAGATCTGTACTCGTGAACCAAATTTCATCACAATATCTTGCACGGTTTACGAGCTATGGCGTTATAAAAGTTTAAGTTAAGGGCTGTGCCACGTCCCTTTAAGAGTCTTTGCAAACTTAAAATCTAGTGTAATCTTCATTTTGTTCTTATCTTCACCAAATCACCAATTTTCATCAAAATCGCAGCAACTTCTTTCAAAATGGACTTGGGTATATTTACATAGAGTATGGGCGGAAGACGTGGCCGTTAACCGATTGCGCCCATTTTTATATGCTAGCATTTTGCAATAAGGTGTGACCTTTGTGCCAAATTTCACTGAATTAGCTTGCTTAGTTTTCCCGTAAACTTGATTTCAACAGACAGACAGACAGACAGACAGACAGACAGACAGACAGACAGACAGATAGACGGACAGACAGACAGACAGACAGACACAGCTATATCGACTCAGGTGGTGACGCTGATCAAGAATATATATACTTTTCCATATCTGCCACGCCCCCTTCTATGCGTTACAAACGGAATGACAAAGTGAATATACCCACTGTGTAGGGTATAATAATAATCACTCATTCGTATTATTTTCAAGGTGTGCTTGTGATCAGGGGTCCATATAACAAAGTGTAAATACAATCGAGAGTGTACTGTATTTTGATTTATACAACGTTTTTCAAATTTTTAAAATATTTTGACATCTTTATAAATTCTTTATAGGGTATTATATGCTCCTCTCTTTGTTATCTTTGAAGAGACTGCGTAAAGTATCTTTCTCAGGTGTTTAAAATACGTCTTAGAAGGACTTAAAAAGGAGTTACGTAAAAGAGTCTTGCTTAGAGACTTTAGATGCAAATTGTACGCCAGTCTCGAACCCATGCGCTAACGATCCATAGTCCTGCTAGCAACTAAGCTATCCGTGATATAAAATATATAAATAATATTAAACGTTAAAAGCAAATCATATCTTTCTCACATATGTCCCGACAAAGCGCCTTGAAATCAAAAACAAAAAGGGCAAAAATGTCCCCTTGTGCCCTCTTATAAAGACACATACGAGATATGAGGTGGCATGTAGCGTGTGTCTTTTTATACTGTACATAATTAAATGTTTATGAAAACATGAGGCGGTATATTTTTCAAGTCTCTTTTATGTCTTCTGTATACAGAAACACCTGGCACATGCCACATAATGTCTCAATAAACACTTTATTATGTACACTATAAGGACGCTGTGTGTGTCTTTATACTGTACCTCTTTCAGATATTAATGTAAAATTAAAGTTTTTTGCCAAATACTTGTGATTGTCTTAGAAGCTTTCTTAAGTACATGAGAAATAGATATATTTTTTTTTTGTAAAAATTTTATTTATTAATGAAAAATATTAAATATCGGGAAGAAAAATCAAAAATCTAGGCATACAGTTTCATTGATAATTTAAAGACGAAGATTTTTTTAAAAAAGATCCCGTTCATGCAAAACTGTGCGCAGGTCTCGAACCCATGTCCGACCATGCCCTGCACAATATCCACTAGACTATCTGTGATATATTATGTTATACGTTAAAGGCCAATCATATCCTTCCATATTTAGCTGGGTGAATGAAATGCCTTAAAAATATATAAAAATTTACGATAATGTGCCCACTTATAATTACATATATGAGCCTTGATGTCTCCTGTGGCTCTTTATACTATACATAACAAAATACATAAGAAAAGAGGCGGCATGTCTTTCAAGTGACTTTTATGTCTACAGTATACGCACACACACAAGACATATACACTGCCCATAAACACTTTATTATGTACAGTAACACACACGAAACATGCCACCATGTCTCGCATGTGTCTTTATACTGTACATAACAAATTGCTTATAAAAACATTTGGTCGCATAATTTATGTGTGCCTTTATACTGTACAGTGATGCATACAAGTCATGACGCCTTATGTCTTTATAATCAGCCTATTATGAGCTTTAAAAATCCATATTAAAGACGCTTTTACGACACTCTTTATTATGGTTTTATATCTAGCTCTGGTAGGGTAATATGTAATCAATATTTCGTTACAAAGTATCTTTTTCATAACGATACCACGCTATTTTAAAGGCATCACTTGCTTGCAATGCTGGATTTTTGTTTTGATAACTTGCCCTTATGCTACGAGGGATATATTTACGGTGACCATCTATCCCGTATTTCCCGTGGCAGTCCTGTATTTCAGTATGCTGTCCTCTTTTTTTTTCAGAAATATAGGACGTACATATATCCTGTATTGAATTACTAGTCCCGTATATGTCTCGTATTTGGATATAAATGTTTTTGTTGTCAGGTTGAAATGAGTTTTTTCACTAAGGACAGGTAAACTATTTTTAGACTACCTAAGTTCCTAAAAATAAAAGTCATCAACTATTTGCAGCAAAAGAAATTTGGTTGTGAACTGTTTCACAATTTCAACGATTTTTTTTTTGTCCTGGGCTTAGGTCCTATAAATATGATCACCGTAGTTATATTACGTGTTATAAAATTTTCATAAAAGAAATACAATGCCTAAATTAAAGCCATAAAAAATGCTTGGACACTAATTTTCTGTGCTTTTATTTATTATGTTACTGTAACTAGAGCAATATTTGTAGTGAAAAGTTTGTAATTAAGTTGAAAAAAGAATCATAAGGCACTTAAAATGGCAAAATTAACTAATAAAATAATACAGCGAAAAAGTGCGGAAAGTGTTTACAAAGGCCAACTGGTAATTGTAGATTTAAAAAAAGATAACCTTACAAACTTAGCGAAAATTTTAATTATTTGCAAACGAAAGTTCTGAGAGTCCATAGCAAATATTACAAAAAAAATTACATAAAATGACTTCACTTTATGAATTGTAAATTTTTACCTTTGACTAGTAAAGTAGGTAAGCTTTCTCTTAGTGCCTTGCAATCAAATGCATTCGCACAAAGTACTACGAGCCAATGATTCCCTTGCATTAAAGTCCTTATACCTTACTCGCATTAAGCTTCTGTCGAAATTTTTTTTTGGCTCACTGTATAGGGATATCAGTTAATGTCATATTTATTTATGAGTTGAAAAATCACTTATCAGCAAGCAAACAACAACGAAAGAAACAACAAAAGACATATGAAACTAAAATAACTGAACATGATAAGCAATTTCTGTTCTGAACCAGAAGGGCAAGGTTAAAGAAGTGCTAACAAATAAAAAAAGCAAAAAAAGCAAAAAAAGTAAAAATGAAGAAAAATCAAACTAGGGGTTGGAAATGAACATATCTTTAGTAAGGTAGATGTGGTAAAAAATCACGCAATGGTCACAAATTCAACATATTCACAAGGGCTACTTATAGTTAGAAAAGGATAAATGTTATAGAAAAAAGAAGGAAGATGCATTGCGTTGGTGAGTTTAGCTACCTGCACCAAATAAAAAAAAACAACTGAAACTAATATTTCCATAGCTGAGTAAAAAGTGTTAAGATTTTGTATAAATACCAGGGCCAGGACCTTGGAAAAATCAGTCTAACTCAAACTTCTGTAAGCGGCACGTGTACTTTCAGCTGCAGTTTGCTGGAAATGCATGCACATTACATACCGGCGCACGAACTCTTCACTTGTTCTATATCGAAGACGTTGCTTGGAAGGAATGCACCGCATAATAAACCAACTGAAATTCTACTCTACAAACTCCCGCGTGGAAAGTGGCAAAAGTGTTTTAAACACAATACACCGGCTGAACATTCTTGCTGCAGAGATGTTTTAGCCATATTGAAAGCTTTAAATATTGGCTCGTGACACTTTTACGCTGAAGTGTCACAACAACGTGGCCAGCATTAACGAACTGTGATAACATCATAATTGGCAATATAGGTAATCATTGTCTTCCGAATTTTAGCATTTTAAGTTAATTCAGAAATTATATAACTTAAGTTTAGTTTTAATTTTTAACATCTTTGTCTTCCGGTTTGTTTGTTTTGCTTAAAAATTATGTATGTACATATGTTTAGTTTTAAGTAATAAATGTGACAAAATATTGCTTAATAAATATTTTGAGAAAAACCGCAAACATTTTTGGATTTTATTTCAAATGCTTAAAATTTAATTTATTTTTCAAATAAAAGCAAATCTTACTACAAACTATTTTTTCCTTAAAAGCCATTATAAACGCAGAATGTGCCTCAGAGGCACATTTTTGAATTTGAAGAGCTGTAACTTTTCCAAATGATCAAGAATATTAATGGAACTACTTGACTTTGTTTAACAACTATTTTTGTATATAAAACACTTTTTTATAATTTTTACATAAACCTTGCGTTGTTTTTATACCCTACACAGAGGGTAAATTCACTTTGTCATTCCGTTTGTAACGCATGGAAGGGGGCGTGGCAGGTATGGAAAAGTATGTATATTCTTGATCAGCGTCACCACCTGAGTCGATATAGCTATGTCCGTCTGTCTGTCTGTTGAAATCAGGTTTACAAGAAAACTAAGAAAGCTAACTCAATGAAATTTGGCACACAGGTCAAATCTTTTTGCAAGCTGCTAGCATATAAAAATTAGCGAAATCGGTTTAAGGACACGCCTTCCGCCCAATCTATGTAAATATATCTAAGTCCATTTTGAAAAAAAGATGCTGCAACTTTGATGAAACTTGATGATTTGGTGAAGATGAGAACAAAATTAAGATCAGGCTAGGTTTGAAGTTTGCAAAGGCTCTTAAAGGGGCGTGGCACAGCCCTAAATTTCAACTTTTATAACGCCATAGCTCGTAAACCGTTCAAGATATTGTGATGAAATTTGGTTCACGAATACAGATCTTATAAATCTTGAATTAAGCATAAAGTGGGCGGAATTGTAAAAGTGGGCGTGTCACTTTTTAGCAATTGAAAATTTGGATTTCGTATAACTCCAAATTGGCACACACGATTTTCATAAAAATTTTAGGGATGATAGCAATGAAAGTAGTCATCAATACAAATTTATTCAATATTCTGGAAAATTTTGTTGAAGGGCGTGGCACAGCCTACAATATTTATAAACGTTATAAAAAAGAACTAACAACGCAATCGCTAGGAAATTTAATATGGCAGATATACTCGCTAAAAGGTGTCTTCTAGGGAAATTTTGGTACAATAGTGCCGATGGGTGTGGCACTTCCCATATAAGCATGATACGTTTAAGGCTATAGATAGTGTGCTACGAGAGTAATCTTCATAAAATTTTGTATATAGGTGCCGGTTACTATAAGCTTTGAAATTAAATGAAACTTGACAAGATTGCATGAGTGGGCGTGGTACCTCCCTCATTAACATAAAGTTGTAAGTGGTATTTTAAGTGAACTATTGGTGCAATCGATCTGAAATTATATGTAAGTGGTTTACTGTGTATTAGATACATATGAATCTAAAGCTTTTGAAATAGCAACAGTGGGCGTGGCATCTCCCATACAATTAAAATACCCTAAGTGGCATAACTATCGAAATAAATGAGCAACCATACTGAAATTTGGTGTAAGAGGTTTGTTTATGGAAGGCTATTTTTGGATCAAAATCTGACTGGATTGTACCAGTGGGTGTGTCACCGCCCTAAATTTTAAGAATAATTACAGCACATATCGCAAACTATACAAGCTATTGTGCCAAACTTTGGCTTGTGCATGTCAATCACGAATGTCATTTATTGAAACCAAAGTGGGCGGAATGGGATAAGTGGGCATGACACATTTCGTGTTTTTCATTTATATCCTATTTTTTTCAACATTTCGCATATTATTTTGACATTTTCAGTTTTTTCCAACACTTTTCACATTTTTGAACCTTTTTACATTATTTTCGACTTATTCAACTCTTCAACATTTTCATAACATTTATTTAAAAAGTACTTTCATGTGTGAGTTTCGGCCTGGCCAAAGATAACGCATTTACTAGTTTATTTTAAAAAAACTAAAAATGTACCTAATCAAATCAAAATTGTTAAATTGTATGATCGTGATGACCAATTGACATCTGTTCTTCGAGAAATAATTCCATTGATAATCTTCTATTGCAAAAGATCGATTGACTCTGTTGCTGTGTGGCATGTTGCACCGTCTAGTTTTTTGTAAACCTTTTCATGAAGATTTTTGCGTAAACTGTTGAACAAAGTTTTTGATTTTGAGGTTTAATTGCTGCAAACGACGAAAAATTGATGTCGTTGGCTTTCCAGCCACATTTGTGCTAACAGCTACAAAATTTTCGCTTAAACGATCTCTACGATGATAAATTCTTCTTTTCCGATCACCTGCTAGAAACCTTACGGCAAGCTTAAAAATATTCCTCAAACTTGAACACCCCTAACATAATGTTAATAGGAATTTCATAAGAACCGGTGCAGCGGTTGAGCAGTCAGAGCTCAACCCCCCCTCCCCCCATTAAAGCTGTGCCACATCGAATAAAAGAACTAGTTTTTCATACCCCTTCTTAGGTTTCCAGCTATGTACCAAATTTCAAGAGAATCGGTTCATTAGTTTAGCTATGGAAACGTATTTTCCCATTAGAGGCGTGGCACCGATTGTTATTGAGAAAAATTGATATTTCGTACATCTTCTTTTCCCAGCTTCTCCAACAGAAACAATTAACGTCTGCGTTGTGTTATGGCTGTTAAGAAGGGATGTAACTGTTTTGCCTTCGCCTATTTTTATAGGTATATGTAGATATGTAAGAACATAGATTCCTAAATTTATATTATTTCTTGTTATCTAATAACGTTTATTGTACAAAATGAATTAAAAATAAAGTATTTCTTTTTTAAATCTAACTAAAAATTGATAATATCTTCATATGTGCCTCTGAGGCACATTTTCATTTGATTAGCTATGACTCTTTATTAGGGTTAAATGGTAACGACCAGTGGTGCAGCATTACTTTTGCGGCACATATTCGCTGTAAATTTTCATCTCATTAAAGTGAACGCGACAGGAACATATGATTTTGGTGTTTAAAAAATATTGTCTTTTAGTTTGCGATGTTTTTTTTTGAAAAACACTGCTTATATCAAAAGTTTTTAAGAGAAAGTATTCCTTTTACACTCAACATCTATTGCACAGGTCTGCAAAAAGGGGGTCATATGTGCTATTGGTTAACTGGGAGTCATTACTAAAATAATTTTTTCCACAGAGTTCGAATCCGGTCTCTAAATTCGACTAACTGCAGACTGTTTTTGACGCGTCAAGTCCAAGTTCTACTTCCAACCCATCAGCTTTGGTTTTGAAAATTTCCTAATATAAATGTGCAAAAATCGCTCTTCTTTGTCACATTGTATGATATGTTTGCGTGCAGGATGAAAACTTTCCGAAAGGTAAAGTCTCGTTTCTGGGTCTGAAATTTTGTCGGCATGTGTTATGCAACAAATGGTTTCATTCAAAATTATCCACAGATCAATGAATAGTGGTCACTAACTACACCAATTGTGACGACAATATATTGTACGAAGTGCACGATAAGTGACTATGAAATGAAGACGGTTTTGATAAAAAAATTGGATAGCTTCCAAAGGCTGAGAAGGCTTCTTTTAGCTTATGAATATCATTGACAGTGCCACAATATTTTGACGTTTCAAATATGGCCAAATTGTCGATTTGAAAACATATCACCCCTATTGGAAATGCTTCAGGTAGGACTTAAAATAAAATTCAATAAGCAAAAACAATATGTTTAGACATTGTATAAAATTTTGCCTAGTGTGAATTTTTGTTTCTTAATCGAACTAAATATTATAAAAAAGTAGTTAAGGTGTTACCTTCGGCTAGGCCGAAACTCACATACCACACACTGCATTGAAAATTAGTTACCTACAATTTTCCTGAAAATCGTGTGTGCCAATTGTGTGTTATGCGAAATCAAAATTATCAATTGTTGAAAAGTGCCACGCGATTTTTCCAATACCGCCCACTTTAAGCACAATATAAGATATTTATGATCTGTATCCGTGTAGTTAATTTCATCATAATATCTTGCATGATTAACGAGTTATGTTGTTATTAAAGTTAAAATTTAGGCCTGTGCCACGCCCTTTTAAGAGCCTTCGCAAATTTTAAACCTAGTCTTATCTTAATTTTGTTTTTATCTCCACCAAATCACCAAGTTTCATCAAAATCGCAGCAAGTTTTTTCAAAATGTGCACGGGTATATTTACATAGAGCATGGACGGTGAGCGTGGCCGTGAACCCATTTTGACCATTTTTACATGTTAGCAGCTTATAATAAGGTGTAACCTATGTGCCAAATTTTATTGAACTGGCTTGCTTAATTTTCCCGTAAACGTGATTTCAACAGACAGGCAGACAGACACACACACAGACAGACTGACTGACAGACAGAAAGACAGACAGACAGATAGACAGTCATACAGACATGCAGACAGACAAAACGACAGACAGACAGTCAGACAGACGGACATAGTTATATCGACTCAGGTGGTGATGCTGATCAGTAATATATACAATATATTTATCCATACCTGCCTCACCCCCTTCTATGCATTACAAACGGAATGTCAAAGTCAATAAACCCTCTGTGGAGGGTATAAAAAATCATTTTCGGTCCAAGAAATCTATTCTGGAGAAAAAGTGTAGTAAATATACAAAACAGCACTAACCAATTATGAAAATTAATTTTTAATGTTTAGGAAGCATTTGGGAGCGAGGTATGGCGATCATGAGAGTAAACTTGGTTAGGAGAATCCACAAACAAGAGCGACTGCAATTGAGGGACTAAATTGATAACGAAAATTTTCAATAATCTCAAGAAAAATTTTATAGATATTTTAAGTTTTAGCAATGTATTAATTCTAATTACTTATTTTAACTCTACAACAAAAATCATTAACTGTGGTCTTCTGCTTCTAGAAAACTCCTAATTCTTTTTGTTAAAGGAATGGACTCTTATTGAGTTCTACATTATATAAACAATGCCTTTTTTATATTTTTTTGCTAACCAATAGGAAATAAGCAACCAAAACCGAAGTGAGACGCACAGGGTTAATTGAAGAGGATTTCATAAAGACCCTTTTAGAAAAAAAATAAGCTACCTGTTGGCTCAGAAGCATATGCGTACACTTCTGTATTAGGAAAGATAGTTAAAAAAGTCACCCTTATTTGTAAAGCCGTAAATGGAACTACATATGTGGGACTACTGCACAGCGCACAATCAGTTGGTTGTGTATAAATTGCTGTGTTAAGGTCAAGAGAAATCAGTTAAACTGATTGCTTCAGCATGTCAGGAGTGCGAAGAGTACAGTAGACTCTAACCTTGAACACAGCGTAGTACGTGGACCTGGCAGAATATGGCGGGCATAATACTTTCTGACAGTGGTAGCATATTGGTTTCAACTCAACTTTTGGCAATCAGTGGCAACACCAATTGTGCCTTTTGCTTTGGACTGTTATGCATAGCATATCGAAGATCTTCAATATGGGTAACGTGTAACAGCAACATTGCGGAATAAAAGCTTTAATTGCAATAACTCTTTTTATTAAGAAAATCTAGCTGTGATAGCAACTTGATTAAATTTAGAAAATTATTGTCTTCTAGAATAAATTTTATTCAGAAGTTTTTTAGCACACAAAATTAATCTTTGTCTTCCGGTTTGTTTGATTTGCTTAAAAATTGTATCTAGAAAATATTTTTAATGCTTTTAATTTTTAGTGATTAAATGAAAATAAATAAAATTGTAAATATTTGTAAAAAACAAAAAAAAAAATAATGTTTTCTTTAATAAATAAAACAAAGATCCATAGTGAAAGATCCAGTGATAGTACAATTCTCTTTATGAAGGTTATTAGCGATTTTTGGAAGTGATTAGATTAAGCACTCACAGTTTTTCTTTGTGTCTAGCTCAGTTTTTATTGCAAACTGAATAAATTGAATGTAAATAATAAAAAAATATAGAACAGAGTGTCCCTAACACCCTTAACTATATTCCCGTACTTTTCAGTTAAGTTGTTGGTTAATTCAACATTTTTTTGGAACGAAAAATAATTAGTGGGTTGTTGTTGTTTTGGTGTACGACAACAGCACTAAGTCAACTTTAGGTAACAAAAGATAAGCCTTTAGGTAAGTACGGGAACACAGCCATTGACAGAGCCTAATTTTCAGGAGTGCGAAATTCACTGTCCAAGTTTCTGAATTTCAACGCTGGGATAGCTGATGCACAGCGTTTAATCGGATTAAGCTCAAAACTTACAGTCAAGGCTACGCTTTCTATAGCTTTATTAGCTTTCCAAACAAAATCTCAATTTTTATCTATGGCAAGATTAGCTTTTTATAGATCAGAGTGCATTAACGCCACATTATAAGTGCGTGCGATTTGGAATAACCACCTTCAAAGGATTTCACAGGAAATCCACACGAAATGTCAACTTAATACATAAAATTGCAACAGGCGTTACACTTTTATATACTCGCGCGTATCGTTTCCACATAGGAAACAGCGTTGATGCATTAAGTTTTTGGTGCACTATCATTTCCATTACCAGCAAGCGTTTAGTAGAAGTCAATTGCATTTAGCATAAATGAATTGAAAACCCACCAACATTGAAGAACTAGTGGCTATGGAAATCAAATCTCATATCTAATAAATTAAAAAAACATTTATTTTTTGATGTTGTAAGCGTTAATTTAGATATCTGTCGCAGCAGTCGCTATGATAAATAGCTCAAGGGATTTGTAGTTCTGAGCTTTCATTTGATCAAAGCCGGGAAACATTGCATTTTGATATCCCAAAGCGTCAACTTTTTCAGACAATAATATTTGTGGAGTTAAAAATGTTATAAAAAACAATTCTCGTTGTCTTCACGAATTTTGAAGAGTTTATGATATTTGTTTCTGTTAATGAATCGATTATTTACGAAAGTCACTTTTTTTAACAATGAACTTCTATCACAAATATCTATAGATAATTCGATTATCGTTTGCTTCTGAAAGGATTCATGTGTGGTTCGATCAATTTCATTGTCAAAAAATTGAAGCGACAAAAAATTTAATGAGGACATTTTTGCGACAAGAGGCCTTTCATAAATAATCAATTCAAATGTAAGCTCTTCGGAAAAAGTATTCAGAATATAAGACTTTACTAATTAAGTAGTTGGACTTTTGAAAACTTTGTTTTTAAATTTTTTTTCTCCAATAGACTAAATAATATTTTGAGTTAAATTCCGAAAAAATTTTAACTTTGGTTTTTTTGTAAGTATCTTGCTAGATTTTGAAACACTTATGAACTCATAAGTTACCCAAAAACAGTTAAGGCTGATTTTGAACTTTGTAATGTATATATGCTAAGTATATATATGAAATGTTTGCTTCAGGACAACGTATTATAAATAAATCACATAATTGAAATCTTACAAGATGAAAAAAACCATCTAAGTCTTGAAAGTTTTGGCAGCTTTCGGTTCGATTTAAATGCCTCATGCATAATCATTAAATAGGATATATTCTAGTCTATCGCTGCAATGGCTGGATTGCCAGAAAATTCAATGTCGTAGATCTTTTTGCTATGCAATACATCTGAATTTAATAAGGACGATTTTACATCAGTGAATTTCAGCAGAGGTATAAAAATAGTTCCTCATATATGTTTTCACCCCGATTCATAATACCATTGACCAAATTTAAACTCTAGTAAATTTTTTTCAAATTAAAAACTTACGCAAAATTGACAGCTTAATTCTGCAGAGTTTTAAGGGAAATATTTTCTTCCCGAAATAATTTTTTATTTAAGAGTTGTCTTAGCAGAAAGTTAATAACAATAAAATAAGTTCGTTTCGAACACTTTAATATTTTTCGAATTTCTGAATTGAGAACTCCTTGCATTATAATCTTCATACCAGTTAGAATTATTGAAGAGCAATTTTGATCGATTTGGATTTTATTCTTCTAATTGTACCACTTTTTCTCTAACTATCCTTTAGTTATGACTAGATAATAATACATATTTTTTTCTGCTGTCACCTATTTTGTTCCCAAAAATATGTTCTTTGTGGTTATAGAATATTGATAATGGTAGGAAAAATCTTAAAAACGCTTGTGTGAAAGACATGAATCAACTGTCTTGGGATTTCCAAGAAATTATCTAAATATATATATCATATGTACCATTTGAAAACGTTTGGAAAATAGCCTGGTTACGGAAAATGTTCTTAATTAACCGGGGCAAAAGATTGAAATTTTTCTGAGTGACCTCGATTTGTCTCTTGAACCATAATAATGGAATTTAATGCGACCGTTTTCGATAAATCACACAAGCGTTTTTAAGATTTTTCCTTTTTTTTCGGCAAAATTATTTTTCAATTGTGTCAAATCTTACTATATGTATATACAAAGACCTATCCCTCGTTTGCTGCTTGCGGGGGAGTTTTTCACTCACATATCCTAAGTGCATGTTGCAACATGTTTTTCATCATTTCATCGTACTCTCAAAATAATGTGGGAACCTTGTGAGGAAATAAGAAAACATACATGTTTTTTAGTTTTGTTCTGTATTTTCTTAATCTTATTGCTTGTTTCTTAGGACTTTGTTACAAATTTTCTCATGCTGTCAAGTAAATGTAGTGTGTTGCAATGTGGCCAATGTTGTGTTCGGCACCCTTGTTGTAACACCCTTTAGAGTTCGGCATAGAGCGGCATGTGGCGATGTTGTTGTCATTGGTGATACATTGTTGAGTTTTTAAGCATGTTAGAACGTGTTTATTGCAATGTTCTTTTAATTAGTTATACTTTGCTATTTAATTTAAAATTTCTCTTATTTTACTCAAAGGGAAAATATCACCCGATCGTGATATGTTTGAGATTTTTGGTGTTAAATTGATATTCAATGAAATTATTAAACTTAATTTATTTTAATGCACCATGATTCGATATTTCTTCTTTGTTATTTGCATTGTACATACTGAGATAAACTTTAATGAAATCTTTTTCGAAATTCAATTGGCGTCTTGCGCAATACACTTTAGCTACCATCATTGATGGGTAAGAAGTTACCATATGTATATATATTTATACAACGCTTTTTAAGAGCCAGAATACAATATAATAGCTGTGCTTTTTTTTTGTTGGAAAGGTTGTGGAGGGAAGGAGGACAATGAATACTTTTTTTAATAGTAGGCAAGACCACACCCTTAACGGGAAAAACGTTTCCGCGGCCAAACTAACGATTTTAAAAATTTTGTTTGTAAATAAATTGAACCCTTACGAAGGTTATTAGAAACTGATTTCTTTAAGTGGGCGTGACACCACCATTAATAGGAAAAAACGCTGTTTTGGCTGAGCTGCTTCATCGATTTTGATGAAATTTGGTATGGAGATAGACAGAGTCCTAAGTAAAGATATTTGTTTTGAGTGAGCAGTGGCATGCTTACAACAGGGAAAATCATTTTCCTTGCTAAACTAATGGACTGATTTGGAAGGAATTTGGTACAGAGATAGATTGAATCCTGAGAAAAGGTGGAGAGGTTGCGAGGAAAAGGATTTCAGAATGTAATTATTTTTCCATTAGTGATCCGTGCCACGATTCTTACAGAAAAATACATTTCCAGGACTAAGCTTATTAGTCGCTTTTGATGAAATTGAGAACAGAGTAAGATTGCACTCCAAAGAAGGGCTAAAAGCTCTGTGTTCCTTGAGTGGGCGTGGAACCTCCCTTATCAGGAAAAAACACTGACCGCTACACCGATTTTAATGAAATTTGGCATGGAGATAAATTGATTGCTGACTAAAGATATTTGTGTTGAGTGGGCCATCCCACGCCCCTAACAGGAAAAAAGTTTTCACTGCTAATCTAATGATTTCTCCTTAGAGAAAGCTATTTGTTTCAAAGTTTACGGCGCAACGCCCGCAATAGGAAAATATGTTTACTCTGCTATGCTAATGGACCAATTTTGATGAAATTTGGTATGGAGATAGATTGAGCCTTTAGAAAAGGTATTTAGTCTTAAGGGAAATATCTATTTTTCGCTAAGCTAATCGACTGATTTTAATGAAATTTGTTGTAGAAATATGCAATGCTCTGCAAACAAACGAAGTGACATTCCAGAATGATAATGAAGCTAAGGGGCGGTATTCTTGCTGTTCACTTTGAATGATCAGTGCTGCAACTCTTATATCCGAGGCCTATCTACACCACTGCATTTTAAACGATTCAAACATTTTGAAGTTCACCCATGACTACACACTTTATTTCACATAATCATTTTCTCACAAAGACCTCATGATTGAACTGCAAATAGAACCCCTCTAATTAAGGCCTAGCACGGATTCACTTTTAACTTTTAATTTTACACTACAATTTTGGAATGCATGAAGAAAATCAAAGCAGGGAAAGTATGAACAAGTGCACACTATTGAGATTGAAACAAGTTTTCACTTTCTTTCAGAATTTAACACGCCACACAAATCACACATTTGCTCAATTTACAAAAACAGATTGAAAAATGAGCCCCCATTTTAAATTATACTCATATGTGCGTTCTGAATGTTCAACTATGAAATATACCCTAAATACCATTTGTTGCTTTCGTCAAGAAAATACACATGGTAATTAATTTTCATTGGTATGCAGCAACACCCCCACAAATTTTGTAATTTAAGAAATTTATTGAAATATTCTCGGCACAGTTTGTTACTTGAAGAGTATGAACACTGCACTTTGCGCTTCAATTAATTTAAAAGTAATTTTTGGTTTCATATTTTGCCTTTTTCATAGAGGGAGGTAGTTTTCCCAGTAGTTTTTTTTCCTTAAGTCCCGGGGGCACTTTCAGTGTTTGGGGTGGTTTTTCATTTACTTTAAGCTGCTACATTGCTCATGAGTTTTTATATAGCTGCTAAGAACTTATTGCCGCCGACATCATGATTCTATTGAAGAATTCCACTGACTTTGACCCTGTTCACATGCATTCTCATTTGTCTATCACATTTTGTTTATTTTATTTTTCACTTGTACTTGTTGTTACAACTCCAATCAACTTATGTTGCATTGACAAAAAAATACCCTTTTTCTTACTATATTCCTTAGTCTTTCACAATTCTTTGTTGTCTAATCTCAACTATTTATCTTGACCTTTTTCGTTTTGCTTTTCTAGCTGCTTTCAAGGTTTTTTCACGTTCACTTGTTAAATTCTTTGCTGCACACGTGTGCAGTTGAAGTTTTTCCGCTTTTCTTTGTTTATTTGGTTTTTTCTTCGCTCAAAAGATTGTGATTTTTTGTTGGATTTGATTTAGTAACTGGTACAGTACATACTTTAACACTTTGCTGCGTATCTTTGGACCACTTGTTTTCTTGCTTTTTAGTTTTCCAAGCGCTTCACCGACTCTTTATGTATGTCACTAATGGGTCATATAAAGCAGAGTTTAATGGTTACATAAAAAAATCATGCTTCAAAGAAAAGTTCCCTCATGTTAGATTTCATTGCCACAGTACAGTAGTTATATTATAAAGTTATCAAGTGTGTAAAGCTAAGGCATCTTTTCCTTGCAATGGATGTTATTTAGTATGTTTTTTGCTCTCATTAGACATCAGAGAGGAGCTGTTACGAATGCAAAACTGACGCTAAATGATTTGTAATTCAGAGGACAAATATTGAACTGCATAGGCCACATTCCACCCATGATATGTATGTAACGAAGTAAGAAAAGGAGACACCAGTTTTTCTACAGCACTAAAAACAAATGCAAATACAAAATAACAAAACAAAAACATAACAAAAAAAAAAATCAAAGCCATACACATTAAAAAAACAAAAAAAAAAAAATAGTAAAAATAAAAAAAAAACGACAAAAAAAGTTACAAAATATATTGAAGAATCTTCCTGTTATTGATTTTTTTGACAGCTGTGTCATCTGTAGACTTACGAGCAACTTTCACCGACGTTATTTCCCCATCCCCTTTTCCTATAAACCAACATGATATATTCAATTTATAAGGGACATTCTCCATCGTGGGCTTAATGTTTTGAAATAAGAATATAAACACCAAGTGAGGTTGTTATCTTTGGCTTTGCCAAAATCTTAATACCCTAAGCCGTGGTAACAGTAGGGTGAGAGTTCCACCACACTACATGCAAGCTGGTTTGACTAAACGAACGTACAACGTTTATTTAGCTTTCTGTGTGTCATTTTGAAGCTTATGTTTGTGTAAGAGGTGACACGCCCACTTTCTTAAATTTTTCAGCTTTTTCTCTGATGCTTTGCCAAACCATTTTTTGTATATGAATGAAATTTTGGTTCATAACCTTAAGTAATTCTCTCAGTGTAACGTTTTAAAAATCTTGATTCTATGAAGGGTAACACGCTTACGAAGTTCACAAAATTCTTCTTCCGAATCACTCTTACTATTTGCGTGAAATTTAGTTCCATTATCTTAGATAATTCTCTCAGCATAGCATTTTGAACTTTATGCTTACATTGGAAGGTCCACGCTCTCTCGTCGAAATTTACAAACTTTTATTTTCAGAGCTTGCCAAAATTTTTTCTTGCATTCTTGAGGAGTTCTTGTATGGGCGGTAGGCGTATCCGTGCATCAAATTTCCTGTTTTCAATCCCAAGAAGTCTGTTTGAAGATGTGGCCTGTGTGCCAAATTTCATTCAATTAGTGTTCCCGATATCGTGAGAGAGATGGACAGAAAGACGGACAAGACTAAATTTACTCAGGTGGTGACGTTGATCAAGAATACATATAGTTTTCTTTGCCAGCCATACCCCCTTCTATGCGGAATGACAAAGTGAATACACGATCTGTGTATGATATAAAAACGGCTTTGAGGCGGGGTGCTAGTCTGCTGTGTTTACAACCGATAGCTAGCGATTTTGATTCCCGGTTCAGGCGATGCAATGAATTTTCCATATATCCTTATTTTCTATACATTCCAAAGATTTCCTTCTCCCCTCTTTAGTGCTGTGGAGATTTTTCGAACTAAAACAAAATTCAATTTAGTAACGCATTGTGCTGTGATGCAGTGGTATGAAATTACACTATTTGGGCAAAAAGCAATTAGTGAATGTCCTATTAAATGAAAATTGCTTAATAATTTCAAACAAACTATAGCTCGTGTAAAAATGAGCGAAATCGGTTTACGGTCGCGCGTATTTACACAAACAACCGAGAGCTAATTAATGTAATGCAGCTAAATATAACACAAGTACTAAAAATGGTTCGCATTATCTCCTAACGAAAAGTGGGCCAAATTTTGACAAGAGGGCCTTTTACCTTTGACACAAGCAAAAGCTTTAAAACGCAACACAAGAAATTATTCGTATCAGTAATGGCATGCAAACTTATCGTGAATCTACTGAATTTTGAATTGGATTGAAAACTTTTCTCAATTTCTTCGATAATTTGCAAAAAAAAAATCGTATGTTCGAGGATTAAAAACAAAGAAAAAAGTTCTTATGTTAAGGCAATTTCAAAATTTAATGTACTCATAGCATACAACCGCTTGAAAATATGACTCTGTAAGAGTAGTTCAAAAAATGTACCCCCTCCACCTCAGTCCATATATGTTCAAAAAAATATATTTTTGGCGTAAGAGGATCATCTAATAGGACAACTAGTAGCCCAATTTTCAGGCCTATTGGACATTTGTTTTGGCCTAAGACGTTTAGCAAATCATGCCCCATATTAATAAGTCATTTTAGAAAACAGATTCCATTTTTCTTAAGCTAAACCAGTCATAGCTTTATCTTCTACAATCTGCATCGGTTGTGTTGACTATGCTGCTTATCATAGTTTTAATAAGCCCACAAATACTTTAAAAGATCGAACCAAATACATACCTTACCATTGAGACCGTAAAAAAGAGCCGTGATATCTACTCATCTATAAAGGTGCAATATCAAATTAAAAAAATTTCCTTACTGTAATTTTATTTATATTTTTAATTGAAAATACTATATTTATTTCTTAATTACTATTATGACATAGATCCAATCTTAATACAATTTTCCTTCGAAAAAAGCAAAAAATTTATCTACTTGCAATTTTATTATTTTAAAAATAAATTTAATCAAAATTAAAATGTCTGCATTAAAACCTTAGATATAACATTTCTTTTCATTTAGAGAAAAAATTGCATTCCTAAGTTTTTTTTACCCAACAAAGCTTTGCAGAACGCTTTTACATCAATATAACAAAGTCGCTGTGACCAAACAATGCTACGTTTGCTCAATAAAAGCGCTAAAACTTTTCATCTCAAAACAATGCTACTTTAAGTCCTAGTTTTTTCATTGTGAAAAAACTCAAAAAGTTCACAAACTCCATTACACCAATACAGCTCACGCTTGTGCCCAACGATCCATAAAATGCCATTCAATATGATATGGTTCCATAGTTTTACGCTGTAAAGATGTCCAGAAAAAGGTGCCAGCATTTGTGCGCGCAAAATGCACAGGCACATAAAGATCTTCCTTATCGACTGCTTCAAGACGTCTGGTGCCATCTTCATTGTAGACTATCAAAGCAGCACCATCCTCACACTGATGTAACTCCTCAATCAATTTACGCTCCAAATGTTCATTGGCCATGTTGTCCATATCATTGTTGAGCCACTCAAATTCAGCTTCCTTTTCATCGGATGCAATGTAAGAGCTGCGTTTCGGCTGCTTGGCTTTAGACTTGAAAACGCGCCCCAAAATAGGCTTCAATAAATTTTTTAAACGGCGTGACGGTGAAACTTTCGATTTGTAAACAGTGCAATTTTGATTATTGAAATTGTAGATGCCCAGCGAATGATTGGCGACTGCGCTGTTGTTGAGCGATTTTTTGGTGGTACTCATCTTAAATCTTTGTCTTGTTGTATAATTTTAGGCGTTGAAAATAACTGCAATGTTTTACTTTAATTTTTATTTGTCTCTTGACTGCTTGCAGCACAAATTATGAATGTTGTTCATCTCTGCTGGAGCAGCGTTATTTATATGCTCTCTTTGTGAGCAAAAATTTCTTTGCGCAATGGAGTGCGCTCTCTTCATTCGTCTTGGCCAATAGGATTCTGTTTTGAAGCGGCAGGTGTGCTGCACAAAAATTTCTCACGTTTTTCGAAAAAAGATTTGTCTTGTCTTGTACGTTTTTAGTAAGGATCGCAATAAGAAAACTTAAAGAAACGAACAACATGAGTAGAGGATACACAAGAGAAAAGGATGCATGTGCAGCAGGTAGCGATGCAGGCACCTACTCATTACAGTGTATAACAAATTTTTCTAATTGCAATATGATGTACGAATAAGGTTTCAAATATTTTATAATTTTAAATAAAGATTTGTATTTTTTTTTTGTCAAAATTGTAATAACATTTTTGGCCGTCACTTTTTCAATTATTTTTGGCGAGATTTTCAGGTGGAGTTTCGAAGAAGTCGGGTGAAGCTTAAAGTCGAATTAAAAATTTAAGCAAAGTTTTGGTTGAAATTTTTTACTAAAATGAGGTCAAATGAAATACTTTATAAATTTTTGTATTTACTTTCCATTCAGAGAAATTTATGACAAAGATTTTGATAATATTCAGTTAAAGTTTGGTAAGCGGTTATCACAATATTTTGAATAAAGTTTTTAAATTATTTTATCAAATCTATTGAAACATTTTGTTAAATTTACATAATAATGTCTTTCTTAGCAAAATATATACTTAGATAAAACTTTTACAAATTGGATCACATTTATAAAAGGAGTTAAATGTCAATGAAGTACATGTTAATCACCTGTATAAATACGCTTTGTATTTCCTCATCTCTATATACTTACAAAGTAACACTCTCATTCCTTTGTTGAATAAACATTAAGTCTTTACTTAAGTTTGCTCTGTAATATTAAAATGTATACTTTTAAATATTACTCACTATTTGTGCCTTAGTTAGTAAGGAGAATGTACATAAACATAAATAAATAAATAAATATATATATATATAAATCAGCAACTGCTCTCCGTCGATATTAAATCCTCAATAAAGTTGACCACTATGGCAGTAATAAGTTATATTATAAACAACAATACATATATACAATGAGTCTGCTGGCATGTCAAAATGTGTTGAGAAGTGTGGCCCAACGCTGGCTCTAACCTGATGTGATTTTTCAACATATCCTTCCCCCGTGGGATTTTTCTATAATTTTTAAGTGTTTTAATGTACAGTCGGTTCCCTAGAATGGCGAAATTACCAGCCATAAGAATAACTGGCATATTACGATATGTTCTGTGGTTTAGAAAATTACAGTGAGCGTGATAACCTCTCAAGATGTCAATTATCTAGATATTGGCACCTACGGTAGCAGGCATTTGAAGTTCGGTACTAGGAGGTATATTGTCTATGTTATGGCCTCAAAAAATCTGGACGAGATTAGACAAAGACATATGTAAACTGTTGTGCCAAGCAACTCGTTAAATGTGAACAGGGTTAGATTGGAAGACAGGGTCCCATTGAACCCTTACATGGCTATTCTTGGAACTTATATTAAGATGTGAAATTTCGTACATGAACCCAATTGTCTGTACAAAGTTTGCGCAAAATGTAGACGAGGGTATACAACGGACAATGTGCGGGAAAGTCGCTGGTCCAGCTAGTTTTAAATATATAAATGTGAATGAGAATAACCGAGAAATATCGGCGATAACGAGACGAAAACGGGACGAGAACGATACAAATCAAAAATTTCTCGTACGAGAACGAGTACGAGACAATAAGCTTGGCGCAACTAAGAGCATGATACGATAATTTTTGAACTATCGTATCGTTCTCGTATCGCTGAAGCACTACTTCACGCTCTCATATCTAAACTTATTACATATTACATCAGTGATATTTTTGCTAAATTGTCAATGAGCAGTAACTGTACTATCTGTATGAGTAAAGCGAAAACTCCATCAGTGTTGAAGTTTCACAGAGTTCTGTGTTTTTCCTTTCCTTACCTATCATCACTCTCCTATTCATTCCTTTGTGGACTGCTTCGTCCATTCGAAGCAAGCTCAAAGTAAGGACGTGCTAATTGGGTCGATTATAATTCGAGGAAGACCATATGTTGGTTGGTGTCTCACAGAGGAATGAGTAGTTCTGTTACCGCCCTCATTATTTCTGGTGATTAACATTTTTTGACGTTTCAGGGATGTCAAATCATCTAGACCTGAGGTGGATTGATCAAATGATTGGTGTGTCGAAAAAGGGGAATGTATTAATAAAAAACGGTGCAAGAAATACTTCACTCATTTTGATATTAAGTCTGTCTATTTTGCTTAGATTTAAGTTTGAGTACAATTCAGTTCAGGGCAATGAATACCCTTTTTCTCTTATAGACCAACATGGTGCTTTGTATATAAAAGAGATATCTCTTTGGCTTAAGTTTAAAATAGAAAATCATCTCGCACCTTCTTAATAAAATCGCTATATCTTAACTGCAGGTGACTTTCCAATGTCAGGTGGGTTAAGAATACTATACCTCACTGCATAAGGCGGGGAATATCGCTGGTCTATACTTTTATTTTGTCGTTGGAAATGCTAATTTTGATGAGGTTATATCTCAGCGGTAGTATGTAACCAGCTTTCTATTTTTTTGTGAAAAGTTGAATGTGTGCTTACTCTTCTTAAGACCGGAATAATTGTCATAGTAACAACTGTACAATTTTTTAACCAGACTACTTAAGATTGCGGTGATCAACGATTGTAGAAATAATAAATGTAATTTCTTATATCATTTCAGACATAATATGGAGGAAGATTTCCACCAGGTATTTCAAACGTACACGCAAAGCCTTGGATGTAGTTTTTAATAAAATTAAAACAAAAATATTCAAATATATATGGAACTTTTTTCTTATTCAGTTGATTTCGTTCATTTTCTCAATTTTTATTCACTCGTATATAGCTCGTAAAAATCAAATATTTTATTGCCCAGTGTTATTTTTACATGTTGTGTGAAGAGCGTGAGAAACTGACTAAACGCTTTCCTAAAGGCAATTTTTACATAAAAAATAATCTGAAATAAATAACATTTCATGTCCTTTACAATCCTTCGGAGATTTAATTATCCTTGCAAGGAGGGAGCAGTAACGACTATAAGAAAAAAAAAATCTGCCAGTAAGAAATATCAAAAAATAAACAAGAAAAAAAAGTGCGTTAACAAAAAGTCCTTGCTACGACCTAAACGTGGGAACGTTTTTCATCAAAACAGTGCTTGTATATTATCCTTGCTTGTTATGTATGTTTTCCTTCTTGCTGTTGCATTTTGATAATAATGGTACATTTAATCTGTTGAGTCCTGCGTAAATTGATACCAACTGAAGACCTTATGTTGTTTCTTTCAGAAAATCGAAAGCAAAAAAATAATAAAAAAAAAAATTGTTTACATTTTATCTTTTATAGCGCGTTTTGTTTGCATTTTTGTTTTGATAAAAATTTCGCTGAAATCCAAGTGAAACTGGTTTACTGTAGTTTGTTTTGGTTTAATAAGGACACGTTTTAATAACTGCTGATTGTGTGTGTGCATGTACCCATGTCTGTATTTGATGAATAAGGTTTTTGTTGCGGTTGTATTTTGGGTTGAATTTCATAATTTACTTTAATCTGCGCCATTAAATCACTTGACAGTGGAGTCCTGTGAGCCGCTGGCATATCGGTTTTTGCTTGGTGCTACTGCTATGTTCTTGCTAAGGATGCTTTTGTTTGTTACACTGTGAAAACTTTCTAAGTGATGCGGAAATTTTTGTTTTGTTGAAATCAAACAAAAGACTTAAGCAACGAACTTGATATTTTCTGCTAGCATTTAAGATTTCTTTGCAGTTGTCATTAGGTCATTTGACAAAATTTATATGTTTCCTTCATATCTTTGATTTTGTTGTTCACATTTGCTGTCTTAAAATTAAGGTCCAGCAACCTTCCCGATGTATACACGTCTATGGCGCTGATTTTTAGAAATCGTCATTATAGTTTCCGATGTACATACTGTGCAAAGAGTAAAGCGATTTCCACCTCATATTGCACAATTACTCTGTTTTGAACACTCAGGCTGAAGAGTGACTTTCTGCACAGTTGTTGAACTCAAGCTTACATCGAGTGCTTGCGAGTGTTCATATTTTTGAACATTTAATTACCGTAGATTTTGGTAATTGTTATTATAAGGGGAATTCATTTTATAGTAATCTCTTCACTTTTGCGAAAATGTGTACCAGATTTGAAACAAGCGATCTACTCAAGGTACGAGTAAGCAAAGTGAAAAGCAAAAAAATAGTCGTTTGAGCTGCGATTTTATTCGAACTTGAGTTCACCCAGTGGTTGAATTTCAACCAACTTTTTGGTATTTAATGTTAAAAAACCGATTTGCGAAAGAGCCATTTTTAGTCAACGCTTCCAAAAATGAAAATAATGGTATCATGTTGCCTTATCCCCATCTCTTCCTTTGAGTTCAATATACATATCTCCACACGAAATTTCATCAAAATCCGTCGATTAGTTCTATCTCCATATCAAATTTTCCAGAGAAAAATATTTTGCTAATGGAGGCGTAGCACCGTACACTTTGAAATATATAGCTTTCCTCAGGATTCAGTCTATCTCTGTACTGAATTTCATCAAAATCGGTCAATTAGCTTAGCAGTGAAAAAGATTTTTCCTGTAAGAGGTGCTGCCACGCCTGCTAAAAAAATTTGATTTTTTAGAATTCTTTTTTAGGGTTCATCAAAATCGGTTCGTTAGTTAAGGAGTAACGACGTATATTCCTGTAAGAGACCGCCCGCTTAAAAAAAAATTTTCTCAAATTTCATCAGAGTTGAAGAATCGGCTCAGCCGAGAAAGCGATTTTTTCATTCAGGGCGGTGCCACGCCCCCTAAGAGGCTCTAAAAACCATTCTTAGGGTTCAATGATATGGAGATCAATTTTTATTAAAATCGATCAAATGGTTTTGCCGTGGAAACGTTTTTTCCTGTTAGGGGCGTGGCACTGCTTACTATAGAAAAATAAATAATACATGTCTAAGTAATTAAGTAATTATCTTGTGTTATGGGTGAAAAAAAACCGTTGTAACTATTTACCAACTGTGTACTTATGTATAGATCTTTACTTCTAATTTTATAATTATAGTTAAATAAGTTTTTTTTTTCAGTGTAAATTAAATTTTATCCTTTCAAAGAAAAGGATAAAATAATATAAAGAATAAATCATCGGCAATGCCATAATCATTGAGTGTTGCTATGCATTACTAAAGACTTGAAGTAAACGTTACGGCTACAGCATCTTGCTGTCTCTTTCACACTGTAAACCATTTCTTCAACCATAATATCCTTATAAGATAATTGCCGATTCCAACTACGTGATAAACAAGTGCTTCGTCTCAAAAAAGAACGTGTTTTTATGTTTTTTCTTTTGTCATTGTTTTGCTCTTGATGAAATGAAATTTGAGCAAAGGAGCAGGTCAAAAGGACTAAAGTAAAGCCATCAGCGTGATGAATTTTTTTTTAGTATTTTAGAATTGGCTGTGCTGTGGTACATCTTTGTATGTTCTGTACGTGATTTTTTCTCATAAAAAAGGTTCATTACAAGTGCACTCATTTAATGTCAGTTATATTCGTTAATGTTTGCTTGCTTAGATAATATTGTTGTTGTTATTGTTGATAATCTGTTAGTAGCATCGAGTTTTTTCGATTTTGCCGAAAGCACATATGCGTTGTGAAATATCGTCATCAGTTTTTAATACATTCAGTAGATTTCGCCCATTTTTAGTACACTCGGCGTATTTACGATTCACTTCGGACTATTTCTAAAAATTACAATTTTTTAGTAAATTTACCACGAAATATGCCTGCGGTAAATTGGCTGTAATTTTTTTATTTATTGAGTTTAAATTTGGTTGAGTTTTAGCAATTGAAAGTAACTTTTTCATATTGATTCGACGCGGTATGGTAATTTTGCTTCTACTCAAAATAGTCGTCTTAGCACAACATCTGATGCTATGAGAAAATCTGTTGAGAATGATGTCCACTTCGTCTTTACTTGCAAATACTTAAAAAATTGCTCATAGAATTTCAGCAGATTTGCAGTGGGAGACTTACCTGATTGAACATGAAATACAATATGATTTGTAACGATTAACGATCTGTTCCTTCCATATGTAAGGGTGTATTATAAAATGATTTCTTAAAATTCAAAAAAATATGTGATCCATGAAAATTTATAATTAACGTACTAGTGGAGCAGCATGCTCTTTAGAACATGACTTAAGGACAATAGAATGAATCTAGATGCTATTCCTGCTAGAACAGGCAAGCCAAACCTTTTGATTACTTTGTTGATTACTGAATCAAATATTATCATTTGGTCTATATAAAAGAATTCCTTAAGCAACTTATTCGAATAAATTTACTATAACATGGAAGAACTGTTTGAAGCGTTAAATTTTTTTAAATAGTTTCAATTCGTCGTTATGAAGTACTCGGAGAATATTGTGTTCCACGGTCAATTTTTATTTCAACCCAATTCTTGCATACTTTTTCACATAAAGCAGGTCCGAAATGTGTGATAACCGAGTCATTGTATTAACTACCGTCTTGTTGCAACCGCATATCATTCAAAAAATTTGAAATTAAAAAAAAAAAAAATCATCCAGCATTGCTCATAAAGAATTCCATTGACAGTACATACTGTCCATACTCCATAACATGAGATACATATCTTATGTTATGGAGTTCCAACAATCCAACTATATGCTCCACTTCCATTCTCTAGAAGAAGGACATTTGCTTCGGTTCGTCTATTGGGAGCTGCCCATTGGAGTTCAATGGAGTTAAGATCAGGTGATAGCATCCTCCAGCTCATGTTTACAAAAAATCCCCTCGTGCTTTTTTTTCCTTGAGACATACCATCTAGCTTCCAAGTATTTTTGGCACTGTTTTCTTGTTTTTCTGCAATTGAGTCAAGACCAGACGACAGAGCGTGTTGTCCTAAGATAAGTTTGTAGTTTTATTTTTCCCTTTTGAAGAATCATTTACAGATTCGCCAGTGCATAGATTTCTTTCGGAGTCATCTTTTGCCCAGTATTGATGCTTTTTAGCACCTTCTAAGCCTCGTCAAAGCAAAAGATTTTCGTGCTGCTATGCGGCCCAAAGTTCAACCTCTCTTTAACGCTTCTTTTTACCTTGTGTGAACTGAAATATTTTAAATATTGATTTCAGAACGAATTTCCGGCACAGTTTTTCTTCTGTTCCGTTTGCAAATTGATCTAAAGAATGAGTTATATATGCTAGATGTGGTCCTTACTCTTAAGACTCCCAGTTTGTTGATATCGCTACATCGTACCGTGATCTGTAGTCATTGACTGCGTTTTCTCTCAAAGCGTTATTGTTGATTGTTTAAGAAATGAAAAAAGAATAGATTTGTGTAAAAAAATATATTAAAAAGCATAACTAAGAGATCTAAAGTAATAAAATCGTAAAAAAAGGAAAAACCGCAACAGGTCGTTAAAACCTATAACAAACGTTATTCAGTACTGTGGACTTTAATGACTCACAATTGGCAAATGTGCAGGTATAACCAGTGGTTTTTACAACAAATGTAACGGGCCAAATTTGGCTGTACCCAAAAGCCAATCACTAGTTTACATGAAAAAACGCCCAAAAATTTTGCTTTGGCTTTTATGGACTTGGGCAATTCTTTACAGTGAAGGAGTGTAGGTACAAAAAAACAGCTATTATGATAAATGCTTGTTTATTATACACAATCGCCCAAAATTATTGGGCACTCAGGGGTACCCCATAAAAGACGTTCGATGCAGGGAGAAAGTCGTTAAAACGGGCATAAGAGAACAAGCAGGCAGATAGGTCAAAGTCCTTTCGGACGTCCATTTTTTAAAAATTACTTGAATTTTTTTCGTTAATATGTTTAAAGAAAGTGTAAAAAATCACGGAGAGGGGGGCTAGCCGGGGGAGGGGCTTACTTTAGCACACTGAACGATTTATTCTTGGGAAATTATAATACAGCCGCCAAATTTTTGCAGGTGGCTTAATGTAGTGGTTCCCAGTTATTAACAAAAATGTCTATTACTTATTTCTAGCTGAAATATTTTCAATGTTTTGATTTCCATTTAGGCCATGTTGAACAGAATATATTACAAAAAAACAAGAATTGATAGAACAAAATAAATTTTAGTCTTGAATTTAGTTAGTCTATAGCGCCTTGAATAATGTTATATCATGTGAACTGCAGCACCAAATTTTTTCAGCTTTTGTAATAAATAATTTTATCTGTCCAAAAATTTCCCATTCTACGATATTCGTAATAATTGTTGTTCTGTGACTTTTGGTCCCAAGTAACTGACCTAGCGTAATGCTAAGTTTTTTATATATTGAAAATCGGATCATTTATTACTTCAACTTAATTAAAAAATCAAAGTCGCTATTTAATAACTTTATTGCTATTCACAAAGTGGTTTTGAGGAAACTATTTAAAGAAATAAGTTCACATACCATTTTTTTTGTACTGACAATTAATCGTCCTCAAAAATTCAGACGAAAAAAAAAAGGATCTATATTATTTCTATATTTGCTAAAAATCAAAAGAACATATTCATTTACAGAATTTTATTTAATGGGAAGCGCAGACAGTCATGGTGGTAACTAATTATCTTGTCTACTCAAAGGAGGAAGTCTAAAATTACATTTATTTATCTTAAGTATAGTTCGCAATGTCGCCAAATGTCCCTTGGTGACGATTAGCAGTCTGAAAAGCACAGCATGACTATGTAGATAAAACTGCGCTAATCACAACAAAAGGATATCTATTTTAAATTGATGACAACATTTGCAAATGATAAAAAATTATCCTGTGGCTCGAAAATATAGTTGGCAAATGATTATATTCACTCAGACAATTAGTGAAACTTAAAAATGAGTACGTTGTCTATGTCTTTTCTTTTGGTTGCCTGCATTCACGGATATATTCGTGAAAAAGGTTTTCGATTAAAGAACATTAATAAAAAGAATTAAATTTCATTTAATTAATTTTTATCTATGCAGGTATTGACACAATGACTGAGCGCACTTAATGCCGCCAATTGGTCACCGATTTCATTCAAGTTGTCGCTCGTTGCTGATTGAAAAATTGTTTAGCTCAGCATGACTGCGGTGTGATGATGCTATCAACATGTGTAACACCACGACATCTACTTATGGTTGGCGACAGTGAGGATTTGGAAATGATAAAGAATAATCACTAAGTGATAAGAGGAAAATAAATAATGCTCATTTGGAATGACAGTCTCAAGTGCATTTCAGTTGATAAACGAATGCAATAATATTTAAATTGGAAATATAAATAAAAAAAAAATAAATGACTTTGAGAATTTTGTATCCCACTTTTTGTTGTTGCTCTGTTTGATTAATCTTACGGGGTAATAGTTTTGGGATAATTACAGTTGAAATGTTATAATTATGCTCAAAAAGGATTTTTTAGTTAACCATGATAGACAAAAATCAAAAGCAAAATCTGATTAAATTATTTCAGTATCTTGTGACCAGTGAAACTGGTAGCCGTTTCCAGAGGTAAATAGAAAATTAATCGTCATTTACTCGAAAAATGTGCCTGAAATCGAAAAAACTACACTGACAAAGATAGAAAGAAAAATGTACATCGATTTTATGTGACACAGGTCTCCATTTGATTTTTTGTATTTTTCAATGTTTGTCAATATGCTTCAAGTAAAAAAATTTTTGGATATAAAGTTCTAGAAATCAATAAATATATCGATTCTTGGTGATTGAAACTCCCTATGATATGAATATATTGCCGGAATTTCTTATTATATTATATGTAGTACCAGGAGACCGACCATAGTTCGGATTTTCGTTTTCAGGTTGAGAATTCTTACAAAATATGCAAAATGAACAAATCGAGAACGGTCGGAAATTGTGAGAAAGGCTGAAAAATAAATAAAAATATAGAATATTTTGGAAAACGTCGAAAATGTTAAAAAATTCAAAAAAGTATGGAAAATGTTAAAGAGGGTTGAAAACCCGAAAAATGTTGAAAAAGCCAAAAAAACAAAGAAATGAATAAAGTTGAAAAAAGTCGAAAGAGGTTGAAAAATATTGAAACAGTTGAAAGAAGTTGAAAACTCGAAAAAAGTTCAACAAGTTGGAAAAAGTCGAAATAAATTGAAAGAAGTTGAAAATGTCGAAAAAATATGGAATACGTTGAAAAGCTGAAAAAGGTTGCAAAGCTCGAAAAATGTTGAAAGAGGTTCATAATCTCGAAAAAACCGTAATATGTTGAAAATGCCACGTTAAAAATTCTTGTTTTTATATGAAAGAAAAATTAAGTGTGAATTCCAAGGTAGCTCCCGAAGTGAAAACAATAGGAATTGTTTCTTCACCGACTCGAGCATACTCGTATCATATATATTTTATGATGAAAAAAGTTGAAATAGTCAGCAAATATTAAAAAAAGTCATAAAATATATATGATATGCTCGAGTCGGTACAGAAACAATTCCTATTGTTTTCACTTCGGGGGCTACTTTGGAATTGACACTTAAATTTGTCTTCATATGAAAACCGTCTTAAACTAATACGGTTACCAACTCTGAGCAGTCGAAAAATTATGCTAAATGTTACTTTCTTAAATAAACTGTTTTCCGGCTCAATGAACTCTGAGTTATTGCAAGGTATGATAAACTTCAATAATCCAGGAAGGAATTTGAGACATTTTTGTTTCTTAAGACTTGATATATGTAATTATTATGTCCATTCCGGTGCATGTAATGATTACAATACCCTTTGTCATCTTATTACACTCGTGGACACTTACAATGTTATAAAGCAAAAAATAATTATATATCTTAATTCTTGAAACTCCTTTGTTTCTGCTGCACAGCCTATTGGGCTTAGTAGTAATTTTATTTAATTAGTGATCGGATATAGCTGAAACCCATCATTTCTTTTAAAAAAATAGTGCAGTCCCTCACCGATCCATACGATAGACGGATGTGCTGCACACGTGCGGTTTCGCTTACTGAACGCAGAGCAGTCCGGGCTGTTCGTAGTCGGTCACCGATCCGTACGATAGACGGATGCGCCTGTCGTGCGGTTAGGCGGGTAAGTGGGAGTGGGACCGCAGGGACCGATCGCAAAAAAAAAAAAAAAGTAACCAACACCTCCACAACAAATTTACAAAGAATATTCTCATAGCACACTAAATATAATATTCAACGTTTTTTCTTGTATGGAAAGTGCCACGCCCACAACTTCTATTACGTCTACTTTTTGTTACGAGATACCTTTTGGCAAGTATATTTACCATGCGAAATTTCATAACGATTGCGTTCTTAGTTCTCTTATTATAACGTTTATAAATGTTGTGAGCTATGCTACGCTCTTCAACGAGCGTTGCAAGTCTAGTGACTTAGCTTATGATGACTGCTTTCAGTAAAATCTTCTTCTAAATTGTTATGAAAATCGTAGACGCTATTTTCGAACAATATTGAATCAAAACTTGCAGTTGTTGAAAAATGCCACGCCCGCTTTTCCAATTTCGCCTACTTTTGATACAATTTAAGATATTTGTGATCTGCATTCGTCTATCAAATTTCATTGCAATATGGTTGCATAACGTAATAAAAATTAAATCTTAGGGCTGTGCCATGCCCCCTGTAAGAACCTTGCCCATTATTAAATTTGTTCACCATATATCCAATTTTAATCATAGGAAGAAAGTTCTTCCAAAATTTCAGCTTTCTAGAACCAACCTACCAACGGTGCAAAATGTTTGTTTCGTAATACAATTCATATGGAAAAAACGAAAAAGCAAAAAAAAAACCAATGGTAGTTTTAGTAAAAATGGCGTTTTCCCATATAAATGTCGTTAGAAACAAACTGTTTGCGCCGCTCACGGGTTCAATCTAGGTAGCTGAAGTCTTGGGAAAAATTTCTTCAAACCCGATTCTATAATATAGGCCAATGAGACCGTAAAAAAAAGAAAGCCCCGTCGTATGTACATTGTTCGCATCTTAAACCACACAGAAAATGCGGCACCTTTCATACAAATAAAATATATCTTGCCACCTAAGGCAGACTTTTTCTACGATTTAGTAAGTCGGTTTTTTGGTAAAACAGAAACGAACAGAAACTATGCCCACGCCGATAACTGCTTTGAGCTAAGAAGCTCAAGTTTTAGGACAAAAACCTCAAGCTAAAACACAGGTTTACGAAAAAATCAGCTACAAAATATGAAAAGAACCACATCCTAGCTGTTTGGATCTTAATTTTTAATCACAAAAACTTTAACTTATGAAAGTTTTTAATATTTCAAAACCCTGACAGGTGGGTATAACAATTTGCTTTGAATGACGGAAGATATTTTTTGATTATATTTAATTAGAAATACGATGTAAGTAAATTCCGAAGTCACCTTTTATCATTTATGTATATGAAACGCAACTGATTTAGCCCAACTAATCTTAGAATCCGAATTATCATTCTGTGCTCGACTATCATAAAATCGTTTATTGTTGAATCACTGAAATTCATAAATGGCTCCCGTAATATTTGTATAGTTTCTTCATTTTTGAAAGATTCCACCAGGGTGATTTTAGGTAACTTTTGTACATAAAGAATGATATCGCTAAGCAAAAATCTTAATATTTTTGATTTAAAATGCTTTAAACTATACTTTTTGGTTAAATTTAGTGATATTTTTTACAGAAAAATTGTTATTGAAAATGAATGCATAAATAATGAGCATAACACCATCAAATCCAATTTCCTCATTGTACTTTTCCTGTCAACTAAAGATAAAATCTGATTTGGGTTGCAGCATAAAAAAACAACCGTCCTTTACTTAAAAAATAAAAACAACATAAGAATGTTTAAACCTGTTTGACTCCTGAACAACATTGAACCTGTTTTAATAGCTTTAAGGTCCGAACATAAATTAAGGAGAAGAAGAAAAAGTAAGAAATCCAAACCAAAATTACAGATTCCCTAATAAGGACAACAACAACAAAAGGTAATAAAGAAATGTTCATCTTAACAAAAAAAGGAAATTTTTTCAAAGACGAGTCCTAAAAAACCAAAGAAACTAAGAAGAAAATAAAAAGTGGTGAAATATTTAAAACAAGTAAAGTAAAGTAAAGACCCCTTTTTCTTTTGATTGACTTCAAATGATGGAGGTGCAGCATTCTTTCCAATGAAAAAAAAAAAACATAAACAAAGGAACATTGAAAGTTATAGTATGTCCTCGTGCAATGCAACAACACATTGATTGATCGAAGTTGTTAGTAGGGCTTATCTTGGCATACCATTAATGGCTACAAAAATTAAAAAAAAAACCATCTTGGGTATTTCAGTTTCTGTTGAGCCTTTGTTATTTTAATCACAGCTCCATATAAAAACGCATGACGAAATTAACAAAGGAGAGACAAAAACCCTTTTTTGAACCGAACACTTCACTGATTGGAATAAAGTTTTGTATAAGATATAAAAAAAGGGTGAGTGCAAGAACTTACAGCCTGATGTGTGAACTTAATGATGTTAATATAGAAACGTATCAAAATCTGGCAAAAATATCGATAAATAGTACCGGCACAAACGAAAAGCACAAAAATAAATTTTCTTTTATACCCAACAGTGGAATTATTATATCCAGACTCTTTTGCCAGTATTTTTCCTCGTCTCTTGTAAATGTTAGCCTAAGCTCTAAGTGTTCCCTTTCTTAATAATTTCCTAAATGACTGCAGCTGTTTACCGGCGTTAACAGTTTTTAATATATATATTTCCAGTCATTGACTCCAATAATTTCTGTGAAAATTAGTTTGCAGCAGAAACAAAACCTTGCATGCTATGTTGCTCAATATGGTAACCATAGACACATTCACAATTGACGATATGTCTCTTTCAACAAATCGAAAAATGTTCAAAAAATTAAAGCTGTTGAAGTCGAAAAATGTTGAGAATTTCGAAAAAATTGATACAAGACGATAAATTTCTAGAAAATGCTACAGTAGCGTTGCATTAGACGTTATATCTTTTAACCTAAGCGAAGGTACGATTTCTCAGACAACTTACTCCGAACTAGATTTCCTTATACTTCATAGCCACCAGTAAAGAGGTTCTCAAATATAGCAGATAATAGTTGAGTGAATTTCAAAGTGACCCTATGGTATCACAAGGTATCAAGGACAATGCTGTAAACTTTTTCAATATTGTTCATTAAATTAAATACGGCAGAATCAAATGCAGAGTTTTGGAGTTCGTTTACCTTTCTAAATTATTTAAGAATGAAGCAGCGAAAGAATCAGCGTTATATAAACGTTACATCCGAAGTGCTGAGCAAAAAAGGAGAAGAGAACCATTCATCGACTTTGTCAAATCTCTTTGTTAGAGAATCAGTTTTAAACACACTATGCAACAATAATAGCATTCTGTAAACATTCCCCATACCTTGAAAATATCATTGACTCTAATATATTCGTTAAAAAGTAAAATTTTCATCTCATTATCGCTGCTTTATCCTCACTCTTAACTATGTAACTGTTGCACTTTTTCTTCTGAAGGTTCTTATTAGATGAAAAAATTTACCATTCCTATCGGAAAAAATTGCAACAGGTTAGTAAGAATGAGAAAAACGCGGCGAAATGAGAACAGTCATAAGAATTTAAATAATTTTCTTATAAAATATAGAGAACTCAAGGAAAGCTTAACATATGATACAGATAAGTAATATATCAGAATATAATTGGGATTTCTTTACAATACAAATAAATTTGATAATATTGAGATGATAGTAATTTTTGTATTCGAATAAGAATGCCAATGGTATACTGAAATCCTTGCGTTGGAGAAATCAAAATATTCAGAAAAAAAAAATCGTATTAGAAATATATTTTTTGAACGAGAGAAAATAATGTCAGACAAGCAAAAATCTTCAAACTTAATCAGAATAAAATCAACATTTGATATATTTTTTCATAAATCATTTATTTATTTTATTACAAAAATTTTAATAATATTCTTAAAAACTAAATTGGAAGACAATTGATTAAAGCTTTTGTTTATTTCGGAATACTCGTACTGGCGTTTATACACTTGCGCTCTCATGTTGTAACTATCAGTAGCAGCATTCACTTCGTGGCTCACAGTTTGTTGCTGTTCTAGCAGTGATAAATGATAAATATATCACATATATAAAGCTTTTCGAACGGGTCCTTTTACAGACGCACCCATGGTCCATTTTGATTTTCATAATCTTTGTACATAACGTGCAAAATCGTAACTAACTCAGTTAAGGGTGACACAGCGCAGCTTCACAACGTTCATTTGCCAAATTCTCGCACTCTTCATCACTAGCGGCGGCGACGTCTGCAACAACTTCAATATCATGCAGCATAATGATGCTATTCTCGAAGACGCATGACTCATTTAAGAACTTCTGATGTTTTTGTGATTTCTTGAAAAATTTGCGCAAAACTTTAAGCGCTTTCTTCAACGTTTTGGCTGGCGCATAATTCGGCTTATTGACAGGCTTAATAAATGTTGAATTGATGAGTGTTTCGTACGTCATTTTTGATAGTCAAAAATATAAAATTTGCCGAAAAATGTAAGACTTCTTTACTCAACAAATGTTGCGATTTATATGATCTTGTGCTGAGAAGGACTCGCCTTTTTATACCATTCTGCGATGAATCACCCTTGTGGCTAACATAATGTGCCAACCAATCAGCGAGCGTATAGCAAGGCAGGTGCAGTTTTAATATTACTGGGAACTCTATGTTCCTTGTGCATGAATCACTGTTAGGTTACCCTTAGCAGGTAGTTTATTTCAACACAAAATTCCTTGACATTGCGTGCACGTGTGCAATAAGTGGGTTTTTTTCTTTTTATTTTGCTTCTTCACTATGGTGTAAGGTTCTTTTTTGTGTTGATACCTGCCGCGATGATTTTGGTAAATCCCCAAAAAGGTCCTTTTTTCTATAATTTTTCTTGAATCGTGGGAAAGTAAAATAGTTTTGATGATAATGACGCGTCGTGACTATTTATTTGGTGATTGTGTTAAAAGGTTTCGTTTTTGTTTTTTTTTGAGATTTAATTTTTGTTTTCAGCAGTAATTTGAGCTACATTTATTTGTTGTTGTGTGCAATAAAAAAACCTTTTTCATTCTGCTTTGCATTCTAACTCAGTATTATTATGGCATTAGAAAATAAAAAATACCTAATTCATTATTAATATTTTTCTTACCGATGAATGTATCATGGACCTTTTTTTTTGCTTTGTGAAGCAGACCCTCGTTGAACATATGTTGTTCTTTTTCGTTAAATTTTAACTTTTAGCATGAATTTCAATTAATTTAGGGGCAAAATTTTTGCTTAGTTAGTAAAAGTAACGTTTGATGATTATGGATAAGCAATTTTCATCGCTGAGTCGGTTATTAATTTTGGTTGATATCTTATGAGCCAAAATTGCTTCCTTAGCGTGTCGTCAAATGATTGAGTAAACACAAGTGTAGCTCTTCAAATTGATAACAGTTTCACGGGAATTATTAGTTACATTAGCTATCAAGTGGGAGAATTATTTAGCCCCTTCAACTTGTGTTTATTAATCTGTCGTAATTATCATATTAGTGCATTCGAACAAGAAACATTCATTTGGGAGTAAAAATGCTGTACTCTTATGTTTGTGATAGCACAATAATGATCACTGCGCTTCTCGGTAACTCTGGGTGAGCGTCATGAAATTTGATGACTGCGTTTTAAAATTGAAAAGATGTGTCGCATTACGAATTTATGAGCATTGCAGAGATCTTTCGCTAAGTCGGCTAATACCGATTTGCCAATGAATGAATCGAAATCGGGCACTTTTTGGATCCGGGAGCACCTCTGGTGTTGAACAAAATCCATTTTCCAGTTCTTTTGATCCTAGCGTTCAAAAATATGCTAAAATCGGGCACCATTGGGAACTATTTAGTTCTGGTGATGTCATAGAAACCAACTCTGTCCCATACATCGGTGAAAATAGAAAAATTTTACAGAAATGAGAGATTCCTTGAACAATTTTTCAAAACAACGTAAGAAAAAATTCTCCAAATTTAATATTATTGGCAATGAAAAAATAATTTCTTATGTTAGGAATCAACGTAAAAAATATTTATTGAAAAATAACAGTTTTCAGCAATTAAAAAAATATTTCTTACTAATAATAATTTAATTTTTGTGAAAAAAAATTAATAAGAATTACGTCCCTGATTTATTGTAAAATATATGTTGTTGTTATTTTTAATAAAAATATGCCAATATTTGTATCAGTTATAAGAAATGTTACTTCGTTGTCTGCATTTAGATTTGTATTTTAAAAATGAAAGCTAAAAATAGCTAAGAAGGTTAATAGCTGCAGTAGCTTAACTTAAAATGTCAGTTAAGGTCGCGATATCATCACTGAATATAAGTAAGTTCATATCATTGTTTGTATCTTCTTTAGTTATACAAATGCAATATGCACAATCATAGAACCTCTTATTGTAGAAAAACTGTATTTAAATGTTTTTAAACTTGTTAACCGAAAAAAAAAATACAAATTGTAATGCACTCCCTTAATATAAATCCATATAAATTCTCTTGACAATATAAACGAACCATTTCTTGCAAATATGTCATTACACACAAAATGCGAATGCCAATGCTGTCGCGTCAACTTAATGACCTCAGTTATTGAAAGAAAAGATTACCGTTAAGAAGGATGATATAGAGAGGGTAGTTGTAGGCTTTGCGAAAAATTAAAATTTTAAAGAAAACAAAATAAAGATAGAATTTTGTTAATTCCTTTATGACATAAAGAAAATAAGAAATAAAACTATTTGAGCTATGAATATGGAACTTAATTATGTTCGGCGTGAAAAGGAAGCTAAATTTACAAGCGGATTACACTGAATACATACATATATATGGGGAATATGCATTGTGAAGTGACGATTGTAATGTTGAAATAATAAATACTAGAGTTTGCCCAGTGGTTGAAATTCAACCAACTTTTTTGGTGTTTAATATTAAACCACTGATATAAGAAAGAGAAATTTTTTGTCAACGCTTGCAAAAATAAAAGTCATTGTATCATGTTGCCCTATCCCTATTCCTTCCTTAGAATTCAATATATGTATGTACATATCTCATACGAAATTTCATCAAAATCTGTCGATTAGTTCTATCTTTATATCAAATTTCATCATAATCGGTCCATTAGCTCAGCAGAGAAAACCTGATTTCCTATTGGAGGCGTGGTACAGTACACTTTGAAACAAAAACCTTTGTCTAGGGTTCAATCTATATCTGTCTCGAATTTCATTAAAATCGGCTGATTAGTTTAGTAGTGAAAAGGGGTTTCCTGTTAGGTGCGTCGCACTGCCCGCTCCCCACAAATATCATTACTCTGTATTTCATCTATCTCCATACCAAATTTCATCAAAAGCGGTGTAGCGGATTAGCCGTGTTAGCGTTTTTTCCCTATTAAGCTCATCAAAATCAGTTTATAAGTAACGACGACGGTTAAGGAGTAACGACGTATATTCCTGTAAGAGGCGTGGAACCACTCACTTGAAAAAATAAATTTTACTCAAGAATCAATTTATATCAATACCAAATTTCATCAAAATCGGAGAATCGGCTCAACCAAGAAAGCCTTCTTTCAATTAAGGGCAGTGCCACGCCTCCTTAAAGAAATAAAAGTTTTTAATAACCTATCTTAGGATTCAATCTATCTCCATACCAAATTTTATTAAAATCGGTCAAGTAGCTTAGCCATGGAAACGTTTTTTCCTGTTAGGGGCGTGGCAGCGCCTACTATAGAAAAATAAAGCTTACATGTCCCCTCACTCTTCACCGCCTTTCCAATATAGAAAAAAAATAATGCAATTATGTTGTGTAATGGCTGAGAAAAAGCGTTGTAACCGTTGACCAAATGTGTATTTATATATAGATTACTGAAAGGTACAAAAAAAATCGGATAATTTGTTTGACTGTAGCTAGGTTATATTATGTCTCAATGTTTTAAGCTTTCTCAGAACAGCGGAGCTGCGGATATTATGCTAAAAATCAACATGTCATCAGATTTCGTTTGCGCATATTTTATCAAACTAGAGTTCCCCTTTGGTTGAAAGTCAACCATTATAGTAACAACACAAAACATTCTAGTACCATTTTTCCTGATTAAATGTCATCGCTTCCAAAAACAAACTATCATGGTATCATGTTCGTTCCCCTATCTCTATCCTTTTCTTGGGGATAGAAATATAATAGAATATAAAACAAAAATTACATTCTATACTGCCCTTCTTCACAATCTTTCCAACAAAAAAAAAAAAAAACTAAACGATTATGTTTTGTTTTGGCAGTTAAAAATGAATAAATATCGAGGACCTTTTTGCCACCCCCAAGCTAACATATAGCACCAGGAATGACTGCCCCTTGCTCCCCTGCTGCATCTGCTCTGGCAGATTCACGTTAGATCAAACCTACGTACATGTAAGGCGTCCAGTTGCAAAACCGGCCAATTCCAAAAAAATCAAATTTTGAGATGTTCTCAATATCAATATTGTTTTCTCAAAAACATAGGCAGGTGAAAATCGAAAAGTCTGAACTGACGGGTTTTGGATAAGAAATTTTATAAGCTATAATGTGGGAATATAGATAAACGTTTTTCGTTGTTTTTCCAAAAGCATGAAAAAAGGACTTGGCTGGTTTTGCAACTGGATGCCTCATGTATGTGTAAGATGCTCTGGAGAATGAAAACGGAGAATCTTATCAATACCAATAACATGCTACTGCAGAAAATCTCAACCAATTTAATAAGAATGAGGCAATATCTTTCATATGACTTTCCCGAAATTTAATTTCGGAGCCATAATTGCTACTATAGGTGAAAATTTCCTTACGTGCGTCTTTGAACTATTAACTCTCAAAAAAAGCCCAAAAAATAATTCTTTGCTCAACAAGAACAATAGGGGTTTTCGCCTCTATTAAGGGTAAAACGAAAAAAGTCCACATATTCAGCACACTCAAAGTGGGGGGATTTTATTTTAAAGCTATGGCAAAATTGTGATGCATTTTGATGCTGTTTTTGTATTAACACTAGAAGTACATAATACTAGCCTAAATACAGAATATTTATACGATGTATTTAATATTTCAAAACGCGTCCCATTGGACGTGCTAAAAGTCTTCTTCACTGAAATATTTAAAAAGAAAATCGCATCATCCGCAAGATTATGTGGAATTTGTACGAATTGTGGGAGCTTTATAATTGCCCTCAAAAAACAGCCGCAGCAACAAAGCAAAAGTTTCTTAGAAGTTCACAATAAAGGATTTTTTACATTCTTTTCGGAAATAAAACATCATATTAAGTGCAGCATTTAAGTGAAAATGAAATAGGGGATGATTTTAATATATCATTATATATGATTTTTAGAAATCAATCATTTACGTTTGTAAAGTTTTTACTAAGTTCATTTTTAGCAAATAAAAATTTCCATTTTATAATTCACATGTGATCAACACAGCCCTAACAAATTCTGACAATGTAGCGCCTCTACCCATTGTGAGCGTTTCTATCTAGCAACATATTTATCATATAGGCAAGTTTTTCTATTCTAAAATTACACATATAGCCATATGTGTAGACACAAGAATTGATTTTTTTCTTTCAAGCAAATAAATTTTTGTTTAAACTAACTGAATTGTACAATTTATGGCTTTACTAAAAAAGAGTAATTGAAAATATCACAAGTATAAGGGCATACTGCTGGCGCAAAACATATGATAGATGCACATTATACATATGGTGTGGTGTGTACTTTCTGATCATAAACTCAAGACTATTAAAAATAAAATATGTTGCACATGTGATATTGAAATGGCAGTAGAGCCAGTTTTGACAGTGCTAAAAATAAATTATACTGAAATCTGTAAAAAATGTACCATCCCAAATTGCTCATCTTCCGGAAAGTGTAACTACTAACAAAAGTATTAGAGTACTTGTACTATACTCGTATATATTTATTTCTGCAAGTGTTCGAAGTAATAATTTTTCAATTTGCTTATCGAACAAAAAATAAAAAGAATTTATTTAGGTTTTTGAAAATTTTTACTCATTAAGTCAATTTCTGCTTTAATCATTAAAAAAAAAATATATGCAATGGAATGATCTACCGCTTTGCTGCCTTTGAAGTTCATAAGTTTTCTGTGATGTCAAAGTAACCTCCCATCAAGATATTGTTCACTGTAAATATTGTCAATTTCTACGAAAAAGTTTTATTGTTCTGCACGTGTTGTTCTATAAAAACAAATGACAATAGTTGAGTGCAAACAGAATAAACAAAAAATTTGCACTGCAGTGTAAATAAATGTATTTTTTAAGTATGAAAACTGAGATTATGGCACGTACCACGAAAACTGTGATACAATATTTTTTGTCATCTCTGGGTGAGAAAACCAACACTAGGGCCATTGAAGGCACCGAATTCAAAGCGACCAAAATAAATAATGGGCTACGCTGCAATAACACGCTGAATTGAATGCGATTGGGATTAAAAATTCGTATAATTTTTTCTTTTTATTGAAAGCTATATATATTTGGAAGAATATCAGTAATTTTTAAAAATGACGTGACTTTTTTTTTAAATAAAGTCCATAAGAATGCAGCTTGCTGCTTATGTATATCAACACTATGCTTTCAAACCTAATAACGTACATAAGGCTCATTCAAAGATATTTTTTGCGTACTATAACATTGGAAAATATAAAAACAGAAAATAGGCTTTGATACCATTGCGTGTACAACATCAGCAATAAATCAAATCCATTTATTATAACCAAAATCATTTGAAAGGTAATAGATAAAACTTTATTTTTTACTCCGCTGTACAATAGAAACTCCAGGGACTAGAATACAGCATACATCTTTTAAATTGAAACTGCAATACGTCTTAAAAAATGAGCATTCCAATTAAAAGCTTATATTTTTAAATAGGCCATTAATTTGTGCTAAAATTAACACTTTCTTTTTGAGGTTGTGGTGAACGCGGTGCACAGTTATTTCACAAAAAAAAAAAAAATTCAGTTCAGTTTTTTTTAAGGTTCATGGAATAATTAAAAAAAAAATCAGTATAACAATCATTTTTCTACATTTTTCTATAAGTCTACAGTTTCATACCACTAAACACTTTTTTTAAGATGTGGTAAAAAAAACCTGTGGGACATTGAATTATTTGTAGAAAAAAATGTATTTACCAAAATGAGAATCTTTTGAAATGTGCTCTCTAGCGAAATTCAAGCGAGCTTTTCTTGTTGATGCATGTCTCATCCTGTACCACTCGTCCATCAAAATTATTTTTCCGGAGAACTATTCGAACTGCTACGGCATAAAGCTTTTTTGAAAATTATTTTGTACCATAACAGTAGGTGTTGGAGCAGATATGAATGGATTTTTATGCATTTCGCAGATAGTTCATTTTCCATGCCTCGAGTTAAACGTTTTTTTTTTGCCATCGTACGTGGTTTATTTGAAAGAAGTAGTATATTTTTTATAATATCGTGAAGCGTAGACCTGTATTTTTTACAAAGCTTTCAATTTTGCGTCAGATTTAGCCCTCTTAATTATTATTACCATACCTACGATTTTTCGTTTTTCTATCTTTTATTGCTTTTCGAAAGAAGCTGCATTTGGAAATAATTTGAAAAATTTATTTATCTGATGACAGCGAGAGTCATGGCAAGCCGAAACTAACTGTTGTTGCCCAAACCTTACGATAAATGCACCGATACTTTGATTGAACATTTGCCAGAATTTTAGTGCGAACACATTTGTAAGGAATTTGTCTGAATTTATTTTCGTAGCATTTTCTTCTGCATGAACCAATAAATCCAAAAAGTTTTTGAAAAACACTCAAAATTGCATGGTAACTTTTTGCGAACTCTTGGTCGACTTTTGATATGAGCTACTGCATGTAGGTAAATGGCGTCTTTAAAATATTAACTTTTAATTACAAATATGATGTTTATTAATCGAGATACTTAAAGCCTCAAGTTAGAAAGCTCTCCCAGTACTTCAACCCTTAGAGAATTTCCGCTACAAACATTTCAGTTAATTACTTGGTGTTTTCATTAACTGCTAACCGCATTGTACCGAAACTTTAGTGTTTGAGTTTCATTGGAATTTGATAGAAAAATTAACTTTCTAAAACAGGATATAGCGTTTAAGGTATTTTAGTTACATGGGAGGTGCCACAACCTTTTGTTAACCATGAAATAAAAAGGTTTATTAAAGGTTAAATAATCTTTTATTTCAGTCTTATAGGGACTTAGACTTTGACCTTGTGAGAATAATTTCAAAAGTGTTATCTGAGAATTTAACTTGTAAGAGTGATATGACATTGTTTTCCTGGAAAGTATTTAACCTTTTCCCAATTTTACGAAATAAAAACGTCTTCAGCTTAGAACCTTTTAAAATTTTAACAACGAAAAGATGGTGTTCCGTCTTTGGCGCCCTAGGCAGCTACCTACTTGTCTGCCTATAAGTAAATCCGTCTCATGTTTGCTGCAAGTAATTTTGACTTTAGAAGGTTTGTTTTGACCAGAAAGGTTCTTATAAAATAAAGGTATGAGCAGCATACAATAAAACACAAGCAACATAATTTCAGGGTAACTTTGTAGACAAAAAGTTTTATATTTTACTACATCCCTAACTGGCATTTAGGAATTCAAGAATCTGTTTTTATAATTCGAATACTAGCATTATCTTTTTGTTATATGAAGGCCACCCACTGAGCAATGTGACTAATAACTTTTAAATCGGATTAAAAGTTGTAGTACTGAAAAAGATCTTTCAAAAGAAACTTAAAAATTTTGAATTATGCTCTTAGAATTAAGTTTTTACTCGAAAGTATTTGTTTTAAATGTTGCTATATATTTAAATTAGTCTGAATCATAAATGCCTATTATTTTTCAACCGCCTAACGCAGTGCTCCCTTTCAAAGATATTTCGGACAGCAGATTTTGAACTTTGTTACGCACTGTTTACTACTCAGAAATTTTTCAAAGAAAAAAAGCAACGACTTATGGATCTTCAGGTGTGTTTTTATTGGTGAGATGACTAAAAAAAAGGTATTGCTGAAATATTTAAATAAAAAAATAAAATAAATATTTTGTTTTTTCATGTATAAAGTTTTTATTTCAAATAGTAATGTTTCTTTTAAAAATTAATTGGAAGACAATGGATTACAGATCCACATACATATAGTAAATATAAATTTCTAACTTAAGAAATCTAGTAAAGCTTTACTGCTATCACAACATCAATGTTTGCTCAATTACTCCTCTTAGCTGGTCAATACCGCTGTTAGTAGACTCCAATACGGTGTAGTTTTGATGAAAGCAAATGATTTCAGTACAGCGGCATCACATCGCATCACAGGCTTAAAGTATCACAAGAAAATTTGCTATGCCAGAAATTTCCAATATACCCCAAATTCACTTTGTTGTAACTGCCAGTTCGAGTTGTTCATTTAGCCAATTTTGATGCTCTTCTTCGGACATGCAGTAGGCGTAGACAACGGCAGCATCAGCAACTTGTTTGCCGCTCTTGGTCATCATTTGCGTCTGTGCCAGTGATTTCTTGAAAATTCTGCTGACGGTTCTTAGCAACTTCTTGATGCTTACGCTGGGTGTAAAAACTGGTTTCTTAATGTAAGCAATGATCATAAAGTTGTTGTTAATTGTTGTTGGTGCCATTTTTGCAAATAACTTTTAAAATTTTATTTTATTTTGCTTTTAATTTTAATGAAGAGTGTCTGCTTTGCTGGCAAAACTTTAAGTGTTACTCTGTTGCTTTTGCCTTGCACTATTTATACACGCACAGGATATGTGATCCTTTTTATGTTTTGGCATGTCATCTCTTTCTTGTGATATTTTTATTTATTTTTTATTTTTTGCTGCTTGCTGTATTAGCAGATTATATACATGCTGCCAGATTGTCTTGCTTTTCTAGAAGTTTTTAGAACATTAATGACAACTACTTTAGTCGTTGTGATGTTAGTGATATGAAGGATAATTTGCTTAGAGGTTTTTTGATTGTTTATTGAGTCGGCTACATTTGACTTAAAGATCTAGTTCCGGTGAATTGCTTTCTTTAGTATCTCAGAGCTTATGAAATCTTATAGCTTGCCGCACTCAGTATCGAACACAATTTGTGTTTTATATTACAAAAAGTTTTTCGTGACGGAGCGAAGTCGATTGGCTGCTAAGCATAATTCTTCGCTCGATTTGCATTAAGATCTCATAAGCATATCTTAAGTTTGCTTTAAAGTTAGTTATCCTTTTGACGAGTACGCCAACAGGTGGATACGCGAAAAGTCTACTATAAAGTCTGTGGAAGACTTTAAAGAATTGTACTGAAACAACTTTTAAGAGATATACTCTGCAGTAATGGAAGCCCTTATCACTACGTTTCGTTTTGAATGAGAGAAATATTTTGGAGGACTGCAGAGGTAGATCAAACTTCAGTTTCCAAACTTTTTCTTGTTCTTCTTAAAAAAAACCTTAAATTAAAGGATACATAAGGACTTTTATTATGAGTCTAAAATTAAAGTCTAAAAATTGCTCGTCTTGGAGTTACTATTTCGATCATTTAACAAAGTACAACGGCATTCAGGAGCAGGATTTTGGCGGAAGTTGCCTTCTGCAAAACGGGAAATAAGGCGACCTTTCATATCAAACAGCATTCGTTGCACCTGATGTGTGACAAATTGTGTCATACTTCTAAAACTACTTGGCTTCCACATCAATATATTCAATTTTGTTCAAAAGTTATGGGCATGATGGTCCAATATCGGTCAGCGTTGGCTAATTCAATCCGACTTTCAACGTTTTTTGAGAAGTATAGTCGCTGTGAACATGTTATGGTCGCTTCTGAATCAGAGAACTTTTTCATCTGAATTACAAATATTTTGCCCGCTCTATATTGAACAAATTATTAAAAAAGCTGTCTGATTTAGAAGGCATCGATGTGATTGATTGGATCTATGAGCCTAAGAGCCCTTACACAATCATATGTATGCTCAAATCATCGAAAGCTGTGGAAATCATCGCATTACTTAAGGCCACTATCGACTGAAAAGTTCCGATATAGACTTCCAACAAATTTAATAATGGGATCAAAAGTTGTTCCAATATTAAACAGTTAATTTCGAATTTAGTTTTTGAATCAAATACCGTATTAGTTCGTAAAATGTCAATAATATCATTTTATAGCAGAGCCTAATGCTGTAATTAAGTATGGAAAAAAAATATTAAAAAATGGTCCTCATGGCTCTATTGAATCTCCATTTGTATAGTGAGTTTTTACACTTCTTCTCGTTCACGTGAAATATTTAATATTTACTAATATGCCAGTTCACATGATTGAACATGTATCCTCAAAACTAAATTTTCATGAAAATACAAATATGTAAACTCAAGCTATAATGCCTTCCCACAGCAGACGTGCTATCATGCCTGATATTAGAAGGCAAAGAAGAAGGACTCCATTTAAATTAAGGTTTTTTGTGTATATTTTTATTTCATATATTGCACTGTTTTATGATTCGCCATTACTTTTTTGTCATCTGCATATGCGACATCAAAAGTAGATAAATGGTTAGAAGTTAAGAACGTTGATAAAGATGGTGTACTTAACGTCAAATTACAAATTAAGAAAACGTCACAGAAACCAAACATTAAAAATATCAACGCAAGTGAGGCGACACTGATGAAAAAAAATTTCACGACGTATTAAAATTTAATTTTATCCAAGTACTTCTGTGACCCCTGCTTCTTCAAGCGGTCTTAGAAGGCCTACTTACGAAGACCTGTTTTTTCGGGACATTTCATAGTAGGTTTGAAATTAATTACAAAGGTAAAAAGTTGTTCAACTGTTTGGGCCACATTTCATGTGAAACTTGAGGTCATATCTAGCACAATTTTTTTAAAGAATGTATTTCAGTGGAGGTGTTGCAACAATACATATATTTTTTCTTCTTTTTCTTTCAATGATGCAATTTAAAATTTAAAACTATCGACAAAAATTTCCCCCAACTGGCATCACTGATTTCCAAGGAGGCATTTTAACTTTATTTGCTCTTCAGTTTTTTTTATTTTTGCCGGTTTTTCTACCTGTTCTGTCAGCATTAGTTGTTATTCTTGCCGGTTTTTAGTTATTTATTTCTTTTTTCTGTTTTATTTGTATTACTTTCAAGTTAAGCGTCCTTTTTGCTTGAAAAGTTAGTAGGGCTCAGATTTAATTCTTCTTGTTTGTCTACCTGCTTTACACTTTTGGTCCAGAGTTTCGCTACGCTTGGTGTTTTTCCTTTTTTTTCTCTTTGTATTTATTATGAAATATTTCACAATGACATTACGAGTTTTTTTTTAACTCTCTGCTTTCTGTTGCCTTTGCATAAAAAAAAGAGTTTTAGGTTGCATTTTTATGGTACAGTTTACGTGGTTTCATCTACAGCATTTTTTCGTTCTTTGGTTCGTTGGTAAAAACCATAATGTTAGTGGTCAACTCTTCTCTTCGAGGCACGTTTTAAGGCATGACTTTTAAAAATTTGTAGTATTTTCTATAAGATATTTTTCGTATGCCTTTTGAAAATTCCTATTGTGTGCAGAGCTTCATTGTTTTTTCTTTATAGATCTTTTGCTATAAGACATTTTAAGCCTTGACAACATTAAAAAAAAAAATTGTATTTATACGCTTGAACTTCACAAAATTCCTCCTATGGTCGTTTTCTTAGGTTCCCTTTTGCTTTTAGTTGCAGTTAATTTCATATTATTATCACTAATTTATGCATGCAATGGTATCCAATGTCTTCAAGTGACAAACTCATTTATTATTTAAAACCTTCAAAAGCCGATATTGATTTCTGTACAACTTCGGGCATGCAACGTCAGAGTTGAGTTGAGTTGCAAGCCATTAATGACACTGCATAGGGGCAATCATTTAAATCACCACGAAGTTAATGACGTACAGTGTATCAGAAGCGCAATGAAGTTTTAAAAATGAGTTTTTGAAAAAAATTGCACTATGAAAGATGTTCCAAAAATAGTGGACAGCCTTCTAGCAGTGTGTGGACGACCTCAAGGCGGTTCAGAAAAAGTAACATCATGCTTGGTAAAAGTTTCACTGTTTTCGAAAAACCCGGCCTTTTCCATATTTTCGAAAAAAATTCAATCATTGGTCAGTCGCTTTGGCAGAGATGATAAAATCGTGTTAGATAAAATTGAATGAGATCCATCTATTTCCGCACGGGCGATTGAAATTTGCTCTGGTATTGGAAAATCAACAGTCCAGAGAAGCTGGAAAGTACTAATTCCATCGATTCTACGTGACACGGGCTCAATCGTTGCTGCCTAAAGACTGCGCTGCAAGATAAACTTTTTGCCGCCAAATGTTGAACAAAGTTAATGAAAGTTAAAATTTTTTAATCAAATATTATGGAGCGATAAGTCGTCATGCCGTTGAGGTGGTTTTTTAAACCTACAAAGCTTACATGCCTGAACCTTGCGAAAATCCTCTCTCACGAGGCAGAGAGCCTTATCACAACGCCAGTTAAAAATTAATTACTGGGCGGGGATTTTAAATGGAAATATAATAGGCGTTATATTTTGCGTTTCTTGAGAGAACAACTGCCAGTACTTTTGGAAGCTGTACCCTTTGGATGACGCTTCACCCTGCGCATTGCACTCTCTATGTACAAAGACACTTAGATCAGTGGTATTCCGGCAGATGTATCGGCCATTTGTGCTCTATATCTTAGTCTCCACGGTCACTACACTTAAGTCCTCTAAACTTCTCTTATTGGGGCTGACTAAAAGATAAAGTTTGTAGCAACTCAATCACAGCTTAGCGGAGGTGCGTAGCCGCGTCGAAAACGCTGCTATCCAAATTCTCCAGCAGATATACGCGCGAATGCTAAAAAATCATTTATACGAAGATGTAGGGCCTGTAGGTGGACATCAGTTTCAATACTTATTATAATAATATAAAATAAATGTAATATGTATTATTACCTACCTAAGCTTCCTTGTGCCATAACTGAAATGTAATGTAAGATTTATTACAACAATTAGAAATAAATGAAATGAAGAATATTTTTTGTTGTTCTTAATTTCGCCAACACACAAGGTATTGAGAGTTCAATATTTGTACCTATGACATTTTGCAATCATATATTACATTTTTTCGAACTTGACAATAATTTGACAATATATTAAGATTATTTAAGTTTCTTAAGCAATGGGACACCATTTAAACTTAAGGTTTGAAGTCCTGAAGGAACGCATTTTGGAAAAAAAGTTTTAATGGCAACTTCCAAATAAGTAGTTGTATATTGTTATTTTCCATTTTTCCACATTTTAAGTTTTTATTTAAGTAATAATTTGCCATGTCTTTCCAATAATTTATAATAATTTTGGTACACGCTACCCATGTCCGAGCTATGGTGACTAATGCCAAAGCAGCGTTTGATTTATAGTACAGAATTGGACTCGATTGGTACCAGTGAATAGAAATGGTTCACAATTTCAAAGCAGATAGTGATAGTCGATTACAGCTTTCAGCAATGTTGTTGATCTTGCTAAGTGAAATGATCGGTACATAAAAGACAAGAACCTTCAAATTGAACTTTGACCCCTAGAGATTTTTTCAATGAATGATTGCCATAGTTTGGGCATGGCAGACGTGTGCAAAGAGCATTATTTACTATCAAAAAAATATTGAAATGGGCTATTTAAAAAATAAAATTAAATGTCAAAAATAGCATCCAATATTTCACCAAAAGCCGACAAAAACTAAATTGAGTTGACTGAGTTTTTTTCCCACAGGCACAAAGTTTGTAACTTTTTTTAAAACAGAGTAATCATGTTCTTATAATGGTAATTGGCAATACGTTGTGTCCTCTTTCAGACTTCTTGAAATTGGCATTTTCAAGTATTTTGTGACACTGTGCAACGGATATCACTGTTTTCCAAATGCATGGTAATGCTTCAATGCACTTTAAATCTTTTCCTTTCCACTTATTTAATTTTTATCTTTTTTCATTTTGATTTAAATGATTTTTGCTTTTTGTGTTTCTTTGAAACGTGACCGTTTTGTTGTTGCATTTTTTCTGTTGATGTATTTAAAATTCAATTGTATAAATTTTGTTTGCTTATATTGAAGTATTTTTCTGTTGTTCAGAAATGCAGCTCCAATGAAAATGCATTTTCATTAAATGCTGCAGGCGTAGTAAATATTGAAATGCGCACTAACAAATAACATAGGGGCTATGAAAATTGCTATTGCGTAAAGTTTTTTTTATTCAATTCAGTTAACATTTTTTAATTTTATTGTTAATTATGTTCTTTAAATAATTTTGCTTGTTATTCCAAATTTAGATGCAATTTTAAGTATTAACAATCTCTCCGAAAAATAAGCTCGGAGACATAGTTCGGCTGAAGAAGTTTCAGGCAATTTACACTGACATTGAAATCAGCCTGATTTGCGTTTATTTCGATTTCGTATCGTGATTCAAAAATAGATTTCACACTGGCATTATCGCGATTTCGTTGACTTAACAACCATTGATAGGAATGATGATAGGCTAGGTTAGGCTAGTTTGGGTTAGGTCAGGTCGGGTTAGATTAGGTTAGGTTAGGTTAGGTTAGGATAGGTTAGGTTAGGTTAGGTTAGGTTAGGTTAGGTTAGCTCGGGAGATGTCATCATAGCTTAGCCCGCAGCTGAGCCAATTATATACCCTGTTTATAGCTTCATTGTCATCCGATATTGCCATATCGAAATCTCTAGAAATTTCAAAATGAATTTTGGACACGTTTGAGCGTGTCCTTAGGAACCCATACCACAGCACTTTGTGCTATATCCAAGCAATTGATATTATGGAGAGTATCATTTTAAGTTTACCCAAAAAGGGTGGTTATAGAGGAAATAATGCATTTATTTGGATTGCTCCCTTTAAAATATTGGATTCACTTTTGGCACTGTAAGTTAATCTTCATTAACATTTTGGTACTGAAGTTATGATTATGCGCAGCTGGAGCAGCATGAAGTCTTATATTTTTTCGCTTTCAGCTTCAATAATGAACACCCAAAAATTTTGAGGTGTTTTTTCGTTTATTTTTTATTTCTTTACCAATCAAAGTTCCTCTTTTCCATCGATTATTTCATCTTTACCCGAACAATGAAAAAATGTAACCTGTCTGAAAGTTACAAAATGCAAACGAACCCGAGCATGTTAATGAGCATCGCCTTATCTACGCTCAATTCAAAAGAAAACTGAAATTTATGTTATTTTAATTCCAATCACTACATCTAAAATTAACATTTCAAAAAAAAAAAATTAAATAATGTGTCTGTAATGTTGACAGAGGAACCTGTTAATGAATAGTTTAATATTGAAAGGGTATACAAATATTCATGGGCAATTCCAAAAATGTTCGACTTTATGGTTGCAATATTGTTTTGTCTTACTTCGTGCATTGCTAGATTTTGCATCAATCGATGAATAAAGGTCGGAAGCAAATTTTGAGCTTCACCAGGAAGGATACTGTTTCCTAAACTGTCTGACTTCAGCCCATTTTCAATCGATGCAAAGTGGTCCCAAATAGAATTTCGATATCACAGGTCCCCAAAATTCCCGATTTTGGGCAATTTTTAGAGAAATTTTTTTGCAGTAATCTAAGGGCGGTTCCAGATTTCTAAAGGGTCAGATTTTGGCTAATCTTTGTAAAATAATGTTTCCACCAAACGATGGGAAAACGTGGAAAAATGATTTTGGTCACTATTAGATGCGGTTACGAGTCCCCAAAATACTCAAAATTGGTCCATTTTGTTATAGTATCGAAATCTGGCAGTTTGAGGATACAGGGCCAACAGTGGTTGTATCCAAAATTAATTTACCATTTCTTCCCAATGATTTTTTAAAAAGTTTTTTTCTATATATGGGCTAAGATCGCACAATTTGGTGATCAACAACAAGTCTTGGTGATATCTAAGTATCGATTTTTCTCTATCGAATGCTGGAAAAATGTTCAGCTTATCTCTGAAGCTAAGGCCTTAAGGACAAAAGTGGAATATTATTTACGTGTGCTTATCTTTAAGTATACATAATCTTATAAAAGAAAATGGGTCAAAAAGTTATGGAACTGCCCTCGCTTATATGTTTGAATGTATGTGTGAGCCCCTGCCGCCTATAATAACACAGTAGACCTTAACAATAACAATGCACAACGAAAATACTGATCAAAACAAAAAGCTTAAAAACACATGAAATATAAAACCTGTTAAGTCAATCGAACTGTTAAATTGTTATAAAAAGGCAATGAATTAAGAAAAGTTGTATAAAAATATGGTAACTTAATGACGGCAACTATGATAAAGCAGCACCACAAGTTGTTATGTTGTTGTAATAAGAAGCAGATAAAATAGAAGCTGCTTAAATTACAACTAATGAACCATATTTTTTTACCGTCAGTGTTATAAAACATTAACTTTTTGTTATTTATATCGGTGTGCACAGTGAATAGCTGGTGTAGTAAGTAGGGTGTTTAAAAAAATAAAAATAAAAAAGGTGATTTTTCGAAAGCCACCTAGATTAGTGAAACACTTCACTTTAAACTTCATTTGCCAGTACTGTTACTTTGTTTAGGGAATATATTGCAGGACATATAATTTTTCATACCAAAACTGAATTTAACCTCAGAGTTCGTCCATAGCAAAATAAGCTGCAGTGCAATTAAATTCACAAAATCAACCTCCCAATAATACTTGACTCGATGCCTATGAGGATATCTAGGAACCGTATTTCAAATTAAATTTTGAAAAGGTAGCAACCCTACCATCGAAATAAAAAACCAAATGGCCATATCTGCTGAATAGTAAATGACTACAGAATTTAGAACAAAATATCAAATCAGAAAAGCGAATTTGGCAAATTTATATAATCGAGATATAGCAACTTCCATATTAAAGACATAGGATTTTTCTTGAATTAATATGCGGCACAATCGTTCATAGAGTGGTATCCAAGCTCTTCAGAACTATCCCAATTGCAGAGCAAGAAAAATTGTCAGAAGTTGCGGAGCCCGAAAAGAAATACGAGCTATATGTATAACAAATAAACTTAGAGTTCTATCTCCCTCAGCAGCACAGCACATAATTATGCATATAAGCGATTTGAATCCTCAAATTAACAACGATAACAAACCCGAACATGACGTGGGCGGGTACGGACTCGGTCAGCTAAATGAAAAACTGGCGAGCGTTTAGCTGATAAGAAACGAGAAAAGCTACACAATTTCTCATCGCCAAATGAACCAAACATAGAGGTCAAGCAGGATAGTTTGATATCTCCATGATATCTCTTCTGTTAAGAACGCTTCTCTATTGACATATCTGAGAACAATATACATATATGTATATAATTACATCGGTTCTAGAATATGCAAAGCAGAGACACCTTTTCCGAATTTCATAATGTCTGGCAATCTACGTTTCTATCAACGATAACGGAGCTCAAAATTTTTGAGTCAAATGTGAAACCAGTTCTTTTGTGCAGTTTTGAAACTTCACTCACCAACAGCGCCTTGCCACAGAGTTGACAAATTTTTTTCGAAAATTATCTTCACCGAATCTTGAACATTGCGTGGCCTAGGACCATCTTTAATGTTGGGTTGCTCAGCCGATGCTGTCAAGATTCGATTTCCATTAAAATAAAACGGCGAAAATGTAAATGGATTGGACACACGTTGCAAAAATCACCAACTGAAGTCTGTCGGCAAGTCCAGAACTGGAATCCTCAGGGCAGTAAAAAACGCAGCCGTCCTAAATCATCGAGAAAATGATCGCTTAAACAGGAAATACGTGAATCAGGAAAATGTTGAAGAGATTAATAGCGATTTGTGGAGATCCTATACTCCAAGAGTATATAAAGGACACAAGAAGAAGAAGAAGTAACAAGAGAACAATATAAGCAGCAATACATCGATCTGCTAATATGGCACCGTTCTCACTCCTATTAATATGGTACCATGGGAAGCGTAGCAGCAAGAATTAATAAAGCGATAAGTGTCAGTACACCTCTGTAAAATATATGTGTAAGTCAAGTATGATGGTCTCAACAAAATCAAAATCAGGTCTTCAATCAGCATTGCTTAATGCTTGCAAATTATGGTTCTCCACAAGCACGCTGACGCGTCGAATAAGTTCCTGACTTGGTGATTTGGTTTAATCCTAATATTGTCTAATAATGTCTTTTTTTAACGCTTTTGCTTTTCAGAAAGTATCATGATGGAGGATCGCTTATTCCGAAAACAGGGAAATCTTGCTTTCTAAGAGCAAATGATTTCAAATGGCTTGTCTATAGTTTATTCGATCTAGTAGTGTACCTATCTAAAATTTCCTGAAAAGGTTCAATTGACTGTGGAGCTTATGCAATTTAAAAAAAGTGTTGAATATATTGTTGCTTTGCTGCTGTCTAAACTGTTAATAGCTCTGTAATTATCAACTTTTCGGTTACTAGAAAATTTGCATTTATAAACTTTAATATTCTAAATTTATTCTGGCACATTAAATTTTCCTTTAATGTGACATTCAAGTAAAATTATCTTAAATAGAACTAACTCTAAGAAATGTATGATATTCACTGATAATATCTGTACCAGCGAGTGCACCACTGGACGGCACAGTATCCTCTTTACATTGACATTTTGTAGTAGACGAAAAGTCGAAAGTTGTTCAAGTTATGTTGTTGAGCTACTTGCGCTTTGGACATCCTTTGATATAACTTGCTATGGTTATGCAGGAGTCTTATTCACCAAATTCAACATTTCAGAAACAAAACCAAGTTTTTGTGAAATTAAGTATAAATATTACTTCAAAGTTCCTTCATGCCTTACCACTCGAATTATCTACCTCCTAGGGTATCATCTACACTAACGACGGCTGTGTATGCACGCTCATTAGTGAGTGATTTGAATTATTCCTAAGATTTTTCCAATTCTCGGATTTTATGGTTCAGCAATCGCTGCTACAGAAAGTTGTGCATGCGTTCGGCTTGATGTTTCTTTCGTCACTTTCTACCAAATCACATCAGAATCAAGAGCATAACTTACCCAGAGACTCATCCATGGTATTATTTATCACGCTATGAAATAAACTTGACATTATCATGACAACCTATTCACAACAAACTTAACTACATATGTGAGCTGTTTAAGAGTGTGGCACTTGTAAGGAGAACGAATTTGGTGCATCCTTATAAGATTATTAAAAGATTCTGCTGGGTTGAGATCAACTAAGTCCCCCATTAAATAAAGAATAACTTTTTATAGCACTCTACTTTTTAAAATAACTTCGAAATGACGTTTAATGCATTTGGTCAAAGGTGTCATTTGTCTAAGTGACGCTGGCAACGCATAAAACTTTTGTTTGCACGTACAAGCTACGCGTTGTGTAAAATCGTTAGTTGCGTTTTGTATGCGTATCGCACTTATCGTACTGTACGTGGTACATTGGGGTCTGTTTTTTTTTGTTATTTTTCAACTATTTACGAGTATGTCCGATAGACGCTTGATGGCTGGTGCTTATGCATACACACATGTGTTGTTGTTATTTGTTATAACTTGTATATGAATGGAATATTTGGTTTGTCTTGAAGCCTATCTGAAGTATTATTTGTATGTGTGTTCAAGTGTTGTTTTTTTCTTCGCATAACGCAATGCATTTGAACCTATACGGAAAATACTCGTTGGCACTTTGTACACGCGGAGGTTTCTACATTTGCTGGGTAGCAATAGCAATCGTAATGTGTGACATGTGGGTCACTTTAAGAACATTATCAATTTTATAAAGTAGGTAGTGTATAGTGTACAGAGTAAAAGTAAATGCTGTAGTTTCTTGTCTAAGAACTATTAAAACATATCAAACCAACTTCTGTGAAATTTTTGTTAAAAGTATGAATAAATCAAAGTAAAATCAAATTACCTTAGATTATTTAATGAAATGATTTAATGGCTCACTGCAGTAGGATTTGGGGACAAAAGCTTATATGACCTCTCAAGAAATCAATAAAAAGTCACAAAAGTCTTAAAACAGGGAGTTCCGAAGATAAACACAAAATAACTGACGTAAGATAAAAATCGAGCTTCAGATAAAACAAACTAAAACTTTAAAGAAAATTCAGTCAGAATTTGAAAATCAAACCAAAAGATATTGTTTGGGTGTAGCGGGTCCTTGCACTTTTCCGTCCATTTTGATACTGTGATCTATATGACTGTCATGAGTACCTAGAAATTTTTGAATAAGAGTACTAGATAGTTACGATATTGAACGAACAGCAGCTTAGGTCTGTATGTCTAAGGAAAAAATTAGAAATGATTTTACTTCCATTTGGGATGAATACTGAAGATAGAAACATTATTAACGTATATTATGGAAACCGTATTAATTTCAATCAAATGGTTCCTTACGAAGATGTGTAAAGTGGGAGTGGAAACAGAAAATTATTAATATGGTCCTAGGTACGAAAAACATCGAGCAAACAGATTCCGACAAATCTAGTTCTGACGTCAAAACTAAGAAGCTATGTAGCAGACTTTTACCTTGAAAGCGCAAGATCTGTCATATAATATAAGTCACGTGACTAACAATTCTTGAGAAAAATAAGTTAAAACCGAACTGAAATGAAGTGTAACAGAAGTATACACAAAAAAGGCGACCATTTAACCAAAAACGAAATGGGCCAAATAGAACTACTGTAGGTCACGTTAGATCTAAGGAAAAAATGGTGAATTTCTGATGTGAAGACAGATGATTGAATTTCAGATTGAATTTATGAACGAGCTTGCGACAAATTAAATTTTAGGGATCTTTTATCTTAAACTCATCCAGATTCTTTCCGCCTTTTTAACCAAGATGAGGTAACTTTTGGTTTGGGTTGGGTCATCTAAGAATGGTTCTCCAACAACAGGATGATCGCGAAAAGCCAAAAATGGCTAAAAGTGGTGAAACCCAATCTTATATGCTGGTTTTTTTATTGATTTTGGATCTTTAAGCCTAAACTCATAACCTTAATTTTCCTATAACGATAGGCTTTTTTATTTTTTAAAAATTTACGTGTATCATTGTTAAGACTTTATTGAGACTTATTGTTTAATTTTTTTTTTATATGTAAAAATGCCAATTTCGCTTAAGTTTAAGCAACCATTAATTTCACCTAAAGAAACTCAATTTAGCGCCACTTTACAAGGGGTAAAACTGGCACAAAAAATGTGCAGTTTCTTAGGCATTTGCACACCCAATAGCATGAATACCAACTAAGTTCTGAGAATGTCTCGCGCAAGTAGGTGCATAGGTAGTAAATTCATATTTCGTACTTATCCTCCTATGCAAACCTAAATATCTTGGCGATGTATATGATGTACAGCTTTAGCATTATTCTCTGCATCCTCTTATCCTATCTGCTTATATCAATGGTGGCTCAATGAATTGTGAGTTTCAGGGCGAATATTTTTCTGAAATCAAGGCTTTAATATCTATTTTTCGCCCTTTTTTTCGAAAAAAACTGCTCGAAACCTATTTGCCATCAGTAACAGAGCTATTGGAAGAATTGATGTGTAAAACTTTTTTTGCTCAACAAATTGATCAAAGCTGGAACAAAAATGTGTTTTTGCCATTATTTTTCATGGCCAATGATAAACTTGAATTTATAGTTGTCTGGAGTTGCGAGGAGAAATGGAAAAGTTAGTCGACTTACCTTCAAAGCTACTGATACAAGAAAAGAAAATAATTTTTTGTATTCGAATTTTATTTATTTATCATTGTAAAAATACATACTTAGAAAAATTTATACTTTGCTTAAGCTTACGAACCCTTAATATTCTATTTGGAAGACTTAACAACTAGGAAGACAATGATCGCACTTAAGGTTAATGATGTACATATATAATTTTATATAAAGGATCTCTTGTTAAAACCTAAAATCACAATACGTAACATAATTTGAGAAAATAAAAAAAAATTCCATACTATATAAAATCATTAAAATTTGACACAAATTTCACTTAAAAAATTGAATATCAATTAAAGCTCGGTTAAGCCTAGTTAAAGGTCCTAACTATAGTCTAATATCACGACAAAGAAATAAAATCTATAGCTGTATAATGTAGACACGGCAAACTTCACGCTTATCAATATACGTACATGATGTTGTAAGAAAATTTGCCAGAATTGAAGTTAAAGCTGGTAGTCCATCGAGTTTTTGCTGTTGCTGCAGTAAACTGCGCCAAACCACACCCTGCTGCTGTTGTTCAATGCTGCTGCTTTTAAGCTTGACCCCAACGATCAAGTTGCTGGCGCAAATGCAACTCTTGCTGACGCCCATCGACAACATCAATTGAGGTCCAAAAAAATGTACCACTTGCTGTTCGTGCGAAATGTACCGGAATATATTTTTGCTTTGGATGCACTGGTACAACACTTTGCTCGGCGGATGGTCCCTTACGCACTATGACGGCAGCGCCTTCGGCACAGTGACGTATTTCATGATAGATACGTTGTTCCAAGGCTTCATTGGCCAAATTGTCATCGTTTGCCACTTGCGCTATGGGATCTTTGCGCATATCTTCTAGCGATGAGTTGTATGCATTTTGTGCTTGAAATTCGGCGAGTGTCTTCTTGAGAAGCTGCTTCTTTTTGATTAGACGCAGCAATGGCTTTATCAATTTTTTCAGGCTACGCATTGCCATTATGTGTTGTTGCTTCTTGTGTTGCATCTCGTGACTGGCGGTGCTATTGGTATTGCTCTGTTCGAATTTATACTCTCGTGTTAAAAATGACATTTTCGAAATCTTAGTTTAACTTCTTGTTTTTCACTAGTTAGCTACGTCTTTACGCTATGCTCGTTTATTTGTTTCTAAACTGATTTGTACTCTCATATTTACTTTTATACGCACTCTGTGCAGAGTGTTGTCATGAGACGCTCAATTTTGTTACTCGTGCTCAGAATGATTGACCAATCAACTGCTTCAAAAAAGCAGGTGGCTTTTTCTTGCTCTCAGATGTTATGGGATATAGAGAGAGTTGTGGCGCAGACAGTGTTGCCATTTGCAGCAATTGAGAAGAAAATTTTGCCTATAGAATTTTTGGTCGAGGCTTAATTGTTAGAAAAGTTTTGAAACATTGAATCAAAGGTAAAATTAATCTAGAACTCATTGCTTACATCACTTTGTATGACTCAGGTACATATGTCTTGGAACATATAGAAGACACACAGAAATTAAAAGCAAAAAACGTTCTATTCTTAAACGAGTGATAAGAGTTTGATGTATCAGCCGACAAATGTATAGCAGTGATAACATTTTTGTTTTGGAGAAATATACTGAATGGAGACTTGAAATGTACTTTTTATATGCCCGATGTACTTTTTCGACATAAATATGAAAATTCTACTTAAAATTACTAAAATTCAGCAACGTTTTTTTAAAAAAAGAGGCTATCAAAGCTTACTGCAGGCATATTTCGCGAAAAACTTACAAAAAAAGTGGAAGTTAGAACTAGTTGAAATGTACTTAAAATTTACTGAAAATTCGCAGAATGTCCTAAAAATAATGCATACATAGATGGGTCATTCCATCTATAATGGGCCTATCATTACCCTCATGTTTTCTAATTAGGCCGAAACTTTTTTCAGTGATTGGTCTATCATGTAGAAGATATAGAAAAATTAGACAACATTTTTTAACCAATATTATTGCTTAAAAAAAAAGTTTCTAATTGTGTTAAAAAAAACTCGTAAGTAAAACAAACAAATTCATTGATGAATGTAAACAAACCAACACAATCCAAATAAGCATTTATATTATTTTTAAGTAGTTGTGTACTACTAGATGACAAAAAAACTGCAAATCTGAATAAATGAAGCCTGAACGGTTTCTATGTGGTAAAAAAAAAAAAATTACCTTCCAAGAAAACATCATTTTCCCAAATTCTCCATCATCGATTTCAACATTTTTAGGCTCAAAATTTTTAGAACATGTAGGAGTACCATCCCTGAAAATTTTATCTATGTTTTTTTACCCTATTTCATTTTACAAGCATTGAAACTCGCAATTAAAACAAAAAAATTCATTGATGAATGTAAACAAACCAACATAACCCAAATTAGTTTTTATATTATGTACTAGTAGATGGCAAAAAAACTGCAAATCTGAATAAATTAAGGCCTGAACGGTTTCTATGTGGTAAAAGATAAAAAAATTGACTTTTTCAAAAAATACTTTTTAAAATTAAAAAATTACTTCCTACATTAATTGTAATTTTCCAGCACCCACAACTTCAAAGTCGGGAAATGACGTCCTCGGTAAACTGTTCTTCGAATAAAGAATTGATATCTTCTACAATGTAGGTATTACTAACCTAGGTTCACGAAATACTTTAACTATTATGGCAGGGTTGTCAAGCTGATGATTGCATGTCAAGGACGGAGGCCTCGTAGGAGTTGAAAAATTTCGGAAAAAGCCTTTAAATGAGATTTTGGCTATATATAAATGTATTTAAATTTAGTCAAAAAAAGGGGTTATGCTTTTATCAAAGGAGCGCACAATCTTTTGTTGGAAGTCTATAGAACTTAACATCAGTTTTTCAAATATTTAACATATAAAATAAAACTTTGTATTTATTTTAGATTTTAAAATGAACTAAGTACACAAATTTATGAATTTAGGTATGACTTTAGGCTTGTGAAATTCCAAAAATTATGATGGCTTGCTTTTGGTTTGATATATATCGAATTCTTATTCTTCTAGAAATCTAATCAAATTTGTTGGAATTAGGTATATTGGCAACACTGAGGAACGCAACTACTCTCAACTGATTTTTCTTCTATCTCTCACATCGCTTTCACTCTCACTCTCGCCGTTGTGGGCAACCTGTTGCATTTGTAATGATTTCATGCTGCTGTGTTCGCGTAATACGAGCATCGTGGTAGATTTTTGTACAGCACATGCGCGCCCCATAGGTCAAGTTTGCGGCAGAGTAGTGTTGATGCATTGCATTTTAACGATTAACATTTTTGTAATTATATTTTACTTACAACTCACACAACTGAGGTAACAAAGTTGTTTTTGAGAATGCAACTAAGTTCGTTTCTTAAGTCTTTTGATTCGAATTCACAAATACTTTAAGCAAAGTTTGTTTTTGCAGTTAATATGTGATATTTCGTGAAATAAAGAATTATTTAATTACATAATCGTTTTTTTAAATTTTTGTATTATGAGCTTTATTTCGTAAAACGTTTGTGTATGTAGTAAAAATCGAGTTGAAGCGATTAATGCTGAAATCACATTTCATAGATTGCTCACTAAAACTGAAATAAAATCAAGAGACGTAGCTTTGTTCCTTTAAAACTTTTTTGATGAACGCTTGTTCTCGTGCACGTGCACACGCACAATTTTACCTGTTTCGATTTCGGAAAAATCCAATTTTAAAATCATCTCGTTTCATGAGCAAGTTCAAGCATGCACGCAATTTTAATGCCAATTTCCGTAAAAAAAATTCGTCACACCACCAAGGACGATTGTTAAAGAAAATTCCAAAATTTCTTACTTGTCTTCACAAAACAAAAGTGCTGTAAAAATACGTTACTTTTAAGTGTCCCTATTTGCTAAGGGTTACTTAAATTGTATTTGCTTAGCATTTCCTCAACCTTTTTATTTTTTGCTGGTGCTTAGTTTTAGGTATTTGTGGAAATCTTCACGTACATAGTGCAAATAGCGAGGTACACAAAATTATGGAAATCTCTTAGAAAATCAAGCGTGACGCGCATGCATTAACAGTTGAGCACAGCATGTAGGGATATTGAGTAAAGTGCAGTTTGTACCTGTTTACTGTTTATTCCTCCTATGCTAAGAGGTTTTTCAGTGGAAATTCAGAGAAGTTTAGTGCATTTTTTTCTGTTGTACAGTTTTTCAATATTTATGTGAATAATGGGTATTTTATTTTCTATTCATAGTATGCTAACAGGAAATGCATGTACCTGTCGACAATGTTTATGTTGTTGTCAGCGATGCAAAGCGTCGAAATTACAATGAATTTTAATTAATAAAGTGCTGAACTATTGCTTTCAAATATCTAATAACCTTGAAGATAAGTTAACAGCGAATAATTTTTTTGGTTTCTACTATAAATAACATTGCACTACAGCATATATGATGATTGGGTTATGCTATATAATATTAGTCCAGTTTTTAATGAATATATCAAATTTGAAATTGAAATTTTTATATCAGCTCTAGTTGGGTCTTTTTATAATAAAAAATTATTTGTAACTTTCTTTTATTTGACTTCCTTGCTAAACCTGAAGGCAGAGAGCTTTTCTGAGTGCCAACAGTCAATAGTCAGCCAACATGTGACCCTTCCAGTGGTCTTGATAGCGTTCCTCCATCGTGCTGGGGTCCTGGTGGAATCGCCCGCTCATTTATTCACTTTGATCCGCAAGAATGGCGGGAAAACAGTCCAGGAGGTTGTGAAGTAATTGTAATTTGATGCTGATGTTACATCGAACTCTTTGAAAGTGACTCATTAGTTGATCGATGTGTTGAGGGTAGTCAGAACTTGTTTTGCTTCTCAAAAATTTTTGTACAAGCAAAACAAACTCATTCCATGGCTGTTTCTCAGTCTCTGTCATAATGTGCGTAAAATTTGACTCCTTTATTAACGAACTGATCTCTGACCCGTCAAAAATGCCAACCTTTATCTTTTCTGCGATCAGTTTTGGAAACCTTTTTGATAAAAAAGGAAACAATTTACATTATTGTACAGACCTTTTACAAATTGTTTTATAAGACCTAAAGGTGTATTTAACTGTTGTCCTGGAACTAGCGCTTCCCGAGTAGGACAATCGTTTCAAGTCCAATGTTGTTTTTTAGCTCTACAATCCCACAAGTAAAGTTGTTTCCCTTTAAGAAAGTTTACCATTTTTAAATCAACACTTTAGGTTCAGCTGATTTCTTAAAGCTGAGAACACGTCTATATGCCGAACGTATAAAAGTATATTCACATTTGGCTGGATTTTTCGTTAAGTGCCATTTATGTTCATCAAATAAAAATATCAGTCGTCGGGTTCCTTCCAGATCATAGCGGTTTTGTACCGAAATCTTTTCCTTTTCTTATTTGTCCACAAGCGTATAAGCTCAACGCATGCTTTGCATACCTGTTGCGGAATCCGAGGCTTATCTTTCATTTCCAGCGGTTAGCCAAAGTAATTTTTCTAAGCCTCTTTTACGAACGCTGTCACACTGTCACATTCAAACGGTTTACTTCAAACATATACGATCCGCAAATGAAACAAAAATGTTAAATTATAATGCACAACAAAATTGCAACTCAAATTATGTCAAGGAAACTTAATATTTTTTAATTATCAGCAAGTTAACACGGTAATACAGCGAATTTTTAGCGAAAGCTAATGCTCGTAAACAAGTGCTGATACAAAAAAAGGAGGGTATATTCAAAACCAGCAACGTCAAATTAGTGATAGAAGTCATTCATCAGACAAAAGTTACAGTTTTTTTGTGCATTGTACCATTCCAAGCAAACTTCATAAGATTTAACTTTCCATGCTTTTTGATTAATTTAATTAATTTTAAACTTAAATCTTACAATGCATAATTTAAATTTAAATGGCATATCAGCTATTAAATGTTGCTAATATATATTTTGTATTCCAAGGCGAATGTCATTGCAAATAGATACATTCTATTGAAATGTAATTAGTGTAAGTTTTTGTTTTGATACAGAGTGTCACTTTGCATGTAATTCCTCTATTAATAATAGCACTAAGCAAATGAGCCGTCTGAAATTAAAAATATATATTTTCCAAATGCAATTATCTTAATGATGCTGTAATTGACATCAAATAACAAACAAGTTGGCAAGCTGCAATATAGCAAATATTCTTTAAGTAATAATATTTAGTTTGTTTTACAATCCAGAAGCAACAGCAGCAGAACTGGTGATGACACTAAATCTTATTTTGTTATTGTTGCTGCTAAGCACTTTAATGCCGAATGCAAGTGCTGTTGTAGTAATGTGCCCATATATTGCAGGACAGCGCTATCACATTGGGTAATAAAGTAGAATATTGCAACTTTTCACAAATATTATCATTTTCTATGATTTCAGACAAAGGCTGTTTGACTGCAACGAGCTGGATATGCATACGAGACAACCAGAACAGGTTATAGAGGAAGCTGACACCACTTTGAAACCACCGCGATACTTAAGTCCAAATACATTGAAGAGTACAACGGGCTAAGTCAATAAAGCCACCAAGGCATACAAACCCTACCAACTCTCAACTACTTATGTATGTGTAATAGTGCAGTAATCGTATAAAATCCAGTACAAATAATTTAAAATTAACAAAATCGAAAGATTGGGATATAATGCACAAATGGACACTGTTCAATTCTTTTCGAATGTATTTGCAAACTATGAACTACACAATTGGAAAATGTTTTCAAGACAAAAATATTTCGAATAAAATTTTACAGAAGAATCTTTGAACGTTCGTTCAAAGTGAGGTAGTGTTAGATAGAATTAGCAACTCTCGAAAGTTGCGACCATCGCTAGCGGACGGTAGTTTGTTCGCAATCTATATGATGAAACAAGTTTACTTTAGCGCAAGTCCTCCAAATTTTTTTTTTTTTTTCGAGGAAGTAGCGCTGTGAGAATAAAAAAAAAAATTTACAAATATAAAGTTTCGGTCGGATCTAGCTTTGGAGGTATATTCCATCGTAAGTTGCGGATTTACATAGCTTTTATAAGCAGATGTAGAAGTTGGGAACCTCTTAATAGTTTTCTAAAATAAAGGTATCATAAAAAAGTAATTTAATAAAATAAAATCGACACCTAAATATTAGAAATTCATTTAACAGTTCACGAGATATGACTATTATAGTAAAATTTATATTATATTAAATTTTTTGTTTTTAAAATCGTTATACTTTCCAAAAATTGTATTAATGCCGTATTATTTTTTTTGGCATCACATGAAATCTTTATTGCTTTTATTTTAAGACGATTTATCATTTGTAACAATTTTTTTTATATTAACTCATTCTTTACCGGAATGTAAAAAATTTAATGAACAAAACTTTTTTGGAAAACTTCTTTTAAAACATATTAATGAACAACTACAACAACAGCCACTTAAGCAACAACAAAATCTATTACAACAACATTTCAGCAACTATTACTATATCGGAACTTCTTAATATTGATATGGGTTCACCTTTAAATTCTAAGGTATATCCAACACCGACGACAGTAATTTCACATAAAAGTGAGTAGGCGGCATTGAACCGCCGCACAGTGGCGCCTTTTGCGATTTCGCGTTGCTAAAATCATAACTTTTGAACGGGTAAAGATATTTGAGTAAAGTTTTTTGATTTTGGTTGGTAATTTCTGTAGCTTCAAATTTGAGGCTTAGCTATAAATACTTTTAAAAAGAGGTGAAAGTTCAAATTTCGAAATTTTTGGTTTTTAGTGGTATGAATTCATAAAAAAAATTTTTTTTATAAATTTTAGTACGCTTTATTCAATTAATGAACTTTTAATAATTTAAAAATTTTTTAAAAAACTTTTTTAAAATAAAATTTTTTTAATTTTTACTAATTACTACAGAATTTATCAGTCAGTTATTTTCGTGACCTAACGTGCCTAAGTGATGAAGTGCTTACTTTTTGGCTTCTGACACAACTTTGTAGCTGGGAAAAACATCTACTTTGTGGCTTCTTAATGAATTCCTCAAGTTGTTATATTTTTCCTTTGAAAGCCCCAAATCTAGGAAAAACGCTAAAGCACTGGAACCGTCATATTTTATGGGATCACATTGTGGAGTAGGAACACTTTTTTTGATTCGATCGACTCTTGTTGGGCTTCCCAATAAAACTCTTTTCGTTATTTCTGCCTTTTTCATTTCATGATCTATGTTGTACTTCATGCTGAGCGCTTCTGCTAAGTTCTCTATTGAAATGTAGAGTTCACTGTTATCAGAAGCGCATCTACCTGTATTCTATACAAAAAATACAGCTTTATTCTATTTGACAGTGCTAGATATTTTTAAATTGCATTAAAAACTTAGATATAAATATCTGAGGCAAGTATTACTATTTCGCTATACAAAAGCGAATTTTCTTAAAATGAGTGAAAGTGACAAATCAAGCGTTTTGGATGTGGGGCAAAGCCCATATTATATGGACAGAAGTTTTGTAGGCACTCTTTACATATGCATCTATTTGCGTCAAATAGTTTTGGAAATAGGAAGAATAAATTAAGAAAGGGGCGTGGTAACGTCCATATTTACAATTTTTAATTTATTTTGAGTGATGTCTATATTCGCTGCAAACATTCTATCAAATTCAGATTAACAATTTCCAAGTCAAAATATCACAGACTGAAAATCGTCATCACACAACAAATTCAGTTTTATGCATATCATGTCACATAAGTAGCTATAACTTCTAAATGGGCAAATATATGCAGGTAAGATCTCTATGATTTTTGTTGGCAGATATGTCAAATATAATTTCTCATTCACCAATCCTTGATTGACATTGATTTGTGTATTATAGGTCAAGGTAAATTTGAAAAACTATGCTAAAAACGATCTTTTTTTAAAAATTCATAAAATTTACTAACTAAAATTTTTTTTCTACATCTTCTGCAAATTATTTATTTTAAAATACCATAAATTCAGAGAGCATACTTCAAATTCCCATGTTTTTTCAAACTTTTGAAATTTTCCATTTTTAATATTGCGAAAAATGTAAAAAAATGCTATTTTAATGAACGATAAAAAGTTATCCAACTTTGCGCACCCATAAAAACCAAAATACTTGTCAAAAATCAAAAAAATTTTTGATTTTAAAACCTTTGGTCAATTATCTGTCAAATAAAAAAAAAAAGTTTCGAAAATCAGAAATCGAAAATTTGATTTTAGCCTTCACTTTTTGAAAAAGGAGTCACTGTGCGCCGCTCGATTGCTGTTGTAATTGTTGTTGCTATAGCTGTTGTTGTTGTTGTTGTTGTTTACGTCCCAGTAGTTGTAGTTGTCCATAAATATATAGTTTTCAAAAAAGTTTTATAAATACATTTTTTTATATTAAGGTTAAAATTGGGTAAATATAAAAAAATTGTTACAAGTGATACATCATTTTAAAGCAAAAGAATTGAGATTTTTTGTGATGCGTACAAAATTTTTACACTGCAGACAGGAAGTTCTTTATCTTGCGACTTCTTCAAGTATTTTCATACTTTTGATATGCTTTTCGATCGCTTTCCATAATTTTTGTCTTCATTTTCTTCGTCCGACCCTAAACAGCAGCGTCAGTTTCAGTGGAGGAAGTTTCAGTGTAAACCTGATCTGTGTTATAGGCAGTAAAAACATTAACTTTTGTAACTTTCGCTTAAAATTTGTTCATATTTTGAATTTCACAACAAAAATAAACAAAAACTTGTCGCTCTTGACTTCACTTTGGCGCGTTTGAAAAAATGACAATTACACGAAATAGTGGTTTTATTCAATATTATCGAATGTACGAAAACAATTCTAAGATGAAAAATTAATATAAATATTGTCGATAGTCTGCCATGCGAGACTATCGATTGTATCGATAGTGCCATCAATAGTTTGCGAACTCTAGTGTTAGGTAACAGCAGAAGCAAACACAATTACAATAAGCACAATTTATAATTGAATTTTTTAAGACACGATACACTGAACAAATTGCTACTAAATTTTGAGCTGTCTTCATAAGTTTTCGAAAAATCAAAGCTTTAATTTTGTGAGAATGAATCTTATAATGCAGAATACAAAACAGAAAAAGAATTTTCATATACCGCTAAATTTTTAAAATTGCATTTTGCAAGAAATCCATCTATAAATAGAAGATGTTTCGAAAACTATGCGAGGTATACACATTTTTCATTTATTTGTTTTTTCTTTTCTTTATCGAAATATAACAAATTTTAAAGTAAAATAGTAACATATCGTTTTAATCTTATGAACTATTGTTACAAAGCTTAAGTTTTTAAATTCCACAAACTACTTAAGATACTGAAAACTTTCTTCAAACGAATTTATTCAGTTGTGGGATCTATGATATTTTGTATTAAGTTCATGCTGAAAACAACAATTGCATCTACTTTCACCTCACAACGAATGCTAACTTTAGAAGTTGCGAGACTCTGTATGGTATTATAATACTATCTGAGGAGTATTTTATAAAATCAAAATCACTTGTTTTTGTGATTTTTTTAACAATTTTGATAATAATTAGTTATGAGAGCTTGTGACAATATATGCAATACACTCAGAGGAAAGTTGAAAATAAAAAGGAAGTTGTGTTGTCTAGATGCAACACTGATGGGAAAATTGTTGCTTTCATTAAATCTGAGTTTTAATTTAAGATTTTTTTCCATGTATGAATAAATATCTGAATTTATCTATTTCAGTCATCTAGCTGCTTTTAAAGCTATTCTTTGTATTAGATATACACTTAAATTTGACTCAAAAAAAAATTTTAAGAAATTGATTTTGGTGATTTCTGTTTTGTTAGTCAATATAATTGCTTTGATTGAAAAAAAAAAAAAAAAATTTAAATAAAATTATTTTTTCCAAAATGCAGTCCACATTTATTCTTAAATATTTTTTGAAAATTTCATTTGAGATACTTAATTTTTTTAATGAGCTATTTTCCTTTGAAACAGCTAAATAATTCAAAAAAAGCCCGACCAACAAAGAACAAATTCGACCATAAAGTCTTAAGTTTAAGTACTTTCTTTGTTATTGTCCTTGATAGTTGTGTTTTTGTACTATAAACATTCGAAAGTGAGCACACATCATTGAAAATTCGAGACCATTTCTCCAAATCGTTCCGCAACCACCCTATTCAACTGATTTAGCACTCAATGAGCTCTGGCTAAACTGAAATAAAAGCCGAATCGACGCAAGCAGTGGAGGCCATACCGGAAAAGGATTGGAAATTTTAGGTCTCACTCAAAATGTGAATGAAAATGAAATTGTTATTGCATGTAATATTCAAATTTATGATCACAAAAAAACTCACACATTTGCAAAACATCGCTTATGAAAAACTTATGATTTAATTTTAAAACAAACTCTAGTTCTTTACACCCCATTAAGCATTGACAAGCAAAAAGAATCTCTTTTTCATAGTAAAAACCCTTGCGTATCGAGAGCAAGTGATAATATAGAAAATTGATAGCTCGGGCTTAAAAAAAACAGTAATCTCAGCTTTTTACGAAACGGTTTTGCGAAACGAAGTGAGAAAAAATGCGAATTTTTTTTAAATACACAACGAGTGCATTTGTTTTGTAGATACGACTACGATATACCCATATACTGAATGCTGTACTCACTGTACAGTATTTAAGTGATTTCGGTTTTCTTTTCCAGTGAAATATGACAAACTTTTAACGCTCACAGCGAACGCGGGCAAAAAGGTATCGATCCAACTATCGATCGTTTAAAAGTTCTTGCTTCTATGAAGTATGTCACGCTCGTTTTTAAAATCAACCAATTTCTTGTGCAGAGCTATTCCGCATTATTTCCACTGTTTGTGCTATATGTTGGCGTTTTGAAGTTTTTGTTTGTATAAGAAGTGCCTCGCCTTCCCGTCAATACTCTCAAAAAAAAAAAAGATTGTTCAAGTTATTTTTAGTTTTTTGGGAAAAATTTGGCTACACCACATCAAATAACTTTCTCAATTTAACGTTTTAAATGTTTTTTTGTAGTGTATTGTACAATAAAAATTACTAATAATTTTTATGATTCAAACGAAATTGACAGAAGTCTGTACTTTCTTATAGTTATTTAATATACTTAAATAAATATTCATAGAACCAGAGTTTTATTCAGTGTGTGCAAGTGAATTAGCAAAGTTAAAAAATTTTACACTCTCAGCTTAGAACTTCAGCTCAATTTTTTTAAATATTTTTTTTAAGCATTTTATCAATCATTACTATCTTGCATAATTTTAATGGACATGTTGGCATTTGTGATGATAAATTAATAGACTATGTTTCATTACTTATAAATTGTAAAAATTCAGTACACAACAGAAATAGCACCAATAATGCTGCAGGCACTAAAATTAAAACAAAATTCACAACTCAGTGTAAATGTAAGCAGTGAAGCAAAAATCTCAATCGATCATTAAATCTAAATACTAGTGATTGTATTTTAAGTCCAGAATTAATTTACTAATACTAGCTACTAATACTTTTCATAGGTTACGCAGTTTGTTTTTGAATTTTAAGAAAATAAATAATAAAAATATCGTGTGTGACAACGTGAACCAACACCTCTCATTTCTGCATTTTTTTGTTCATATTGTAGAAGTGTGCCACAATAATGAATACCAATTTCATTTTGATCTTTATAGAAGAATCCATCGTATCAGTTTTTATACTAAACGTCACAGAATGTTTCCTTTATTTCTGTAAATAAAAATGTATCGAAAGTTTTAAAAAACTTTTCTAATAGGCTTTTTTAGTTAGTTCATAATCGTCTAATCGCCTTCAGTCTACCATTCAGTTGGTAGAACAGGGTTCAGCAGCGTGAGTTTACTTCAACAAAATTCATTTCTTTCTGGTTTTTGATTCAGACAATGCTCGATCGCATGTGGTCACAAATGGCATTTTTTTTTTGTTAACTAAAACAAAAACTTTTAATGCAAAGATTCGTGTAGTTATGATGTACTTGAAACAAATTATGCATTTTTTATAGATTTTGGATCGTTTAGTTCAAATTCAGTTTCCAATGTATTATTTTTAATATAAGGATGTTCCACTAAACCGAACTCCGTTTAAGACAATTTATTGGTTAAAGTGAACAAAATTGAAAAAAAACGACATTTTTCTCACAGAACTCATGTATTTTTTTTTGCTAAGGACGATCCCGTTTAAAGCAAACTATTTGTTAAAACGAACCGAATTTACATACAAAATTTCTTGATTGTACGCTTAAGAAGAACTTTTGCATTGGCAGCACTAAAATGCGTGTTGTTCTTGGATTGCGTTTTCAAATTAGAACTTTCCCTAAATTCGTGTTCAGTTGTTTAAATCCCGGCAACATTCAGCAGCTGAACAGCTGAAAAGTGTGAAAATGAAAATATCAAGTGCTTTTAAACAAAAAAGTTGTGGTTCTCTTTAAAAGAAAAATTTGATATTTTAAAGCTTATACCAGAAGAACTGGACGATGAAGTCATTTTGCAATGGCACACGCTATTGATGATGAATGCACCGAGGAAAATGATACTCAAGACCCAATTGCAGTACTCACTAGCATATGAGTAGTATTACTACCACAGTATGATTTTAATCACATAACTAAGCTATTATAAGTACAAAACAAACAAAAAAAGTGAATTTTTCAAAAATATCACACAAAATATTTCATAAAACTTTTATAAATAAAAACTAGCTGCGTTTATAATACTAAAAATATATATTGAACTTCGCTTAAAACGAACCAGTCCTTCCGGTCCCTCCAAGTTCGGTTTAGTGGAACATGACTGTGTATGATAATATTTTTCTAGCTTTCTTTAACAACTAAAAGTATGCACTGGAATTTTAATTTTCATAAATAACTAAAAGTATTCAATGAAATTTTGGTTTTCTATTTATATTTGCTTAGTTTTGTGATTTTATCTAGCTTACATATATAATAGAAAGTTAGAAAAATATGCCATAATATAAAGAAAACTGGATGAAATCTGACTTACAACAGAAAAGTTTTCACCTGAGCAACGTGATATGCAAGAAATTTTTGCTTTTCAGCTTTTTCTTTTAATGCTGCTGTTGTCCGACTTTTTGATACGAATACCAACTACTTTAGCCTTCATTATACCAAAAATTGAAGAAGAAAATTATCAGCTTGTGCCTATTACTGACAAAAAGTATAACTTAAGGTATGTACGTACGTTTTACTCAGAGGATAAATAAACACAAATGCATAATTTTTATATCTTTAGAATAGTTCTGCCCAATGGTAGTGAACGGGAAGAATTCGTTGAACTAAAAAATTCTGGACAAACAGTGGACGAACTGTCAATTTTGGGTACCATGACAACAATTTACAGCGATGATAATAAAATATTGAAAGTGACATATACTGCTGATAAAAATGGTTACAAAGCGAGCTATAAATATAAAGGTTCTTTAATTCCTGAAACTCCTACTTATCGTCTTAGTACAAATGCTCTTAAAATTTCAGTAGGATAACGAAAGAAAATACCTACACTGAACCAAAAATGTAAATAAATTTTTAAGAAATATTATCTCGAAATTATTTATGTATTCTTACTTAAACAATAAATAAAAGTTCATATAACCGAAGAAAAGTTCCATGAAATTAGATTTATCGTAAGAATTGTTTCTTATAAGTTTAAGTATGCGATTCATAAAGCTTTTGAGTATAATCATCTTTATGTTACTGAAAAGTTTTTCTAGAATATAAGAAATCGCGTTTTTTAGGAATTTCTTATCCCAGCATAAGGAAAAGTTGCTTATGATTTAGGATTTCTTTCTTAAAATTTAAGAAATGCTTATGCTTCAGCATACGCTTAAAAATATTTGCTTATAATCTAAGAAATGTTTCTTGTATCCTAAGAAATAAATATTTCTCTGCCCTTTCGACAAACAAAATGTTCTTTTCATATAAGAAAAGTTTCTTGGATCATAAGAAAACTTTCTTATTGCACACAGCCGTTGTCATTCTCTTTCTGTATGATAAAATTTGAAGACGTTGTTGGCTGCAGATAGTTCGTCTTAAGGAGTATTTTCATGATAAAGAAATACTTAACAATACAATAAAAAAGAAAAAGTAGAAAAATGTCGGAAGAACGAATCCTTTTTGACGAGAACAGTGGTGCTGTAAATCAGACAACATTTATCGTGAACACCTCAACTGAACCGGCACTAGTGGACCAAGAATTACTTATGTTACTGGAAAGTTGGCGTTTGGATCATATACATAGTATATACATTTTCCACAGGTAAACCCCTCTATGCAATACATTTTAAGTCTTGAGATGCTCATAAATATTGAATTTAAGAGAAAAAATTACTGTAAATGCTTTAAAAATATTGAAACATCTATGCTGGAAAATGGGTGACCGAGCTGTATTTGAGCAGCACTATGAGGAATGGAGGAAGTAGATGTATTGCCCATTTGAATTTGTAGTTCGTCCAGGCCAAGATTAATTTGCCTCTACAACAGCGCTGTCAAATTCGAATAGTTGAAACCCATCATCTGCAGATGGTACTGAACAAATTACCTCTTTCGTTTCTTATGTACTTAAAAAGTTTCATATATTCTAAGAAACGTTTCTTAAAAAAATTATATGCAATGTTTCTTATACCTTAAGAACATTTCGATATGCAACTTTATGAAAACTTTTTCTTAGATTATAAGAAATATTTCTTTGGCTAGGTTTTTATGAAGTTTTCCTAGTATATCAGTAGCTTTTCTTATCTGACAAGAACAATTTTGGTTAAGTGTAATCAATGATATACCATGCATGCCATACGAAACTATTTCGGAATGGCGTTTGTAAAGTTTTGCATTTATTTGATATATGTAATTATATATTTTCTGATTATTTTCTTTATTTTTGATTTTGCACTATTCAACATTTTGGACTTGCAAAAAAGAAATGAATCATCATATTAAAAAACTCAAAACAAGAAGTCAATCATAGAGATTTGAAACTTTAGAGGAACGAACATTTTAGAATAAATTTATTATATCCGATGTACCTGAAACATTTCGTTATTGCAGGGCCACTCAAAATTTGTTTTAAACTACAAAAACCTATACCGTAGTAAAATGAGACCTAAGAAACAGTTTTAATAGTTGTAGAGTCATAATTCCAATACCGAGGCAAAATTTCCATCGTACGCAATCTACAAAGCGATTCCCGAAAGAATTATGAGGAAGGAATTCAAATGATCATTAAGATTGAAAAAAGATATTTATTGCGTCACCGGAGGACTCGAAATTGTTGTGTTATTTTATCCAATTACCTTGCGTGAGGTGTTTGAAGGTTGTTCGATTTTTGTTTACTTTCTGATTATAACTGAAAATAATTATACAGAAACCATCATTTACTTTTAACCTACATTTGATGATATACGAGTATGTGCACAATACTTATGTTTTTTGGTGTGCTGAATCTAAGTCCGGCAGTAGATTTGTATGTCATATCTAAATTTTGATACACATGACCCATTTGAAAACTTCAGGATGAAGTATCTCGAAATTCGGACGTGCTAGAAAAATTCCGTAATAAAATTTAAATAAAACATTAAAATATCTATAAGGAATCATAAATTAAATACATTCAGAGTGTCGAAGGCTAAAGATTTACTGGTCATGGTTGAATGGTGTTAACTGTCTCAAAGTCCTGGTATTATGGAAAAATGTTGCCTACAGATGGCAGAATTTTTTTAACGCTTTAGGTACCGAGTTCCCTTTGCACCAGAAGGCTGATATTTTAAGAAGCTATGTTTAACTTGAAGGTATTTTGATTACGTTTCAAGGCCTATAAAACAAAATATTGTATATATATAATGGTTCTCCAAGCACATATCGCTCACTTATAGTACCTCAGGACTGCCATAAATCAAAAAACCTAAAGTGAGAGAAAATCGCATTTAAAGTTTTCAATAAGTTAGTTTTTATACGAAAATGATGAAAATATAAACTCTTCTCACAAGGCAAGTTCAATAGATACCTTTTTGATTTTTCACACAAAACTAAACATGAAATGGCGGATATTTCTGTATCATCAACTCAAAAACAACTATTATTCCACATAATCGTATCTCGCAAGCCATTCAAGATATCATAATGCAATTTTGTAGATAGATTTTAATCTTAAATGCCTTAAATTGAACCAAAACCTAAAAACGGCACCTATATATTCATAAAAGTTTTAAAGATAATACCACTAAGAGCATTCATCATAACAAGCTAAGTCACTTTACTGTCAAAGCTCGTTGAAAATCGTGGCACAGCCCAAAATAATCATTAAAATTATAATAAGAGAACTAACAACGCAGATATCCATACTTGCTATTAGGTATCTCATTACCAAGAGTGAGGGCAATGGTAGGCGTGGCATTTCCCATGCATGCAATCTCTATATGAGTGATCCTATTAAAATTTAGTGTAGGGAAGTCAGTTGCTATAGTCATTCAAATTAAATGGATTTCAATGGGATTGTATCGGTAGGCGTGGTATCTCTCATGTTAACAAAAGGTGGAAATTTTGATTCTTCAAATATTTTTTGACTTTTTCAACTTTTTCAAACATTTTCTCTTCTTCCATTTGACTTTTTCAGCCTCTTTCAACTTCATTGAATTTACCAAGATTTTTCAACATTCCAACGCGACCTTTTCAACCGGTTTCAACTTTTTTTGTGTTCTTCAACTTCTATAATTTTTTTTTCAATATTTTGCATATTTTATCAACGTTATCAGCCTTTTTCAACTGTTTCAACGTCTTTCAGCTCTTTTCAACCTCTTTCAATTCTTGTCGATTCTCAACATTATTTAACTATTTTCGACATTTTCCATTTCATATCAATTTCCTTAGCTTTTTTTAACTGTTTCAACATTTTTCAATTTTTTTCGACTTATCAACCTTTTACAATATTTTTCAAATGTATCCTTTTTTGCTGCACTTTTCAACTTTATCAATATTTTCCATATTTTTTCGACTTATTCAACCTAATTCTATTTTTCTCGACTTTACCTGCCTCTTTCAGCTGCTCAATCTCTTTCAATATTTTTCAACATGTTTCATATATTTTTGACTGCTTCAACCTTTTCCAACTTTTTTCGGGTCTTTCAACCATTTCATCATTTTTCAACAACACTTTGCATGTATCATCGACTCTATCAGCCTTTCGACTTTTTTAACCTCGTTCAATTTATTCTTAATTTTTCATCCCCTATCATCTTTTTTCAACCTATTCCATTTATATCACGACTTTTTCTACATTTATCATCTTCTTTTTAACATTTTCCATACTTTATTGACTTCTTTAACCTATTTCGACATATTTGAACATTTTCCGTATATTTTTTAATTTTTCAGCCTTTCTTACATTTTCCAAAAGTTTCAGCTTTAACAATTTTTTTTCAAATTTTTTCAACATTTTCAATATTTTTTGGTTTTTTTTTACCTCAAAACATGAAACTGAACTAAGGTCAGTCTCCTGGTACTTGTACATATTTCTGTTTCGTTTTTTTTGAAAGCAAATTTTACTTGACAGAACTATGATTTTGGTACTTTAAAAAGTTTCCATAAAAAAAGCTTTCAATAAATCATTATAGTTATACTCAAAGCTGATTAACCGTGACAGATTTTTATAATAATATTAACCGGGAAACCGGGTCGGGATCGGAAACATTCCGGATAATCCATGTTCGACTACACATTGAATTAATCTCGATACATACCGAAGATATGTTTCGTAGGGTTTCTCTCCTCCTTCTACCATTAAATAATGCCTTGATTAGTACTTAAGTAACTTAATTTTTCCCAAAATATTTTCCTAGCACTGATATTTGAGTGATTTTTGGTTGAAGCTCTTACGATTTTTCGTATTATAAAAAATTTATGCCAAGAGATATAGGAACAATCGAGTAAGATTTAACTTTGCAGTTGCTGGTTTTTTGAAAGCCGAAATTTGAATTTTTGACCCAATTTTCCTAAAGTATATAGTTTAGTTTAATTCATTTAGTATAGCAATAGGCACATGAGTATAGTTAAGTCTGGAGATATCCGAATCACTTTAGAAAAAAGTACTACAGGGCCAGACAAACTCTTTAATATTCATTAATTTTAATATTCATTAATTTTCAACTTTTAGAAATCAAGTAGATATAAATAGTTTTCAAAAAAAAAAAACTCTAAATGAAACATTTCAACATGAGGAAAAGTAATTTTATCGGAGGCACGTTAAAAGTAAGTCCTGTTTTCAAAAATTATCTACGTGAAATATATACTTCATTACATGAAGTCAACTGACAATTTTTTCAATATTGATGTGCTAGCAAGTGTCGCCTTGTGCACTATCTCTTCACCAGTTTGGATGCACTTGTTCTCGTATGCATTATCTTAAAGTCCTGATGTTAAAATTTTGTCGTATTTCGGGTATTATTGGTATTTTGTTAGTTTGTTAATGTAAGCAGTATTTTAATATTATCTGACAGCAGTTAGAGTCCCGGCTTTATAAAATGAAAATATTTCTAACTTATTGTTTTTTCCTTAAACTACCGCACCATGCACTACATTAGAGCCGTAATAAGAAACTGTGTGGAGCTAAATACCCTTTGAGATGGATTCCGAATTTAACTCTTTTTTTTATCTTTTGGCAAAGATCCTTCATACTTTGCTCGGAGAGGAAAATCGAAAGAAATTTCCCAAAATAACTAGAAAAATTCTCTGATATATTTTTCATTAGCTTATCATGTAAATTTATTTACAACATGAATCTAAAAGTCCCTCAAAAGTCGAAATGTTTTTCTCATAGTTTAATATTTTAGCAGATCGAGTGGAGCAAAGGGAATCTGCATTGAAGTTCTGAATATTAACTAGACTGAATACTCCAGCTGATTTAGCTACTTCAGTAGCATGTTTTGTACAACATCGTTAATGCCATTGCGAAACATTACGTTAATTAATAAAATGTTTGTTATTTGCGAAATAATTTTATTTATATTTCGGTAACGAAGATAACAGATTTTTAAGAAAATCGGTTTTAAAGACGAGTAGCCCTAAAATCCAGATCTTTTCGCGGAAAAATATCTGATGACTTAGTGCTGTAAAAGTCGCCACCGTTACCTTCTTTCCTGCTGATTTTTGAGTAGGCTTTTGTAATTTTTGAAATCTAGTGATCGTTTTAAACAAAAAATCTGTCATAAATTCGTGTCAAACGATCATTGGACGTGCATAATTCTAAGTTTTAGTAAGTTACTTTTTGTATTGAGCTGGGAATTTCGTTCAAAGAAACTTAATTTAGCACCACAGTGCACCTATGAAAAATTGTAGTATTTAACAGACTTTTTCTTTATTAAAATATACTTTTTCCTAAGCTGAAGCCTGATTGAACTTAAATCTGACACAGTCACAGTGGTATTGAACGTTTTAGATACACTTATGGGAATGATTGTGGGCGATGTTTCTGTTTTCTATTTGTTCAAGAAAAGTCAATAGCCGAATAAAGTTCTATGCAACTTACGAATACTACATCCACATAAGTAGTTAAAAACGAATATGAAATACATACATACAGAAATACATACGTATGTATGTATGTATGTAAAAGATTAAGGTGGGAACTTAAACTATGCAATTTTATTCAAATCCTTTGATTAGCTTCAGATATTATTAATAAAAAGCTCTTCAACCTTTTTCTATTTCCTTTTAAAATGCTTATGATTTTCAACGAAATGCAGTTGAATAAATAAAATGACTTGTGAGGTAACGTTGATGAAAAATCTATAATGTGTTTTAAAATTTGTACAGAATATTTACATTGCATGGTAATATTAATATTATAAAATAATATTTCTTATATAAGTTACCGCCCAAACAAATTTTTAGGATAAACTAGTTTTCCCTAGGCCAAACTAGTTGCTCCGAAGCGTGTTAGATTGAACTAGTTTGGCCTTGGTAGAACTAGGGTTATTATATGCTTTAACGTATAGGACAAAGGGGGCGGCCGTAGCTTAGGGTTTAACTCCTCCAATATGTCCAACGTTGGCTTCGTGCCGATCTTCCGCTCCGTTTCACTATATTACGTCCAACACAGGCTTCGTAAAAATATCGGCGGTGGATATACTAAAGTTAACCGCGGCCGAAGGTCGCCGAAAAACCGATGATAGACTAATTGGAGGATGTAAATCCAATGTCGCGGTCGAAGACCGCCCACTTACGCTAACATACTTAAATTTTCCTAGGCTAAGTTGGTTCATCCTAACACGCTTCGAATGAACAAGTTTGGCCTAGGAAAAACTTGCTTATCTTAAAAACTAGTTTGGCCGGTAACATATATGGTGATGATTTGTCGAAAATGAGAAATCAAATCGAACTGTCTACATATGTAGGGTAAAAAAAATAATAACGGCACAATCTTGAATACTTATGCAGTTTTTTGAAAAACATTTTTTTGAGCGTATTAATTAAGAGAGATAAAAAAATGGTCCCAAATTTATAATATTCATACATCCAGGAGCGTCATCTACTTCTTATTGAGATTTTATATGCTTTTTATATAATACTTTTTCAGTAGTTAATTTGGTCGGATTCTTAGAGAGGATCAAATTTGCGTGTTTTTGTAAAGGTTTTTGAATGTTTTTTCTAATGAACCAAGATTTAAGTAAATTTGTTTTTCCTTAAACACAACACTTCTTTAAATGAGATCATCATCAAGCTATACGAAAAGTATTACATTTCGACATAAGGAAATTATTATGTAATTATTTTTAGCAACACGTCATCTTAATAGATATTTCAGGGTTAATTAGATTCATTCATTTTGTTGATTTTTTTTGTAGCTCCCTAAAAAAAAAAGAGACACATCTTAACAATAGAACAGCTTTTGATATAAAAAGAAGTGTTTAAATATAAAACGTTGTACAGTTTCACAAGTATGTACATATGTATGCATGAACGTGGAAAACCTGTACCAAAAATTAGACAAATACATTATTCAAAAAAAATCAAAAACACCTTTAAGAAAAAACACTTGCCGCACGTACTTATAGTCTAAAAAATTCTGTCATTGCCAAGGCACATTCATATAGCAGTGCTCGAATGATAAGCAAAATGTCTATCGATACGCAAAAGACAGTCAGCAGCAGTATTCAAATCCTCGTCGTCCTGTGCCTTGTTATTTGTCTCGGTAATGCTGAATATTTCTCTTCGGTGGATAACATGCAGACGTTAGGTTATATTGAACTGGAATTGATGCACAGCTTTGTTCAATATCTGGAATGGCAGGATAACGAGATTGCCAGTTACCGCAGGTAATTATTTATGCTGCTCGATTGGGTTGAGTTGGCGGATATTAAGTTTATTTGGTTTTTGCTCTTCTATCCTTCTGTTTTGGTAACGTCATCATGTTTGGGTCGTCATCTTAGATTTATCGAACAAGTCAAATTGCAACACAAGGTGGCCATGGAGGATATCGAGGATTATCTGGGAAATCCAATAAATGCTTTTACTTTAATCAAACGCATGGTTGTAGATTGGAATCAATTGCATGATTCCATTGAAGTGGGAGAAGTGCGTAAAGGTAAGTGTATATGCGTACATAGTTATTTTAACGAGGAAGTGAAGTGAATCTAAAAAAAAATATTTATTTGAATATGAAATAATGTGACGTGTTATTTATTTTGTTTATTCAAATTGGATATTAACGAAAAATACTTTAAGTGCACATCGACCTACGCTGACGGGTCGTATTCGGCCCGCATATATTTTTTATGGCACCTAAAGGAAGAATATGGCTTTAATGAAAAAATGTTTATTGACTATTTTTATAAATTGCATTAATTACATTAATTGATAGGAACAGTCATCAAATAACAGGGATATACAAATAATAGTAATTTTCTTGTACTACGAACGATCGCTGGTGTTTCCGAAGGATTTTGATGCACTGAATTCGCATGGGGCCTCAAAATTGCTGTTTCACGTCAGATTTTTAGACAGCCCAACCTAAACGCGTTTTTGGTTTATATGTGAGGTTATGTGGCAGCCCGAAATTTTGTATGTACAAGTCTCATCGTTTTCATTCGTTGAGGTGTGTTTGTATGGCTTATAAGATTCTTATGGCATTACAGACGTGAATGGTTTAAAAGCACTATTGCAAGTATGGGTTAGACAAAACTCAATTCAACCATACTTCTCAGCCTTACTTGGCATGTACTGTGTACATGAGCAACGCTCATGGCAACCAAGCAGTTGCTCGTCAATAGTGACACATTCTTGTGGATTGAAGAAAAATGGAAGCAATCGTATCGGTCCGAATTTTTCCAATGCCATAAGACAACGCTGTCTACGTTTGAAGTGATCGTCGAAACGAAAAATTTTAGCCAGGTACAGAAACGTTTGCCTAAGCATAATTGCTCGAAATATTAGTCGGCCCACGTTTGTTTAGTTCATCAACTCGTTCGTTCTTTGAGCTGAAATAATAGAATAATTAATACATAATTATATCGTAATATCAAAATAATAGTTACACACTTGTAAGCCCCTGCGAGAATCAAGGCAGCAATATAAGCATGCAACAAATTCTTGTCGACGTCACGATGTTTGTCGCCGAATTTCTCTACATTAAAACAAATCGTGCTTTCGAGGTTTTTTTTTTTTTTAGACAGCAGGAGAATATCCTAACAAGTGACGCTAGGCTTCATTGTAATAACATTTTGTACACGAGTACGGCCGACTGAAACACAAAAAATTGCTATGAAAACAAAATCAATTCAAAGATAAAATTGGACTTACATGAGAGAATCACTGGTACTGTCTTTTGAAACAATCTACATTCAAACCTTCTCCTATTTCTTCGTCGGCATTACGAGTATCACTCGAACCACCATCATCATCGGTAACAAAGTTTCACTTTCAGTGTCATTTTCATTCGAGATATCTTCACTCCATTCATGGGGAGGGGAGGGCATTGGTCCACCGCAAGGATCTGATATTAGTTATTATTCAATGTATCAATTCTATAAACCCATATTATAGTGGTGTAATTGAATGATTTTTTCGTTTTTTATTTATTTGTTTTAGAATGATTTAAAAATTTCAAATATCATTTTAGAGTTTCAAAAGCTTATAGAAGAACAAAAAAATGAGACTACCTTTCCTGATGTCAACGACTTACGCGGTGCCGTTCGAGGTCTGGCACGGCTGCAAAAGGTCTATAACCTCAGTACCTCAGATTTGGCAACAGGTGACATTGCTGGAGTTTATCAAAGGTAAGTTAAGTTTTGTGCAGTTGTTGTTGCTCAACTTTTTCTACATACTCTATTCAGCTCGATATTAACATGGCATGAATGCTATGAAATCGCCACAAATCTATTTGACGGAAAAGATTACAAGCTTGCCATTGAGTGGTTTGAGCAAACTCTAGAAAAGCTTCAGTCTGCAGAAGACGATTCAGTGCAATTAAAATTTCGATTGGACACATACGAGTATATAGCATTATCTCAATATGAGCTAGGTGCAGTTGATTTGGCCATTTCCTACATTGATAGCATACTAGATTTGGTACCCAATCATGTAGCAAAGGATACCAGAATGTATATGGCACGAAATTTACCAAGCCAATTGCATTTGAAAGAGCCAAGCACTGACGCAGCTAGTGCTTATCCCTGGTCCAGTAACTATACGCGCCTCTGTCAGGGTATTCAATTACCTGAGAAGGTACATCACAGCCTGCGGTGCACGCTTGAAACAAACAACAATCCTGTGCTATACTTAGCTCCACTTAAAGTTGAACAAATAAGCTTTGATCCGGAGGTCACTTTGTTTCATGGTCTACTTACCGATAACCAGATAAATGATATTTTGGAACTAACTGGGGGTGAAATGCATCGTTCGGAAGTATTAGACTCAGCAAGAGGAAATGTTCAAAGTGATGTACGTGTAAGTCAGCAGTCGTGGGTTGACTACAGTAATACCACCATGAAACAAGTAAACAGGTTGATATCTGCAGTAAGTAATTTAGATATGGGTAACTCGGAAATTATGCAGGTTGCCAATTACGGTCTCGGTGGTCAGTACGAACCTCATCATGACTTCTTTGGGGTAAGAAGAATCCTTCTATTTTTTTTTGTGTCTAAATCATGTCTGTCTGATATATATTTGTTCCTTTTTTATAGAAAGACCATCAAGGCTGGATGGGTGATCGCATTGCTACACACATGTTTTATGTAGGTTGATGTACACCGCATAGTTTTGGATTTCGTAATTTTAAAGAAAATCATTTTAGCTTTCCGATGTTGAATTAGGTGGTTACACTGTATTTCCAATGGTTAACCTGTATCTAAAGCCAGAAAAAGGAGCCATGGTTAGATGGTGGAACTTACACAAGTCGTTAGATGGTGACTATAGGACATTACATGCAGGATGTCCAGTGATTGTTGGATCCAAAAGAAGTATGCATTTCAAAAGTGGCTTAAGTTCAAGAAATAATTCAAACTTTTTTTCAGTTAGCAATGTTTGGGTACACTCTGGCATGCAAGAATTTCGACGTCCTTGTGCGACAAGCATAGGTCAGATCACTTCTAATGCGTATTAAATTCCATATGTTGTTAAAGTTTAAGATATAGAATAAAAATCATAAAGTAAATCAAGTGTTCCTCATTTTTCTAATCATATATCAATGGACTTATCACCTTCAGGTCATAGACCAAAAGGTTGCTAACGATCTTTAATTCGACCGTGCGGATGCAACGAGTGCTTCTTCAACATATGAGAGCTGGAGAAGAAACTTTTTCCGTAAAGAGAACGGCACGTTTATTTTCAAAATGACTGAACTAAATGAGTGATGGATTTATTGGAAAAAATATGAAACATATGTTTTAGCCCAAATGGGAGATGTTTCCTCTCATTGTAGTTTCTAGATGTGGTTTGCTAATCGTTGAACCTGTATCCCCACTTGCTTTGACATTTTCGCTATCAGTTAAGTAGTTGATAAAGTGTATCGTCAAAGATTATATCAAGTTCTAAATGGAATGAGGCACGCGGACTTAATGAATTAATTAAACCCAATTTCACGAATGTAGAGCCTCTTCGATTTTTAAATCATCAAAATTGTATAGATTTTTGACTAAGACTTAGTTCATAATAACTTTTCAGCGGAGCTTTAATCTTTCGCCCTTATTACTCCAATGGTTTCCGAGATACGTAATTAAATAAAAATTAAATATATGTACATATATCCATATGAAGTAATGGCTGCAGTCGGATATTTACAAAAAGACTTAAGCTCAACTTAAGTGAAAGTGAAGGCTGAGTGCGTAGCCTTGTAGGCGAGTCTTTGGTGGTTTCTCTTGTTTCTAGGTGAAGGTTTCTTTTCATTTTTGGGCGTTATTTAATTCTCAATATATATAAGATATAATGGCGGTTGAATGATTTGACTCGACTTATTTCAACCTCATCAGTGGATTCAAAAAATGAATGAAATATGTTAAAAATATTTTTTTAATCGTTTTTCATAAAGTTCGTAAATAGCCTTTTGTTTTGATATTAAAAGGAACGACGTGACTGCGTAAATGAGTGTGGGACCTCTCACCTTCACAGAAGTTTGTAAACGTGACATTTTTTGACATTTTCAACACTTCAATACGATTTTTTTAACCTGTTTCAACTTGTTTCGAGTTTTTCAACGTCTCTAAGACTCTTTTGTCATTTTCCATATTTTTTTCGATTTTTTAGCCTTTTTCAATTGATTCATCATTATTCAACCTTCTTCAACTTTTGTCATCACATTCTATTTTCTTTCAATATTTTCCGTATTTTTTCGACTTTTAACTTTACCAATATTTTTCATATTTTATCGACTGTATCAGCCTTTTTTAACTGTTCAACCTCTTTCAATTTGTACCAAGATGTTCCATATTTTTTACGACTTTTTCAACCTCCTTCAATTGGTTTTCACGTTTTGAATCGCATGTAACATTTTTCGATATTTTCAACCTCTTTCAACTTTTTTCAACATTTTCCAAATTTTTTCGACTCTTTCAGCCGTTTTCACCTGCTTCAAAACTTTTTCAATCTACATGTCTCAAATTTATCCAACATTTTCCATTTTTTTCGACTTTTCCCCAATTTTCTGGCTTTTTCAAACCTTTCAATATTTTCCATACTTTTCTGAATTTTTGAACCTCTTTGGACGTTCGAGCCATAATTTTTTTCAGTGTATGCAATGCATATTATGCATGTGAAGACAACACTATAATGGTGTGCCATATTTTTAAAATGACTGAGCAGAGTTAAGAAATATTGCACTCTCAGCATATAATTTCATTTTCATTTAAGTAAATTTTTTCATGCATTTAATTATTATTTTGCATTATTTTAATTGACATGGTGGCATTTGTCATGGAAAATTAACAGACTATGTTTCATTACTTCTAAATTGTAAAAATTCAGTACACAACAAAAATAGCACCAATAATGTTGCAGGCGCTAAACTTAAAAAAACGTTCGCAACTCAGTGTAAATGTAAGCAGTGCAACAAAAATTTCAAAAGAGCATTAATTCTTAATACAAGTGATTATATTTTAAGTCCACAGTTATATGACTGATATTAATTTCTAATATGCTTAAAAGATTACGCGGTTGTCTTGAAACTTTTTTTTTTTGTCATATTACATAACTCAGTCAAACTTTATCATATAAAATTTTATTAGCCGCAAGATAATGTAATTTTCTCATCTAAAATTTTGATTATTATAGAATTTCTACTTTAGATGTGCTTTCTGAATAAATTGAAAATAACTTAGTAATGCCAATTTATTTCGCATTCAAGCCACTATCGCTCTATTATTAAAAAAAAAAATTGTTCAGCAATCAAAAAGCCTTTACGCAACCAGAAACATGTTTTGTGAGGACTCTCTTGGATTATAAAGACTTTAACGTAATGAGCGTGCTTTTTCATTTCCAACAAAACATTTCTTAAAGTGGATACATTGATTACCCATTAAGATAACATCTGGTGTTCCTCAGGGGAGTCACTTAGGTCCTTTACTGTTTAATTTATTCATTAATGATGTTACTGAGTCCTTTAAGTTCAGCAAATGTCTTTTATATGCCGATGATTTAAAGATCTTCCTAGAAGTTAAAGATTTCACAGATTGTGTGAAACTACAGGATGATATTTCATCTTTATTGCAATGGTGTAGTACTAACCAGCTAAATCTTAATTTTGATAAGTGTAAGATCCTCACTTTTGCACGGAAAGTAACTCCTACTATTTATGAGTATAAGTATAACGGTTCTGATAGTTTTTTCAGGGTGAGTCAATTTAAAGACCTTGGTGTCTATTTTGACCAGAAGCTTTCTTTTGATATTTATTTGGAATATATCATCGCAAAGGCGAACTCCCAATTTGGGTTTCTAAAACGGAATTCCAGAGAATTTTTTGATCCCCTAACACCTATGACTATCTATTATAGCCTTGTAAGATCTCTACTAGAGTATGCTTCGGTTATATGGGACCCCTTTTACGATGTGTCGATTACCCGTATTGAGAATATCCAGAAACGAATTACTAGATTTGCTTTAAGAAGACTGTACACGTGGGAAACTATGCCTTCTTATTGGGTGCGTTGCCGTCTTTTAGGCCTCAGCAGTTTATCTGATAGACGACTCTTTAATAATATCATGTTCATTAAAGATGTGGTTGATGGTAAAATTAATTCTTCTGAATTACTAGCATTAATTCCATTCAATATCCCGGCACGTAATTTGAGGGAGTCAAATTTTTTCTACACTCCTTACCATAGAACTAATTATGGTTCCAATGAGCCGCTTTCTCGATGTCTTTCGAACTGCAATAAGTTTGCGAATCTATTGGATTTTAGTGTTAATAGGAGTATTTTTATTAAACAACTCAAGGAAATCATTATGTTCCCTCAAGCTTTAAATTAAGAATTATTTATTAAACTATTTTTAAGTACTGTTTTAGTAATCTGTAAGAGTTTTAGCCCAGTAGATGAATTAAATTAAATAAATAAATAAATAAAAAAAATTTATTAAAAAGTTCACTTATTTTTTGTATTGTATTAAGGGGCTCTGTCCCCATTTCGCTTCACTCAGCAAGCGCCGCATCCCCGTGATTCTCAGCATTTTTAGTTTCTTCTTATATACTATATGTCAACATCATTCCACCTGCCTTTAACAACAAAAATTATAAAATGTATTTTTTATTCTTTTCCTATAGTAGGGGAGCCCTACAGGTGATTTACTCAAGCGCGGCAGATTAAGGGGATACCTTGCACCTTGTTGAGTACCTCAACCAAATCTTAGCCCTATATATATAAGGCCGCACGTGTAGGGCAAATGATCAGAATAAAAAAAAATTGATAGCGGGAAATACTCGAGCGGTCGGATTAAGACATGGTGGGTTAGTTACATGCTGAAAAGTATGCATTTAAAGGATCTGACGATTTTAGCGTAATGTAAGGGAGTGGGATAATCACAAACAGGCAAAAAAAACATCACCACGACATTCTCGAGTCTACCGATTTTCACAACCCGAATTAACAAAAATCGTAAATGAAGTTTTGGCTTGTTAGTTTGTGTTTTAAGTTTTGTCAGTTATGTTTTGTGAGTTTAAAGTCTATATTTTTTGATCAGATGAAGTGAGTTCGGACCAGGACATCAAGCTGAACCGTCTGTATCAAAATCTAACGCGCTCGAGTAACTCAAATTAACGTTTTTTTGCATCCGAATCGTCAGGGAGCTGGGAGCTTCGTTCGGGATCACTTAACATCCCCTCTGAATATCTGATGCGCTAAAGTAAATTTTCCCCCATTCACAGCCCCCCACCATCCAAACCGGCAGATTAATATGCCTACGTCATCAGAGGCACGTGGGGCATATACACTATCAATAAAAAAATTTTCATCTAAACAACTTGATGTGCAAGAAATTTTTGCTTTTCAGCTTTTACTTTTAATGCTGCTGTTGTCCGACTTTTTGATACAAACACCAACCACTTTAGCCTCTATTGTACCAAAAATTGAAGAAGAAAATTATCAACTTGTGCCTATTACTGATAAAAAGTATAGCTTAAGGTACGTACGTACGTTTTACTCAGAGAATAAATAAACACATGTGCATATTTCTTATATCTTTAGAATAGCTCTGCCCAATGGTAGTGAACGGGAAGAATTCGTTGAGCTAAAAAATTCTGAACAAACAGTGGACGAACTGTCGATTTCGGGTACCATAACAACAATTTACAGCGATGATAATAAAATATTGAAAGTGACATATACTGCTGATAAAAATGGTTACAAAGCGAGTTATAAATATGAAGGCTCTGTACTCTCTAGCGCTGCTGGTTTTGATATTACTATAAGGACGCTTAGTCCAAATGCTTTGAAATTTGCAGCAGGTTAACGAGAAAAAAGACATAATCAATGATAGACCATGCATGCGATTTATTTTACTTTAAGCCATAAGAAACTTCTCTGGCTTGGGTATTGAATTTCGTAATTTGTTTTGCGATTATTTTATCCATGTCATCATATCTATTATAACTTTTTGCACTTATTTTTATTTGGCACAGTAAGCTTTTCAATATTTTCAGCTTGTAACATAAAATTAAGTAGCGTAGTTAAATGTTGAGCAAAAAAAAAAAATCATAGAGGTTCGACATTTTAAAGGAAGGAACTTTTTAGAATAAATTTAATATACGATGTACCTGATATTTAAGAGTTGTTTGTTTCTTATGACGTTCTGATTAATAATTGCGAATGATTTACAGTTGATGACGTATGTATGTGTGTAACACTTGTGTTTTTTAGAATGCTGAATCTAAGTCAGGCAGCAGATTTGTATGTCACATCTGAATTTTGGGACACATAACCCACATATACTAAAAATGCCAATTTTGCACTCAATCTCTCACTTTCCAGCTGACGTGCTAGAAAAGCTCCACTATCAAATTTAAATACAATATTAAAAAATTCATAAGGATGGCAAAGTAATTCATTAATTCATTCAGAAGTCGAAGGGCTTAAGACTTACTGGTCATGAATGAAAATGCTGCAATTGTACAAATTTACAGAAAATCTTAGGCTTTAGGCAGCGACTCCCCTGACCTTTAAGGAAGTTTATGCTTAGATATTGTACCAAACTTTGGCAATGTGTCTTGGTCTTCCAAATAAATTTTTTTGTTTGCTTTGATGCATATAGCACAACAGTGAAAACGTGTAATATGTCGAGTTAAAGGTGCTTTGAATACATTAGTTCCATATTTAATTTTTGAATTGCTTTCGAATGCTTAAGTAGTTACCTTTCATTTGACGAACTTACGCAGTGTATTTATTAGGGTGGGTCAAAAAAATCAAATATTTTTTTTTGGATCCGAAACACGAAAACTAGTTCTTAGGTACCTCTAGAAAGTACTTACGAAATCGGAGCTCTTAATATTCACGGAAAGATTATGCTCATCATAGTTTTCCATTTTTAATTTGGTCTCATATAGAAATGGTCATATCTTATCACCAATAGATTGTTAAGCCAGTTGCATTATCAATATTTATAGGAAATTGAACGTTCTATAAAAATGATCTCAGACACTCTTTTCATTAATCTTACCATTTGAAAGATATTCATGGTCAAAGATTGAAGTATTTTAAGGAAAATTATTTTTTTGTTTTGAATTTTGTAACTTACTAAAAAATAATTATTGTCAAATGAGCTTCAATTATTACTATAGGAAACAAACTTCACATTATCTATACTTTTTTCAGAGAATACAGTACTTTAAGTGATTCATTTACTTGAGGCGATTTCAGGTGATTTCAGATAATTTCTTGAGCGTTTGGTTTGACAATTTAAAAAAAGAACATAAAATATGCAACATTGAATGAAATATATATTTGGAGCGATACATTAATTCCTTTCATTTACTTTTTAATAATTATTTTACTTATTTGCTGTCGGCGGCTCCGCCTGAGGTCGTTCATCCGTAAGCTCCAATTTTGGCATAGTTTTTCTAGCATTTCGGTCGATATCTTACCAATGGCAGCTGTCATTTCGTTTTCCAGGGCTGTAATTGTAACCGGCTTGCCCTTTTAGATATGAGATTTCATGTACGCCCACAAAAAATAGTCTATCGTATGATCAAATCGCATGATCTTGGCGGCCATTGGACTGCTCCAAAACGTGAAATTAATTGCTCACCAAACTCTCCTCTCAATAGGCCCATGGTATCACGTGCTTTGTGGCATATGGTACGGCCTTGTTAAAACTACATATCAACCAAGTCTAACTCTTCCATTTTGAACAAAAAAAGTCGGTAATTATAGCACGGTACCTTGTTCCATTGACTGAAACGCTGCGATTTTAATTTTTTTTTTTTTTAAAAGTACCGTCCAGTGATGCCGATTGCCCATAAACCGCACCAAACAGTGCATTTCTCAAAAGGCATTGGCAGATCTTGACCTGACTCTGGCTGTTTCCCAGACCAAATCCTTTAATTCTGCTTGTTGACGTACCCATTGAGCCAAAAAAGAGCTTCGTCGCTGAAGAAAATTTTTCGATAAAAAATTGGATCTTCACATTTCTTACAAAACACTTTTTCGAGAATTAAATTCAATGACTTACAAGCGCTGTTTGCTTGTTACTTTATTTATGATAAAATGGTAGCCCTTAAGGAGCGTTTTTGGTCTTGACGTATGTTACGAATCACGCGTGAGGTGTCAAAAAATTTACACTGAAAACACAAATAGCAAAAGAAATCACCCATTATATGTGAAGTAATTGTTAGAATAAAAATAAAATCCGTAATAAAGTCATGTTATTTTTAATTTAAACTTATTTTGAACTCAATTTATATTTCAAAATGTATCTCCATTCAAATGACTTCAAGATATATATCGTATTTGTTTCGACAGAGCTTTGAACCTGGAAATTTGTTCCTAAGGGGTGAATTAAAAAATTTTATTTTTATTCGAACTATTTATGGATTTTTGATCACTAAATGGGAGATCTCTAAACTTTTAACTGGCTTCAATGGATCCAACCATTATGTGAAACTTAATCGGATCCGATGTTATACTTGCAATAAAAAAAACATGTGTGTCAGCTCCGACGCGCGACTTGAGTTTACTCCTTCAGAATAATTACCTAGGAATATATACAATAGGGGGTTGGGAGGGTAAATGAACTGAAATCAATGAAAGTATATACTTTAATCCATATTTATTTACATTTATTCCCTTCACTATTAATATTAACATTATCAATTTTCTAAATATTATCATCATTATTAAATCGGTTTGTGAAAACTAAAATACGATACATCGGAAGTTACATGAGTTACGAATCGTGAAAATACCACATCGATGTCTATTGGTCCCCAGTGTTCTACCAGAAACTAAATCTAAATTAAGTTTTTCTTTTAAAAATTGTGTAAAGACACGACAGAAGTGAAACTTATGCATTACATTTTAATTATAAACTTTTTTATTTCACACTACCTGGTAACTGCATCCACTTGTTTTTCTGATTTTTGTTCTCATCACTTGAATTGTTTTCTTTAATATTTTAGACTATTTCTTTAACTTTTTTCACTAACTTTATTCACATCCTTAGTATAAATATAAATAAATATCAGAATAGCTCTCTACTTAAAAAAAAATTACCAAATTTCATAAACTGACCGTTGATATTCAATACATATACTGACCGTTGATATTCAATACTTATACTGAAACCAGCCTAACCTTCCCTCTGAGAACCTATGCGCATCACAGTCTGAGTTGCGCAAATACGGTGCAGCGAAGACAACGTAACGACTTCACTTTTAGTTAACACTCGATTTCACACCTCACCTTTTTTTCGTACCGCGGGCTATAAATCAATTCTAATGGAGTAAACTCCAAAAATTGACTTTCCACTTCTTTGAACTAAAGTGAGGATTAGTTCTCCCAAACGGCGCCGCTTTTATAGAACTCTAAATAAAAAAATAAAATCTTGTAATGATGTTGTAGTATCCATTAAACAGTTTTACGGAAAGCCACCATGTACATGAGTTGGTGGAGACTGAAATGGAAAACTTCATGGTCTTCAGTAGCAACGTTTGCACCCCTAGCTCAGGTTTGAAAAATAGTGGTTCGTTGGTGTCATCCATGATACGTGTTACTAATACAATTCTTATGAAATAATTTTATTAAGATATTTTTATCTATAGCTTCACGCTATTCAAAAAATGTAGTCTCACAACTTTTTTTTTAAGTTTTAATCAGAACATACTATAAAAATATTCTTGTAATTTATCAAAATTTTTTTTTACATAAATTTGAAATTAAAAAATCACTACAAATGAACGTTAGTTTTTTTTTGAATCACCGAATTTTTATAGTTTTTATTTTACTAAAAAATAATCGATATTTAAATGCTGCATTTGCGTCATAAGCATTTTGTATTCAAAGTTTACGGTCCAGTTCTGAATCAAAACTCATTTCAGTCGATGTTTCAAAACTTAACAAGAATCAAGAAGTGAAAACTGACTATCGTACAGTTGTCACTAAATTAACTCAAATAATTTATTTCGAGCTTAAACGTTCGTGTGAGATTACTTCAAACTTGATATCTCTTATATCTGTTCATTCTGTATCTTTTCAGTGTAGAATGAAAACAAACCCATAATAAAATTACAAACTTTTTATTGCTTACGAAAAATAATAAATTAAAAACAAAAAATTTACTACAATTTAACGGACACTAACGGTTTTACTTCCAATTAACGGCCTTTACCTCCAATTAACGGCTTTTTGCAAAAATTGCCAATTCCTACGCGACTTCTGGCTTTGGAAACTTGCCAACTCTGGAAGTAACAGTTTTTAATGTCTTTATCATTAGTGGTATAGCGTTGGCGTTTGGTGGTGGCTTTTCTTTTCTTTTTGAAAAAATTATATCGCTAGCTCTGTTTTCTGGTACTAACGGTAGGTCATCTGTTGTTGTTGCTGCTGCTGTTGTCATTGTTCTTGCTACATCGTCGACAACTTTACCGCTTTGAAGTTTATATTTTGTTACATAGCCATCTCTATTTGCAGTGTATGTTGTTATACCTGTTGCACCAATGTCTGGGTAATATACTTTTAAAGTACCTACTATGGAAAGTTCCTCATCTGCGGTATTTGCATTTTTCAACTCACCCAGCTCATCACGTTCACTGCCATCTGGCAAAACTAAACTGAAAAGAAAATTATTATTTAGATTGAACGAAATTTAGAAATTAGAAGTAAAGATGTTACTAATCTAAATAGCGGTTGCAGACTCTAAAGGTCTTATGGCTATTAAAAAAAAGAAGCATGCTATTTTTATGACGACTTCAAGTGAAATATATAACTTAACTCATACCATACTAGAAAGCTTGCAAGGAAGCGCCTGCAAGAAAAGTGAAATATCAAATGAGTTACAAAAGCAAAGAAACAAAACAGTAAACGAATTTTCGATTTGTTTTTTTTCTCTTTTTGCTTCGGTTCTAACCAAATCTATGCAAAAATCAAACATATCAGGCTGAGCAGTTCCCACCGCATCGGCTCAAAAGGATTTTCATTGCACTGTTCTAGAAAAGAGAAACACTTTTAGTATAATTGAGAACATACTACTTACGTTTGACATAATTTTAAATTTTAATTTTTGTTACAAAAAGTCACATCGAAAGTTGTGCAAAGAACTTAAAATCAATTCAAACGAACATTAAAATCATAAGAATTTGAATACCCTGACGCACAGAGGGAGATCGTAGCCAATAATACAAATAAAAATCAAAGTGCTAGTGACTTAAATTATTTATGACAACCTTCAGATAATACTTTGGAAGAAAAGAGACTCTATAAAAGTTTTAAGTTTTCTTTAGGCTAAGAACTGCAGTGGGTTTAAAGTTGAACTTTGAATACCAAAAATGGGCTTTGGAAATTCTAACATTAGCAGCTATTGTATAAACGCTATAGTTAACTTGTTTATAACGAATTATACTAATATAGCATACTGACGGAAATAACTTTGTTCCCACTTTGTAAGAACCAATTTATTTTTCTTGTAATCACTTTTATATGAATTGAATGGATTTTCCAAAAATATGAATAGAAAAGCGTTAGCTTTACAACTTTTTTTTCATGAATTTTTTCTATTGAAATATTTGAAAACAAAAATATTTTCTTTTTCCTTTATTTTGTAATGCTTTACCACAGCGATGGGCACTTAGTGGCACTATCCACCCTCATGGCCCGAACCGTTATTCAACGCACAAGCAAACAAAAACCAATTCGCAGAATTTCAATGCTTTCGACGCACAGCGTTAAGTTAAGTTCAAACGAAAACAAAAACCACACACAAAGGCAATAGCGACGGTGCCAATTTGATATTTTTTTCGTGCTGTTGGCGAATTTGGAAATGAAAGCAAAAAAACTTTTAAATTTCGTTATTAGTTGCTTGATTTTGTTGTTGCGGCCTTTTGCTAGCTTTCCATGCCCACCGCTGCTTTACAATTATTTTATCAATTGCAAAAACTTACAGTCTGAGGAAAGTTGCTTTCATTCAGAAGGAAGTTCCCTGAAGGGGACAAGAATAGGTAAGGCGCATTTGCACCTTGTCGTCCCCTTTGGGACTAAAGATATAAAAGATATCACATCGAATGCTTTTGAAAAACAGAAGAGATAAGTCATCAAAATGATTCTGCCTTAATAACTTGAAAACTATGAAACATGTCACATAATTTGAAATAATTTTGGAATCAACGTTGCCAAATGCCTTAACCACATACCTCCATTGAATAGGAGCTAAGCGTGTCTGACGGCGGATTTTTTTCATAATCACAGATGTTTGTTGTTCTAACTAAAAAAAAGACATGCCTATATACTATTTATGGACACCGTTCCATACAAACTCATTTGCTGTGTGATGTGAAGAAGATAAAATACCGCTGAATTCGGGCTTATTAATATCTATACATTCAGTTAAGAAATACTCAAATAAATTAACATTTTTTTAATCATTTGTTATTGTTTGGTATGAAGCCAATTGTGAAAGAGTTCTTCCGAATGGAATATTTTGAAACGAATTTTAGGTTCATAGGCAAGGAGATCATAATAAATAAAATTCAACCAAGAGAGAAATCTACGCGCAAATATGATCTATATAATATTATTTTTGACCCAATGATTCTTTTAGCGGAAAGGCTGTTACTGACACCAGATTATTTGGTATGGCCTCGTGCACAGTCGGGAATGTAGTCCAATATATTTAATAGACATTATGTTAGAAAATAAAGAATTAGAACTGCTCGCTAAGTTTCTGTTAGCATTTCTAAAGACTCTTTACAAATCGAAGCCTACGATCCTGAATTGACAATTTTTGCCTAAATCTAAATGCATTAGATCTCTCCTTTGTATTTTGTCTGAAACCTCCACAATACTGTCGAGTTTAGTACTCACTGTAAATGATAATGGGTTCCATTAGATGTCAACTGATAATTTTCCTGTTGAATTTCTGGTACAATTAAAGTATGAAAAGATTGCAGCTGTGCAGCAGTTCTTGTAATTCTTAGCAAAAACAGTGCAAAAGTAATTATTTGCGTCAACTGGAAATAAAAATATACGTAAACAATAAAATTTTAGAATTAAATTACTTCAACTGACAGCATTATTACCTGATTCGTTACTACAAACATCTTAGCCATTGAATGATTTTCTTCTAACTGAAATGAAAATTGATATTTTTAATATTTACAGGGCTTGAGCATTACAACTTTTCTTACTCTGAATAACATTTCCGAAGCGAAACATGTTTTCATTATATTGCCATAACCAGTTTACCTGAATTTGCATCAGATAACTCATTTCTTCAATCGCTAGCAATTCATTCATAGTCGCTGAAAAATTGTGATGAAAATGAGTTCTCGCACGTAATTTGATTGACTGGAGTTTAATGAAATATTTTCCAACAGCGAATACAACAGAATATCTTTCCCACATCTCTCTCAACATCAACAGGTGGTTGACAGTAGCGCTTGTTATTTCAAGGTAAATACCAGAGATACGCAATGAAAAACTCGTGTTTATTTACATACTATTCGTATATCCATTGCCTTTCACTTGCTTTCATTCGACGAGTACTTGACGCTTGCTCAGAACAAAATGTTATGACTTTCGCTGCTCACGATAGAGAATCGTATTTATTATAATTAGTTGGGGAGCCGGTGGCACAAACTTTTATATGATTTAAGCGTGGGGCAGAAGTTTAGAATCAAAATTACATAAATAATACGAAGTTACATAAATAATACGAATAATCTCTGGCATTTATGATTTTTCATTATAAATTGAGAGCCGTTAAAAGCTAAAAAAAAGGCACAATTAACATTTTCATCACGTCTGCCTTTTATTGTATATAAATGAAGGCTGACCTGTAGCCAGTATTGGAGGATGAAAGCCCTGGGCCGTAATCAAAGGCCGCTCATTTAATCTAACTTCTATGTAAAATTACGGCGGCTAGCGAAGCCGTTGTTGGATGCACTATAGGATGGAAACGCATTTCAAGCTCAAACAAAATTTAAAGAAGGCATTTCTGCGCCCAAGATATACATATGTACAATGTACATACATATATTTTTGATCAGCATGCTGAATGAAGTATATAAGTTGAATAATATAATAACCAAATAATTTAATAGTTTTTTTTTAAATTACAAAATTTATTTTTTTAAAAATCAGTGCTATAATTAAGTAGTATTTCTAATTGGTATTACTGTGAACTAAATAATATGGCAATGCCAACGACAATGATGTCATATCCCAAATATATTCACCAGCTCCCTAACTGTTAAAGGTAATAAAACAGTAACGAAAACAGCGTTCATCACCTGTGTGTGGTTGAAATGAAAGATTGCCATCCATTGTCATATCATTTATGGGGTGAAATTTGCCAAGCGTACCAGGTTACAATTTTTTATGCTGTGATCTTTTCCAAATTTTGAATATATATAGTTATAGCTAAATTCCGGTAGAACTTTACTCTAACGTTATTAGTTTAAAAAATACAGAGCTAAAAAGTTGTTAATTTTCGTCATTTTGTTCTACAGGTCTCTTTTTTAAATTAGACTCATATGAAAGTTTGGTTTATTAGATTTCAAAATGTTAAGAATTTAAAATGGACTTTGCGAGTTTTTGAATGCCTCGCGCCGCCCAGATACTGCACTGTTGTATCCGCTAAACGTTAGTTTGTCGATTTTATTTTAAGACCACTATTCACCTCTATATATTCTAGAGACCCTACTCCAGCTTCCATCAAAATATAAGGTCGATATACGTAACACTGAAGTTGTAGTAGAACAAAAAGTCTCAATTGCGTCGTAGCCGAACACTGAAACTTTTTTTTTGTTTCTTGCCAATGCTTTGATGAAAATCGGTATGGAGATAAGATAGACTGATTCCTGAGAAAATAAATTTGTTTTTCCTTAGAGGAAAAATCATTTGAACTGCTAAACCAATGATCTGATTTGGATGGAATTTGGTACCGAGATATGTCGAAATTGAACCTTGAGGAAATATAAGTGTTTAAATGTACGACGTACCACGCCCCAATAGGAAAGTTGGTTTTTACAGCTAAACTAATGGACCGATTTTGATGAAATTTGATATGGAGGTAGCTTGGACACTAAAAAAAACGATAGAAAAAGGGACAGGGCTAAGGCAACATGAAACTATCTACACATAAATAGACAGCTGCAAAACGGTTCCATCTTTTTTTAGCTGCCATAACTAAATAGAATCGCTTAATTTTTTCTTTGATCGGAACGCTGCAAAGAAGGGAAATGAAGAATATAATATGTTTCCTAGAAGTAGGCGGTACCACGCCTCTAACTTGAAAATACATTTCAACGGCTAAAATAATAGAATGATTTTGATGAAATTAAGTGTGGAGATAGATTGAACTCTATCAAAGCTTATGAAAACTTAAAGCGCATTATGGGGGCATGGAACTGCGTCAAATGAGATAAAACACCTTCGCGGCTGAGCCGCTACACCAAATTTAATCAAATTTGGTATGCAGATAGATTGAATCCAGTAAAGATATTTATTGTGAGCAGTCGGCGCCACGCCTCTAACATCAAGGTTTAATATGAAACTTTATGGTTCGTTTGAGCCCGTCTCAGGTGTGCACTAAAGATTTTTGTAGTCACCAATTTCGTTTCTGATAGTACTGGACGATGTTCTTAGCAGAACTCTGGAATTGTGGCATCAATTAACTTTCAACGAGCATCTGAAAAGCCTCGTTCATGCCATTGATATTTGCTCGAAAAGTCAGACATGCGAGAATATTTCACTGCCGTCAGATCTTGGAAAACGTAATAGAACCTGTTGCCACTATTAATTATGGCTGGGAAAAATGGATAAGATAAGATCGGAATTCCTCATTCTATTATTGATTAATTTATATCATTAACTTTGATAATAATAGTAGAGCACTTATGGCTTAAGTTTACTTTAGCTGACATTCCCAATTTTATATTTTAATGCTAGTAGGGGGTTAAGAGTAAACAAAAAATATGAAAAAAATGTCTTTCGGACCTAGTTTCGGAGATATAGCCATCGGAAATTGTGCATTTAGCTTTTCTTAAAATGATTATAAGTCGGGAATCCTTAAATGGATGTCAAAAATATTGGGGTAATAAGAAAAAAATTTAAATGGCCTGCAATATTGGCAACTAAAGTTTTGAAATTTTGTCATATCTTCAACATTATGAATTAATTTTAAAGATATGACAATTTTTCTGAATTTTGACCAAGTTTTTTTTAAAAACCTAGTATTTTATCTCAAAAATATATATTTCGTCCATATTTATTTTAGCATGTGAAGAGAGCTATAAAAAGAATCAAAATTACTTGGACGGATTTTCAACCTTTTCAGCGGGGTCATTTTTGTTGTCAGAGCTTTCCACTGCAATTTTTTCAGCGGCAACACCGTACTCGACTGAATGGTCCCTTTTAAGGTGACCTCTCAAATTGGTTGTATTCCCATTGCTAGCTATGTTTTCTTTACAACCTATGATCTGATAAATTGAACTCCGTTTGTCTTGGGATTGCTTGAAATATTTCCAAACGATCGATCGTTTGGCCCGAGCTCGATATCTGCTACAAAGTTTATAGATATTTTATTTCGTGGACAATAGTTCATATGATATTTATGAATATGTTATACTTATAATCCAGACGAAGAAATTTCGCCTAATGTAAGCCTGATGCAAGCCTGATGCACAGCAAGTAGCACGAGCATAAAACAAAGCACAGTATGCAATTGAAGAACAGTGAAATAGATTTCGATACTAATCGTTAGCACTCAAGACTGCCGAAAGTTAACGATGTTAAAAAACATCGATCAACATCGATAGTAATCGATATTCCACCAGCCCTACTATTGATAACAATTAGGTATTTAATAACTTCCTTTCTATCCCCTAATTTAACTTCCTTTTTATTTGTTAAGGGTGCTACGTTTACTGACCCCGATCACTATGAAGTTTGCTTACTTGTTCCGATTTCCCTTTTAGGGAGACCTTTTATAATGATTTTATTTCTTTTGTAAGAAGCAACATCAGGTTGATTTTTATTTCCGGTTTTCTTTAAACGCGTGTAGAAAGTGCGCTGCTCTTTCAATTTTGGGTAGCTTTTTTTCGAATAATTTATCAATTTTTGAGGTGCACTAAGGCATGAAATTGGCTCTGAACAAATTTGTATCACTTCATATTTATAGTTAGATTTTGTAAATATGCTCATAAATCTTAAGACCAAAATTTGATTATATAAATCAAATAGTCAAGAAGGTTAAGTCCAGTCACAACTTCATTGTTTTCAATTTTTTTGGCTGTTAAAAAGCATCTATTGGACACTAAAATGACTTTAACGTTTAATGTTCAGCGATAACTTTAAAAAAGGTTGAGATTGTTTGGCCTATGCGTGCGTTCCTAGATTTGACTACACTAGACACTTTTCAGAACTTTTAGATTTTTGTTATATACTTATGATAGCTTTATTTCACCTTGTTTTTGCAACCAAAAGTATGCAATGAAAAAACTATATTATATATAGAAGAAGTATATCAAAATTTCAAGAAAATCGGGTGAAATCTGACTTATTATTATTATAATTTGTCATTCAGCTTTTACTTTTAATGCGGCTGTTGTCCGACTTTGTGATACAAACGCTAACTACTTTAGCCTCTATTGTACCAAAAATTTAAGAAGAAAATAATCAACTTATACCTCCTACTGACAAAAAGTATAACTTAAGGTACATCCGTCGTACTCAGAGAATAAATGCACACATATGCATATCTTTAGAATAGTTCTGCCTAATGGTAGTGAACGGGAGAATTCTTTGAGCTAAAAAATTCAGGACAAACAGTGGACGAACTGTCAATATTGGGTACCATAACAACAATTTACAGCGATGACAATAAAATATTGAAAGTGACATATAAGACTTATTGTAGAAAATTAAATTTCCTATCGAAATGGTGCTTTATGAAGTCAAAAAACTTATTCTTTTACAAAATAAATTATACCTACTATTTAAAAAAGAACTAAAATATTTAAATTCTTTCGAACTTTTTTGACTTTTTGAGTATTAGGTTTTTCTAAGTGGACTTTGGGGTTTTTTTTCTCACAAACGAATGGTGACGTAGTCCTCGTCACATTTGTGATTTTGTTGAAAATTGGCTGAGATACATTGTTCAAAGTAACCTACTTTTGTGTGATTTTACTAAGCTTTACCTTGATTCAATAAAAAAGTTACTTTCAGCTTATCAATGATATATTATTAGTTTTCTTTTAAAATTTTGGTATGTTATGGTGTACGGGACATTCCATGTCAACCGGTAAGTATTACTTAAAACTCAACCGATTTTCATCAAATTTGGTATACGGGAGTTTTTGAGGTCGGTGCATACGAATCGGAGGTTGGATTTTTAAATTTCATGATGGTGGACACAATATGGCAAAAACGCGGAAGAACTCGCAATTACTATTTTATTTTCTCCACTTAACTTGCGTCAGATATTTAAAAGATATTTCTTTTTATTTGAGTTTTTGGAACAAAGCAAAATTTAATATGTACTTTGCAGAGCTTTATATTCAGTACGTTTAGTGCAAAAACAACAAAAAAATTACAAGCGCAAAATGCATTAATTGTTAGAGAATAACTCCAGCAATTGTAACGTCCCAGGGCTTTCGGACGTAATATTAAAAATATTATTATGAACATTGAATTTTTGAAGCTGCAAAAGAGGATACATTGAGTTTTTTCATTATATGAATAAAAAGTAATGTTTTGCTTTTAATTTTGAAGGATGTTCATATCTTTTTTATTTTTAAGATTCATTAAGAATTTAACTAAAAAAACCTGTTGCCATTGTTGTATTTTTAAGGGTTGTACAGCTACTCAAAGTCGAATGTGATCAAAATATATCCACATGTGCTCACCACTATACATAAAATGACTTTCCATGAATTGATGCTGACTCCCAACTTGAGTAGTTTCAGCAAAAAAAAAACAATCGTACGACGAGTAGGGTATTAAATTTGTTGAGAAAATTTTTTCTTTATGAGTAGAACTAAAAAATTTTTATGTACTAGAACTCTAAATGGACTTTTGATCGCTTAGTTATATAATTCAAGCCGTTTTACCTTGGAACTGGTTTTATTGGATCGAACAACCGTTTGGAACTTGATTCCGATGATATACAGTTATGTGAAAAATAATAGGGACACCTGTGTTTCAAATCATTAAGTCCAAATAAAAATTAAAAGATTCACTTTTTAAATAAAATTTTGGCATTATCTTATAGTTTGAAGTTATCAATTAATAAGCAAATTAAGTTTTTACCCAGATTATTTTTTTTTTTGATTATATATGTACTTAGCGTAATAAACTTACTCTACACTTGTTTGGTCCAAGGTTCACTGGTCCCAAATTCAATTTTATAGTTCGAAAATTCCTAGAGAGAGCAAATGAACATGTTGGAAATGAAGATTTTTTTTTTTTAAATTAAAGCTGACCAAAATCCAACAAATCCTGTCAACAAATATTGAAAAAAAAAACAAATTATTTTTCATTATATTAAGTTAAAAAAATAATTTTTTGACCTTTAACTTCTTAAGAAATTTATATTTAAAAAAATGGTTCTGCGAGTTTTCGTTAAAACTTTGCTTGGCTTTGATTAAACAAAATTGCTCACCTCCGGCAAGATGTACATTCTTAACCAATTTTTTACCCAAAAAAATCGACTTGGAACCACCGTGCAAGGTGCTGGACTAGTTCTCCAAAACGACGTCTTTTTTACTGAAAATTCTATAAATTGTAATGATCATGCAGCGTCCATCAAATATTTTGATCGAATGCTACCACGTACATGCGTTGGTGAAGGCAAACCCGGAAAAATTTCATATTTTCCAGTGGCGCCGACAGCATAATCCTCTGCATCCCCAAACACGTCGAATTTTTACAGTTACATTGGCTTAACTCCTTAACCAGAATCATGAAATGAAAACTGACTACGATGGTCGAGCTGTAACCCATTAACTTAAATAATTTATTTCGATCTGTAGCGTTATCTTAATAGTCGTGCGTGTGTGAATACTCTAAACTTGTTATCTCTTATGTCTGTTCGTGCTGTATCTTTTCAGTGTAGAATTGAAACAAACCACTAATTTTACTGACTTTTTATTGAATTTCCGCATTAGTAATTCAAAAAAAAGTATTGACAATTAATTTCACTTGAATAAAAACCAGCTTATGAAAAATATTTATACTAAGCCAGCAAAACTCATGAGTGACTTTTCCGAATATGGTAGTGCGTTGGGGTTTGATGGTGGCTTAACTTTTCCTTTTATAAAACTGGCAGGTAAAATTCCGTAACGCAAATCATAATTGTTATCTATTTCATCGACAACTCTACCACTTTGAAGTTTATATTTTGTTACATAGCCATCTCTATTTGCAGTGTATGTTGTTATACCTGTTGCACCAATGTCTGGGTAATATACTTTTAAAGTACCTACTATGGAAAGTTCCTCATCTGCGGTATTTGCATTTTTCAATTCACCCACCTCATCACGTTCACTGCCGTCTGGCAAAACTAAACTGAAAGGAAAAGAAAGAAAAAGTAGAGATTATTTACAAAAAAAAACATGCGATATTCAGATGATGGCAGACCACTTCAAGTGAAAACATTTTGAGGCTATTCCTCTAAACCAGGGGTTGCCAACTTGTATGTGCCTAAGATCGACTTTTTATCTCAAAAATGTGTCGCGATCTACATAGTAAAACCAACTTGATAATTTTTATTAATCGTGCTCAAGTTTTGCACTATAAAAAATGCTCAGTCTGCTGTTTTAAAATTTTAAAATACTACGTTTCAGTAATTATGCTTTTTTTTAATTTTTAAAATAGATAAAAAAATTTTTTTTAATAAATAAAAAAATAAAATTAAACTTTGATCGACCAAATATCGCTTCGCGATCGACCGGTTGTTGGCCATACCTGCTCTAAACAAGAAGATGGAACATTTTCGAGCCTCTAAAAAAATTTGTAAGGAGCAAAGTAAACGCAATACTCGGAAACTATCGAAGCAAATTTGATGACAGAGTACTCGCAGCCTCGAAAAGTGAATCAGTGTTGCAATGGATTTGTTGTCAATTTGAAAACAATTTGTATTACGATTTTTAAAAATATTAAAAACGCGTCTCTCACAATTATACGTATTTTGTTATAATTTCTCTTTTTGGTTTGATACATTTTTTAAAATAGCTTCGGCAACACTGGTAAGACTATCAGATTGATATGACTCATTCATTTGCATGTTTGCATATATAAGGCTCTGCCCGTAATCAAGCTCGAAAACTTTGGAGGCTTACATGCTTTTCGAGTTTAGACAAGTATCCTTATTAACTCTTACAAGAAAGACGCCTAACATCTAACTCACTCACATCTATTCCGTGACAGTTCTCTCAATTTAAACATCCAGCCATAATCGATAGAGATAAAAGCCAACCTCCGTAAGTTCAGGGGCGCCATAACGTTCTAAAAGCTGTGTGGAATTCGGTGAGTCGCGGGGGAGAGGGGTTTCGTAATAGTTAGCAGTTAGTTACCGTGCGGTTACGGCTCCGTATAAACTAATCACCGCGCGATCAGATTGACGGTACGCGCGCTGATAAGTTGATAGCTACATCAACGCGCGAAGCCTTCAACTTACACTCACCCGCATTGACTCTGCTCGGTATTTAGGGTCCTTATACGATATATGTTTTCGTCCAATTGGCATATTGGTTATCGTCGTGGCAGCCTTGATTACAAGAACCAATCGAAACGTCAAATTCAATCAGGGCAGCGAAGACGAAAACTGCAGCGCCAACTTCACTTGTTGAATTGAAATTTAACGTGTTGAATTCCACATGGGGAAATCTCAAACTGCGTAAGGCAGACTGGTAAAAATTTTTCAAAAATTAGTGAGAACGTTATCTGCGACCAGGTCAAAAACGAAATACATGTGACATTTCTGTCTATTTTTATTTGCAATAGTGATAAGTTATGATTCAAAAGTCCGAAAGGTAATTTCTTTGTGGTGTAGCGCTGAGCTCACCGATTTATAATATGATTTGCGCTTGCTATATTTTTTGACTCGCCAAGAACACTTGCAACGAAGCGCCTGCAAAAATGAAATACAAAAACAGAATCAAAACACAAAAAAAGAATTTTGACTTTGCTTTGTTTCACTTTTTGCTTCGGTTCTCAACAAATCTATGCAAAAAGTTAACATATCAGCCTTAGAAATTCTCGCTGCGTCAGCTCAATGGTCACTTATAATTCCATTTAGCAATGACTATATAATTTGCTATTGCCGTAATTGTTAGTTTTTGTATATATGATCTATTGACTTTGTATTGTGTCATTTTTTCTCAACAGTAAGCTCCTTTTCGGTCATTCGAAGTCAAGATACTAAAGGTACTAATCAACCAAAAAAAAAAATTGGTAAAATCGGAGTACTGAAGGTTCAAATCCACTTGCTTTTGCAAATAATACTCCACTTTCATTGATCAAAGTTCTAGGGAAGAGAAATATGTTTGAAATTGTATGTACTACTTTTGACCCAACCTCAAGACTTTCTCTTTACATAATACGTCACAATACTAGATTAGCAAATAGCTTCTAAGCCAATTACGACTCATATTAAAATCAAAACAAAAAAGAAAAGAGAAAAAAGATCACTGAATTCGGGCTTAGCGACATGTCTATGTATATGTACCTACTATGCAGATTTTTTTAATAAATAAAAAACTAATTTTCTTCACTTTTTAAATTAATATTCAATTCATATTTTATTTAAGATTAAATTAAATTACCAAAAATTAGAAAAAGAGAGTTCTTTGATGGCGTCGCGTAGTACCGAATCGAACAAAGGAAAAAAAAGCGTGTGTCGCTATCCGAGTAAAATCACCGACTCTTTTTGTCTCTTCATTTACATTCTTTTAACATAGTTTATTATTATTTAATGGCAAGAGTACGCCCTCTACATCTGATTTAGGATTTAACCCTTTAATGACTTAGACTTTAATTATCTACAGATATACGAAACAGTGTCATCTGCGTAGTCAAGAAATCGTCTGATGTACAAACCAACCAAAAAAACTTTAGGTTCAGTAAAACAGTGGCTATCGTCTGAACCAGGATTATTAAATTTTATGAATTTTAGGCTGCTTGAGCCAAAATGTTCAAAAAACGAAGTGTTGTCAGTTTAAAAAATAAAAAATAATCAAAAATTTTACTTGATTATGGTTCATGCGATACCCATAAATTTGACGAATATGTGGTAAAAATTTCATAAGGATCGGCTAAGTAGTTTCGGAGAAAAAACTGGCACCGTATAAAAAAATTGAATTCAAGATAAACGCGATTAAAGTTTTCTTTTGATTGAGCCGGAGGGCCGGAGAGCGCGCTGAAATAAAGATGTTAAAATATTCGTAGAGAAATCTGATCTTTATGAAACTTTAACACGATGATTTTGAAGTGGTTTACTTTCGAAATCCTTACAAAAAAGAAAATTGAATTTACAATCTAGGTTGCCCCCTTCAATAATTGTTGTAAATGCTGTTGCACACCAAGCCATGTTGCATACTAGGGACTTACACAAACTGTACGCAGAGTTTCTTCGAAGCCTACGATCCTGAATAGTCGATTCTTGACTTAATTTAAATGCATCAGATCACAGCATTTTGACTGAAACCTCCACAATACTCTCGAGCTTAGTACTTACTGTAAATGATAATGGGTTCCATTAGATGTCAACTGATAATTTTCCTGTTGAATCTCTGGTACAATTAAAGTATGAATAGATTGCAGCTGTGCAGCAGTTCTTGTTGTTCTAAACAAAAACAGTGCAAAAGTAATTATTTGCAGAAACTAGAAATAAAAATTTAAATAATGAATAAAATTTTAGACTTAAATTACTTCAATAGACAGCATTATTACCCGATTCGTTACTGCAAACATCTTAGCCATTGAAAGATTTTCTTCTAACTGAAGTGAAAATTGATATTTTTAATATTTGCAGGGCTTGAGCATTACAACTTTTCTTACTCTGAATATCATATATGGAGGCATTCCCGAAGCGAAACATGTTTCCATTACATTGCCGTAACCAGTTTACCTGAATTTGCATATGAAATCTCAATTCTTCAATCGCTAGCAATTCATTCGTAGTCGCTTAAATGAAGTGTCTTGCAAAGATGTGGTAAAAATGAGATCGACTGCAATTCAATGAAATATTTTCCAACAGCGAATATTTCCTATTACATGAGCGACAACAAAAATAATGTTTCAAATAATGGGCCCACCTCTGAACTATCTACGGTCTTAAAATTACTTGAGGGTATTGTGAAAATTTTTTTTTTGCTGTAAAAAATTGTATAAGCCCAAGGCAGCATGGTTCTTTTCCGAGCCGCTCTACAGTCACAAAATTAGCGGTTTTTTGTGACTGTTGCGTCTCTTCTTTATCTAATGGCTTTCAAGTTGACACAATTTATACTGATTTTTTAAAGGCTTTTGACAAAATTTCTCATAAAGTCCTTACAACCGAGCTATCAAAGCTTGGTTCTTATACAAAGTTTTTTGTCTGGATAAGCTCATATCATATCATATCTTAAAGTTATTTCTAGATATTCGCAGTCTATTGATCATAATTGCTCTTCAAAAAGACTGAAATAGTTTAAATTGGTGCAATCAATATCAGCTATCGTATCTATAAATACAGAAAAATATTTCCTTGTAACTTTTTGCAAAATGAAATAAAAACTCATCTTATCTTTTTGAAAATATTTTCTTAAGAACTCTTAGTTAATTTCTGGATCTTATTTGATTCTAAATTTACTTTTGTGAGTCACATTTATTTTATCATTCCAAAATGTCATTCACTGTTGGCATTCGTTAGCAGTGCCTTCTCGAGGGGTGTTCAAACCGTTCGACCAAACAGGGCGCCCTTCTGTAGGTGGCGCTGTGTGCCAAATCAAATTTCATGCTATTTAGCATGGGAAAAAACCACACATCTTAACAATGCATCATATATAGTAATATGTGATTGTAATGTTACCAAATGCGCTTTTGAAAAGAAAACATAGGTTTTTCCTTCGGATTTTTTTCCTAATTCAGAGACCTTATGTATAAATAAAAACTTCTCTTCACAGGAGCAGGGGAAATTTTTCACCCCGAAAAATCCGAGTCAGTTGGGAAATCCGAGTTTGATGCCTAGCAATGAACCTAACTTAACAAACTTGTAGATTTTCCCATCCCGAATTTCAAAATCTAAGCCAACAATTAATTCTTTCTTGACCAAAAATGAATCAAACTTAACAAGCTTGAAAGTATGTTGATTCAAAATTTGAAAATCCAATCGAACAAGAAATCCCTGTCCCGGACAGCACTAGAATCACTGGGATGTCCCAAGGATTTTTGCGCTGTATAGGTACCAAAATTATTGGAAAAACATTGCTGTTTTAAATTCAAATGAAATTGCGCCGTTAAACGATAATTTGATTGAGAATCCCGAGATTAGCCGATCGCTAAAAAAGGGCCAAGATTACAGTTTGAAATAGTAATTTTTTAATTTTAATGTGTTTTTTGCACTAACAGTATTGAACAGAAGGCTCAGTAAAAAATGAGTTTGAAATAAAGTTTTGCAATCCTCTGCTTGATATCTTTATAGTATAACAGCCATTCACAAGAAATTCACTCAACTCAATCAACAGGGTCACATGTGGGGATTTCTCTACAAAATCGAAAATCTGCTAAGTGACGAAATTCTCGAAAAATAATGCGTTGAACTCTAAAAAATGTGAAATGTGATATTGATGGAAGCAGTTTATTTTTCGAGTTGAGTCGCATAAAAAAAAATGTATAAGAACCGAATCGACTCCAATGGGTATTATGAATTTCATCAACAAAAACAAATTAGAAGATTTTTACCCGAATGTTCGGACTTGTCAACGAATTTTAATTACGACTGCAGTCTCTGTAGCAAGTGAGGAAATCAGCTTTTCTTTGCTGAAACTCATCAAAACATTCTTGCGATCAACGATGAGCCAAGAACATGTCAACTCCGATTCTTTTTATCGAGGAAGAATCGGTTCAAAATACCAATTTTTCAAAAGATATTGAACATTTTGCTCGTATGAAAGCAAGGAAAAAAACTTTTACTTAATTTGACGATTTTTAACTCACATTTTTACATTTAGCCAACAGCAATTTGTATAACATAGTGTTCTAAAAAAACAGAAATAAATGATTGCAGGTTTTTAGAGAAGGTGAGTAGGGCGCTCAAGAAGTTTCCGAACAGTTCGCTAATTACCCTTCAGCCAGAACTGTTCGTAAGTTGTAATATTGCAGATTTCAATGATCCATATACTCGTTGAGTACTTTAATCTTTCTACGTTAGATCTAAACTTGAATACACGTCAGTAATTTGGTATCCGTTCTTTTCTATACGTTCCAATAGGTAAGAGAGCGTTCAAAAAATATTTCTCAAGTTTGCACTTAAGTCATTAAATTTTTTCTGAACCTCGCCCCAGTTATAATTTTTGGTGCTTGTTGATTGATCTAAAGTCTCTCTAATTAAGTTAAATTATTGCTTCTTTAATGTTTGTCTATGATGTTATTTCGGGATATATTGATTGCTCGTATATTCTTGAGGATATAAAATTCCAAGTCTGTGTTAGACCACAAGCCATTGCAATTTGTACTCAATTCCGGTTTGTAAAACAAAGTATGCTTTAAATGCTCTAATCCCATGAGCTCAAAGTGAGTTTTTAAATAAATATATTCGGAAAAATTTGGTCTCCCTAAAATAAACTAACGAATATGTCCAAGATCAAAAACTTCGACTTATGCTACCCCATATATTTTGAAAACCAGAGGCCTACACCTCTGCCCCATGTTATTTTTAGCTTCTAGGAGCAATGCTGAAGATTTTTTTATATTTTAATTTATTTTAACTTTTACTTGATTGGCAATGCATGGCGTCAACATAAAAAATTAGCACTTTCCTATGTTACTTGAAGGGAAAAGGGGGCCAGTTCTGTAATTTAAATAAAAACTTCTCCTAGGCTGAAAAAACTTATTTAACTCAAAACTAGCTTTTGAGATTGGTAAAATTTAAATAACAAGCTATTGTTTAAAAATAGCACAATCGGTTGATTTTTGAGGCGTTTGGTTTTTGTGAATAAAATATTTATTTGGAACTGTACATCAATGCCTTCCATTTACTTTTTAAATACTATTTCAAGTAAATGTTGCCCGCAGCTACGCCTGAAGTGGTTCATCCGTCAGCTCCAATTTTGGCATACTTTTCCCAGCGTTTCAGCTGGTATCTCACCAATGGCAGCTGTACTGTTGTCTTCCAGGACTGCCATTGTGGCTCGCTTGTCCTGTACACGAGAGGCTTCTCGTTACCTTACAAAAAATAGTCCAGTGGGGTCAAATCGCATGATCTTGAAGGTCAATGCACTGCTCCAAAACGTGAGATTAATTGCTCGCCAAACTTTCTTCTCAACAGGTCCATGGTATCGCGTGCTGTGTGGCATATGGCACCATCTTGTTAAACCACATATCAACCAAGTCAAATTATTCCATTTTGGGCATAAAAACCCCTAATTTAACTATCTTTTTAATTGTTAAGAGTGCTATGTTTACTGACCCCGATAACTATGAAGTGTGCTTACTTGTTTCGAGTGCCTCTTTAGGGAGATTTTTTATTATGATTTTATTTCTTTTGTAAGAAACAACAACGGGTTCATTTTTACTTCCAGTTTTCTTCAAACGCGTGTACAAAGTGCGCTGCGCTTTCAATTTTGAGGTGATTTTTTTCGAATAATTTATTAATTTATCAATCTTCTTCATAGACCAAAATTTAATTATATAAATCAAATAGAAGGTTTAAATGATGGATGCAGTAATGTACTTTGCACAAGTAACAACTTCATAGTTTTCAATCTTTTTGACTGTTAAAAAGCATCTATTGGACACTAAAATGACTTCGTTTGATGTTCAGCGATAACTTTAAAAAATACTGAGATTGTTTGGCCTTTGCGTGCGTTACTAGATTTGACGGTACTGCTAGCTTTTTAGAACTTTAAGATTTTTCTTAGATATGATAACTTTATTTCACCTTCTTTCAGCAACTAAAAGTATGCAATGCAATTTTTTTTTTTTTATATTTCCTTATGTTTGTTCTTTTATCTTTTTTCTCTCTTTATACGCAAATTTTGTTCACAAAAAAATATATTATATAATAGATGATAGAAAAGTATATCATAATTTCAATAAAACCGGGAGAAATCTGACTTATAAAAGAAAAATTTCCACCTGAACAACAACGCGATATAGAATATACTTTTGTCTTTCAGCTTTTACTTTTAATGCGGCTGTTGTCCGACTTTTTGATACAAACGCTAACTACTTTAGCCTCTATTGTACCATAAATCTAAGAAGAAAATAATCAACTTATACCTCCTACTGACAAAAAGTATAACTTAAGGTACATGCGTTGTACTCAGAGAATAAATGCACACATGTGCATATCTTTAGAATAGTTCTGCCTAATGGTAGTGAACGGGAGAATTCTTTGAGCTAAAAAATGCAGGACAAACAGTGGACGAACTGTCAATATTGGGTACCATAACAACAATTTACAGCGATGACAATAAAATATTGAAAGTGACATATAAGATTAATTGTAGAGAATTAAATTTCCTATCGAAATGGTGCTTTATGAAGTCAAAAAACTTATTCTTTTACAAAATAAATTATACCTACTATTTAAAAAAGAACTAAAATATTTAAATTCTTTCGAACTTTTTTGACTTTTTGAGTATTAGGTTTTTCTAAGTGGACTTTGGGGTTTTTTTTCGCACAAACGAATGGTGACGTAGTCCTCGTCACATTTGTGATTTTGTTGAAAATTGGCTGAGATACATTGTTCAAAGTAACCTACTTTTGTGTGATTTTACTAAGCTTTACCTTGATTCAATAAAAAAGTTACTTTCAGCTTATGAATGATATATTATTAGTTTTCTTTTAAAATTTTGGTATGTTATGGTGTACGGGACATTCCATGTCAACCGGTAAGTATTACTTAAAACTCAACCGATTTTCATCAAATTTGGTATACGGGAGTTTTTGAGGTCGGTGAATACGAATCGGAGGTCGGATTTTTAAATTTCATGATGGTGGACACAATATGGCAAAAACGCGGAAGAACTCGCAATTACTATTTTATTTTCTCCACTTAACTTGCGTCAGATATTTGAAAGATATTTCTTTTTATTTGAGTTTTTGGAACAAAGCAAAATTTAATATGTACTTTGCAGAGCTTTATATTCAGTACGTTTAGTGCAAAAACAACAAAAAAATTACAAGCGCAAAATGCATTAATTGTTAGAGAATAACTCCAGCAATTGTAACGTCCCAGGGCTTTCGGACGTAATATTAAAAATATTATTATGAACATTGAATTTTTGAAGCTGCAAAAGAGGATACATTGAGTTTTTTCATTATATGAATAAAAAGTAATGTTTTGCTTTTAATTTTGAAGGATGTTCATATCTTTTTTATTTTTAAGATTCATTAAGAATTTAACTAAAAAAACCTGTTGCCATTGTTGTATTTTTAAGGGTTGTACAGCTACTCAAAGTCGAATGTGATCAAAATATATCCACATGTGCTCACCACTATACATAAAATGACTTTCCATGAATTGATGCTGACTCCCAACTTGAGTAGTTTCAGCAAAAAAAAAACAATCGTACGACGAGTATGGTATTAAATTTGTTGAGAAAATTTTTTCTTTATGAGTAGAACTAAAAAGTTTTTTATTTACTAGAACTCTAAATGGACTTTTGATCGCTTAGTTATATAATTCAAGCCGTTTTACCTTGGAACTGGTTTTATTGGATCGAACAACCGTTTGGAACTTGATTCCGATGTTATACCTGGCGTGATAAACTTACTCTCCAATTGTTTGGTGCAAGGTGTACTGATCCCTAGAGAAAGCAAATGAACATGTTGGAAATGAACATATTTTTTTTAAATTAAAGCTGACCTATATTGCGACAAATCCTGGCATAAAATTTTGAAAAAAAAACTAATAGTTTTTTAGTATTTTAAGTTAAAAAATTATATTTTTAACCTTTAACTTAACTTAACATTTTTTAAAAAAATGGTGCTGCGAGGTTTTTTTCAAAGTTTGCTTGGCTTTAATTAAACAAAATTGCTCATTTCCGGCGAGATTTGCATTCTTAAGCAATTTTTTACCCAAAAAAATCGACTTAGAACCACCGTTCAAGGTTCTTGATTAGTTCTCCAAAACGGCGTCTTTTTTACTGAAAATTCTACAAATTGTATTAATTACAATCTAATATTTTAATCGAATGCCACCACGTACAAGCGTTGGTGAAGGCAAACCCGGAAAAATTTCATATTTTTCTCTGCATCCCTAAACACGTCGACTTTTTACGGTTACAGTGGCTTTACTCCTTAAGCAGAATTATGAAATGAAAACTGACTACGATGGTCGAGCTGTCACTCATTAACTTAAATAATTTATTTCGATCTGTAGCGTTATCTTAACACTCGTGCGTGTGAGACTACTTTACACTTGTTATCTCTTGTCTGTTCGTTCTGTATCTTTTCAGTGTAGAATTCAAACAAACCACTAATTTTACCGACAGTTTATTGAATTCCATTCAAACGGAAGTATTGGCAATTAATTTCTTTTGAATAAAAACCAGTTTATGACTTATGTTGCCTTGAAAATATTTATACGAAACCAGCTAAGCTCATGAAAGACTTTTCCGAAAATGGTTTTGCCTTGGGGTTTGATGGCGGCTTATCTATTCTTGCTGGAAACCTGGCAGAATAACCTCCGTAACTCTTTCCATAATTGTTTTTATATTGTTTATATTTTGTTACATAGCCATTTCTATTTGCAGTGTATGTTGTCATACCTGTTGCACCAATGTCTGGGTAATATACTTTTAAAGTACCTACTATGGAAAGTTCCTCATCTGCGGTATTTGCATTTTTCAATTCACCCACCTCATCACGTTCACTGCCGTCTGGCAAAACTAAACTGAAAAGAAAATTTTAATTAAATTGAACGCTATTTACTTATTTTTAGTAGAAAAAATATTTACAAAAAAAAAACATGCATTATACATGATGTCAGACCACTCGAAGTCAAAACATTTTGAGGCTATTCCGCTAAACGCGAAGATGAGAACATTTTCGAGCAATCCTCGGAAACTTTCGTGGCAAATTTGATGACAGGGTAGCCTCGAAAAGTCGGAATATGAATCAGTGTTGCCGTTGTCGAAACATTTTGTTGTCAATTTGAAATTTCCACATTATTTAACACTAGTATCGGTTATGCTCGAAATTCAACCGCACCCGCAACATTTTAATTTTGGAAGAACTTTGCCAGCCCATCACGAACAGGACCATGGACCATGATTTTATTTAGTATCACATATCACCTTACCTTACTTCACCTCACCTTACGACACATCACCTCATCTCCCAAAACAACAAAAGAAATATTATCAACTTCAATTGGTACTAGATATATAATTTGTATTACGCGGTCTATTTACATTTTGATTTCGACGCAAAAATTCTCCCTCTTCTTTGAGGCATAACACAAATATATTTTCCATTCACTTGGTCATAAAAATAAACGAAACCGCTTAATTGGTTAAAATGTTTTGTATGGGGGAATCATGCGCGCATTCTCTCTTTATTTTACCTGCCTTAATGGCACATATCACGCATTATTTCTTTTTTGTGAACATCTACAAAACAGTACTTTTCCAATGATATAAGTTTTATTCCCCAATATATACCAAAAAAGTGAACGATAAGTTTCGATGTTCACGTATTAATATATAGATTACGATTTTTAAATATATTAAAAGCGCGTTCCTCCGAAGTTTTTGTTTGTTTTCTTTTTGTGCTTTGTTATTTATTTACACAATTATACCTATTTTGTTGCATTTTATCTTCTTGGTGTGATACATTTTTTAAAACGGCTGCGGCAACACTGGTCAGCCTATCAAATTGCTATTGCTCATTCATTTGCATAGATTAGTCTTAACTAATGAAGCTCGAAAACTTTCCGAAAACTTCGAATTTAAGGTCCCTATACGATATATTTTTTTGTCCAATTGGCATATTGGATATCGTCGTGGTAGCCTTGATTGCAAGAACCAATCGTAACGTCAAACTCAATCAGGGCAGCCACGACGACAACTGCAGCGCCAACTTGACAAAAAATGTAACGAAAATAGAAAAATGCGCGAAAAATTCAAGTGTTGAAATAAAATTTCACGTGTTGAATGACACATGTGGCAGTCGCACGCTTGTGGAGTTCTAAACACACGCAACCGATCTTCCGGTTCTCAATGGTCACTTATAATTCCATTTAGCAATGACTATAGAATTTGCTATTGCTATTTTTGTATATGTGATGTCTAAACTCTGTTTTATGTAATTTTTTCTCAACAGTAAGCTCAGTTAAATAATTACAAAAAATTTTTCATTCCGATAAACCACAAAAAAAATTTCCTTTCGTTTTTGTAAGTCAAGATACCGTAGTGCTTCACCCGAGGCGAGGCGAGGCGAGGTTCTAGTTGTTCTCGGTCTCGCCTCGTTTTATAAATTTGAGTCTCGCCTCGCGTCGTTCTCGGACGAGGTCTTGAAATCACATACCTCGCCTCGCCTCGCCTCGCCTAGGTAAGAACCGAGGATTTTATTAAACTGAAAAAAAATTATCATACCTGTATATTGTCGGCATTCAAGCGAAATTGACTATCTGCAAACAAATAATAAGTTGGTGGCGCTTATTAATCGTTTAATTATGTTTACATCCTCTTAAATTTGTGATATATTATTTTCGGTTGTTAAAAAAAAATGGTCAATTTTGCTTGTATGCCAACGATATATTCAACTAGCAAAGCCGGCACGCGTTGCTTCGCCTCAAGAAGTAAAATAAAATATATTTTATTTTTGGTGGATTGAATCATATATGATGACTGATGAGCTATGATGAATTTAATTCTTTTCTTATATGGGACGGCGTGGCATTGTCCATTTTTATTCAATTCCTGCTAAGCTACGAACCTTTTACAAACTATAAGAATTATATGTACCAAATCTTATCCATTTACGTGATATACATAGTTACTGAGATATAAAAGAAAAGTTTATTCATCTGCGACAAGTAGTTGATAATACCAGAGTATGCTACGAACCTTCCCCAAATCATAAGAAACATAAACACATGCCAAATCTTCAGGCGATCGGTTGAACGGCTTTGGACATTAACAACAAAGTTTTTTACCGAACGTAGGGATTTCGTCATATAATAATATCAAAAGAGTGTAGTAGCTGTATTATTCTAACTCTCATTCGATTAGAGATCATTTTAGTACTGCTGACTCGAAAGACCGAAGATATGACGAAATATATGGACTCCAAATAAAAGTAGCCTAAGCTGAGCTTCTTAATGTGAAAGCAACGTGGTGTGAGTTCGGTGTGAATCGGTTAACCGGTCTTCGAGAAAATGATATTCAAAAAAATATTTTTGTATGAGGGCCACCCTGCACTCAAAATAAAAGTTTTATTGCCACATCTATGCTTTACAATAAATAAATATCGAGTCAAATTTCAAAAAATTGTATCAAAACAAAAAATACTGCACTTACTTCCGATACGAGCTAGTGTTAAAGCGAGGCTGCGAGGCGCCGGTGTGATCTCGCCTCGCCTCGATCGAGCGAGGCAAATTTATTTTTCCACCTCGCCTCGTTCTCGCCTCGGTCTCGCCTCACCTCGGTTGAACGAGGTTGCCTCGCAGCCTCGGTGAAGCACTAATCAGGATTATTAAATTTTATGAATCTTAGGCTGCTTGAGCCAAAGTGTTCGAAAAATGAGGATTTGTCAGTTTAAAAAAATAAAAAAATAACAAAACTTTTACGTGATTATGGTTCATGCGATACCCATAAATTTGACGAATATGTGGTAAAAATTTCATAAGGATCGGCTAAGTAGTTTCGGAGAAAAAACTGGCACCGTATAAAAAAATTGAATTCGAGATAAACGCGATTAAAGTTTTCTTTTGATTGAGCCGGAGGGCCGGAGAGCGCGCTGAAATAAAGATGTTAAAATATTCGTAGAGAAATCTGATCTTTATGAAACTTTAACACGATGATTTTGAAGTGGCTTACTTTCGAAATCCTTACAAAAAAGAAATTTGAATTTACAATCTAGGTTGCCCCCTTCAATAATTGTTGTAAATGCTGTTGCACACCAAGCCATGTTGCATACTAGGGACTTACACAAACTGTACGCAGAGTCTCTTCGAAGCCTACGATCCTGAATAGTCGATTCTTGACTTAATTTAAATGCATCAGATCACAGCATTTTGACTGAAACCTCCACAATACTCTCGAGCTTAGTACTTACTGTAAATGATAATGGGTTCCATTATATGTCAACTGATAATTTTCCTGTTGAATCTCTGGTACAATTAAAGTATGAATAGATTGCAGCTGTGCAGCAGTTCTTGTTGTTCTAAACAAAAACAGTGCAAAAGTAATTATTTGCAGAAACTAGAAATAAAAATTTAAATAATGAATAAAATTTTAGACTTAAATTACTTCAATAGACAGCATTATTACCCGATTCGTTACTGCAAACATCTTAGCCATTGAAAGATTTTCTTCTAACTGAAGTGAAAATTGATATTTTTAATATTTGCAGGGCTTGAGCATTACAACTTTTCTTACTCTGAATATCATATATGGAGGCATTCCCGAAGCGAAACATGTTTCCATTACATTGCCGTAACCAGTTTACCTGAATTTGCATATGAAATCTCAATTCTTCAATCGCTAGCAATTCATTCGTAGTCGCTTAAATGAAGTGTCTTGCAAAGATGTGGTAAAAATGAGATCGACTGCAATTCAATGAAATATTTTCCAACAGCGAATATTTCCTATTACATGAGCGACAACAAAAATAATGTTTCAAATAATGGGCCCACCTCTGAACTATCTACGGTCTTAAAATTACTTGAGGGTATTGTGAAAATTTTTTTTTTGCTGTAAAAAATTGTATAAGCCCAAGACAGCATGGTTCTTTTCCGAGCCGCTCTACAGTCACAAAATTAGCGGTTTTTTGTGACTGTTGCGTCTCTTCTTTATCTAATGGCTTTCAAGTTGACACAATTTATACTGATTTTTTAAAGGCTTTTGACAAAATTTCTCATAAAGTCCTTACAACCGAGCTATCAAAGCTTGGTTCTTATACAAAGTTTTTTGTCTGGATAAGCTCATATCATATCATATCTTAAAGTTATTTCTAGATATTCGCAGTCTATTGATCATAATTGCTCTTCAAAAAGACTGAAATTGTTTGTTAAATTGGTGCAATCAAAATCAGTTATTTCTAAGTACAGAATTTAGTGAATTTCTGGATCTTATTTGATTCTAAATTTACTTTTGTAAGTCAGATTTATTTTATCATTCCAAAATGTTACTCAATTTTGGCATTCGTCAGGCGTAATAGTACAGAATTCAATGATCCATATACTAGTTAAGTACTATACACTTCCTACGTTACATCTAAACTTGAATATGCGTCAGTAATTTGGTATTCATTCTTTTCTATACATTCCAATAGGGTAGAGAGTGTTCAAACAATTTCTCAAGAAAGAGCTTAAGTCAATAAATATATCTGAACCTTTTCCCAGCTATAATTTTCAATGCTTTTTGATTGGTCTAACGTCTCTCCAATTCTGGTGAATCATTGCTTCTTTAATGTTTGTCTATGATGTTATGTCAGGATATATTGATTGCTCGTCGGCCATTTCAATTTGTACTCAATTCCGGTTTGTAAAACAAATTATGCCTTAAATGCTCCAATCACAAGAGCTCAAAGTGGGTTTTTAAATATATAATTAAATATATTTTGAAAAATTTGGTCTCCCTAAAATAAACTAACGAATGTGTCCAAAATCACCGATTTTGACATATGCAACCACAAATATTTTGAAAAAGTGGAGGACTACACCTCTGCCGCTTGTTATTTTCAGCTTCTAGGAGCAATACCGAAGATAACAAAATCTTGAATAGAGTTTATTTTTTAAATATAATCAGTTACTGTTGCTAGAAATGCAGCAGTTTGGACGTCTGCCTTTTATATTTTCGTTATCTATACCATGGCCTTAACAAAATGTATTAGAAGCAGACCCGATAAAGTAGAAATGAAGATTATAAATAAATAGAAAATAAAGTTTGAATTTGTTTTTAATAAAATACAACAAATTAAGACAGTATTTTGCTATTTAAGTATCTCGCTATTAACGAAAAAAAACTCGGATTTTACGAATTTTTTTCTATTTTAATATGTCTAAACTTTTAACTTGATCGGCAATGCATGGCGTTAACATGAAAAGTGAGCCCCATTGCGCCAGCTCTGTAATTGAGATACGAACTTCTCCTAGGCTGAAAAAACTCAGTTAACTCAAAAACTAACTTCTGAGTTTGGTAGAATTTAGAAAAAAAGCTTTTGCTCAAAAATGGCACAACGCGGGTGATTTTTTAAGCGTTTGGTTGTTGAAAATAAAAAAAGAACAAAAAATTTGCAACATTGAATAAAATATTTATTTGGAGCAATACATAAATTCCTTCTTTTTCAAAGATTATTTCATGTAAATGTTGCCCGTGACTAAGCTTGGCTGCCGTGTTCCTATATACGAGTGGCTTCATGTAGCCCAACATAAAATAGTATAGTGGGGTCAAATCCAACGATCTTGGCGACCAATGGACTGCTCCAAAATGTGAGATTAATTGCTCACCAATCTGGCCTTTCAATAGATCTATGGTATTGCGTGTCGTGTGGCATGTGGCATCGTCTTGTTGAAACCACATGTTAACCAAATCTAATTCTTCCATTTTGGGCAAAAAAAGTCGGTAACCAAGGTAACGACCTTGTTCCATTGACTATAAAGTTGCGATTTTCATTGTTTTTGAGAATGTACGGTCCAATGATTCCGCCGGCCCCCAAACCGCACCAAACAGTGCATTTAAAACTCTTGAACTGCCTCTGGCTGTTCTTTAGACCAAATTCGGTAATTCTGGTTGTTCACGTACCCACTGAGCTTAAAATCAGCTTCGTCTGTGAAGAACATTTTCCGATAAGAAACACATTTCTCACAGAGCACGAATTTTGATAGCAAAATTCAATGATTTGCAAGCGCTTTTCATGTTCTGTCCTATTTAAAGAAAAATGGCAATTCTTATTGAGAGTGTAACGTATGTTACAAATCACGCGTGAAGTGTACAAAAACTTACGCTGAAAAACCAAATTGCAAAAAATCATCCGTTATACATTTGTATATACAAAAATAAATTTAATAAAAGCTATAATTTCAAGATTTTTTCGAATCAAGTAGTTCATATATATGGCTTTAAATTTTTTTTGTTCGCCTTTCAAAGGAAAACAGTAATTGAAAATTACTTCAAAAATGGCTGATTTATGAGAAAATTTATACGCATACATATTCAAAATAGTTTTGGCCCTTGAAATTAAATTTTTATGGTTTTCCAAAAATTTCTTATATGCCACTTGCTATAGTTCGTCTAGGACTTCATTATACACTATATCTCGTTTCAAGCTTATTTTCACTATAACACAGCAAAGTTATCAGGAATGTTTTGATTGTGGAAATCTACATATTTTATATCATAGTCGACCGAAGTAAAAATGAAATGAAGTATAATGGAGACAGTGTTGCAAATTATATTTGTTTGGTTATATTTTTAATTCAACAATAAAAAAAGTCTAAATATACACACATACATATACGAGATACTCCAATTGATTAAATTTTAGTCCCAGCTAACTCTTCAAAGTTTGTCATCTTCAATTAAAATTAATGTAAAAACAAACATTTGCTGTTTATTTGGTTGCTATATTTTCATATTTTAAATTTGGATACTTTTCTTTGTGATCTTCAACTTCATGCTCAAAGAAGTCTGAACCAATCGTTCCCAATCGTTCACCGGTAACATCTCCTTTGACTCCATTCTCAAATGTGTATCGCACCAGATTATGCTGCTTATCAACGGTAAATACGTAAATTATTTTTGAGTCTTTGTTTTTGAAAATGTTCTCAATTGAATCGAAAATATCAATTTCAGGATGCGGAGCGGTCACTACATCATTTCTCTTTTTGACTGCAGCCACCACATGGTTGTTGAGGAATTGTTGAATTATTAAAATAGTTATTAAGTAAAATGTGAAAAAAATTATACATTGGTGTTGTGGCATTTTATAGAATCTGGAAATAAAAAACAGAACGAGCTTTTTTTTAAAGAAAATGTCTAAAAATCTTAAGAAACAGCTACATATATTAGATTTCTCTACATACTAAACGGTGCACTCTAAAATGAAAAAATAAAAAGCCAATAATAAATTTACTGTTAAAGCTATTTCTTTTATACTTCTCGCCAAATTACCATGAACTTGCAAATGCACTGCCATTTAGAAACAGTTAACACTTTGGCAACATTAAGATAATTGCACTTAAATTGTAAACAACCTGAATTAGACAAAGACGATGTTTGGACATTTCATATATGCATATGTGGTGAATGTGGATGAATGGGCTAAAATTGCTAAGCCAACATTTAACTGACTGACAACAGGTGTAGAAATTTGTGCAATTCGATTTGCTAACTTATGGCCATAATCTCGCTTGTGCTTTATTTTATGATGCAGTTAGGCCTGCAACAGCAGAATGTGATTATTATAAAGCTGCTGGTTACTCCCCCCCCCAAAAAAAAGTATTTGCTTCAGAGTAATTATATTTTCTACTTCACTATAGTTCTTTCAATTTTTCCTCTCTGGATAAAATAAGAAAGGTTTTAGCCAAGACCAAACACCATCGAGAAAAACTTCACTTTACAGAAATCGAAGAACGAGTATGTACAATGTAGCCGCACTTTGAACTTTTTTACGATACATAAGCAAATATAATTCTCGAATCTGTTTGCAAGTATCTTTTTATACCCTACACAGAGGGTATATTCACTTTGTCATTCCGTTTGTAACGCATAGAAGGGGGCGTGGCAGGTATGGAAAAGTATATATATTCTTGATCAGCGTCACCACCTGAGTCGATATAGCTATGTCCGTCTGTCTGTCTGCCTGTCTGTCTGTCTGTTGAAATCAGGTTTACGCAAAAACTAAGCAAGCTGATTCAATGAAATTTGGCACGCAGGTCAAACCTTCTTGCAAGCTGGTAGCATATAAAAATGGGTGAAATCGGTTAACGACCACGCCTTCCGCCCATACTCTATGTAAATTTATCCAAGTCCATTTTGAAAAAAAGTTGCTGCGATTTTGATGAAACTTGGTGATTTGGTGAAGATGAGAAGAAAATTAAGATTAGGCAAGGTTTTAAGTTTGCAAAGGCTCTTAAAGAGGCGTGGCACATCCTTAAATTTTAACTTTTATAACGCCATAGCTCGTAAACCGTGCAAGATAGTGTGATGAAATTTGGTACACGAATACAGATCTTATAAATCTTGAATTGCGCATTAAGTGGCCGGAATTGGAAAAGTGGGCGTGGCACATTTTAGCAATTGAAAATTTGGATTTCGTATATCTCCAAATTGGCACATACGATTTTCATAAAAATTTTAGGGATGATACCACTGAAAGTAGTCAACAATACATGCCACGTCAATATACTGAAGAATATATTTTAAGGGCGTGGTATAGCCTGCAATATTTATAAACGTTATAAAAAGAGAACTAACCACGCAATCGCTATGAAATTTAATATGGCAGATATACTCGCTAAAATGTGTCTTCTTATAAAATTTTGGCACAATAGTGCCGGTGGGTGTGGCACCTCCCATATGAACAAAAAATACGTGTACTGTTATAGATAGTGTGCTGTGAGAGTAATCTTCATAAAATTTTGAGTGGAGGTGTCGGTTACTATGAGCTTTGAAATCAAATGAAACATAACAAGATTGCATCAGTGGGCTTGGCACCTCCTTCACTAACATAAAGTTGTACTATTTTAAGTGAACTATTAGAGCAATGGATCTGAAATTTGATGTAAGTGGCTTACTGGTACATATGAATCAAAAGGTTTTGAAATAGCAACAGTGAGCGTGGCACCACTCATGCAATTAAAATACCTTAAGTGGCATAACTATCGAAATATATAAGCAATCATACTGAAATTTGGTGCAAGAGGGTTGTTTATAAAAAGCTATTTCTGGATCAAAATCGGACTGGATTGCATCAGTGGGTGTGTCACCGCCCTAAGTTTCAGGAATAATTACGGTATATATCGCAAACGATATAAGCTATTGTGCTAATGTTTGGTTTGTTTATTGAACTAAAAGTGAGCGGAATTGGAGAAGTGGGTGTGGCATGTTTAATGTTTTTTATTTATATTCTATTTTTTCCAACATTTCCCATATTCTTTTGGCATTTTCAATCTTTTACATTTCCCCATCAATTTCATTCGAAATATTCTTTACTCTTTCGACTTTTTCATCAATTTTCAGCATTTTTCATATGTTTCGACTTATTCAATTTCTTTCAACTTTCTTTAATGGTTTTCATATAATTTCAGTTTTTTTTAACACTTTTTAACATTTTTGAACCTTTTTACATTATTTTCGACTTATTCAACCTCTTCAACATTTTTTAACATTTATTAAAAAAGTACTTTTAATGCAGTGTAGGGTATGTGAGTTT